>VWZY01004362.1:136896-158014 GCA_013399075.1 Chloroceryle aenea
ATGTCATCTCGTGGTCGCTGCCGCGGTGCTGCGTGTGAGGGGCTGCTTCTGAAACCTCCCGTGTACCCCTCCCCTGCGCCTCTGGCAGCGGAGCGGGGCTGGCCGGCCGTGGTGCAGTTTTAGTGCTTCTTGATTTTTCTCAGCATGTTGCAGCGATGGCCACACCAGTGGCGATGCTGGTAAAAACAGAAGGAGAGGTGCAGCCCAGTAAACTGCGGGAGCAGGAGGACAGCCTCAAATATTCCCTTGCCACTTCGGGAAACTGGGAAAGAAGAGCGACCCGCTCCTTTCCTCAGTCCCCGGTGAATGCACGTGGGAACGGGACAAGGAAACCTGGATGTGAGACAGCAGCGGAATCGGGGGCTTTGAGCTAAGACCACTCTTCCGTGAGCGTTAGTGCAAGATCTCTGCACTACTGGTTAGACCGCAGGACAAAACCGAATCAGATCAGATGCGGTCACACCATTGTTTCTCTGTCAAATTAACTGGAGGACCTGATGCATAGATTATGTCAGTTTTATGCCGGCTTTATGCTGGCTGCAGAAAGACAGATGCTACTTGTCCAGCATAAAATTAGAGTGGTGCAGACAGACAGTAACTGAGCTCATACAAAGCCTGCCAGTAAAAAGTTAACACACCACATTAAGGGCATTTTCCATATTTGAACTGGAAGAGTGAAGTCATCCTGGATCAGTGTCGCCGTGTCCCATGTCACAGCCTTTTCTGTTTGGTACTAGGGAGTCTTAAACCCAAATATACTATTTTTTCAAACTATGATCTACAGAGACCCTGTCCTATTGATACTGACCAAGTTTTGCTCTAAGTAGTACTTAGCAGGATCAGGTTTTCACACTTGACAAACATCTTTTTTTTTTTTCTTTCTAAAATTCTAACAAAATTAGGTTTTTAACAGCTGAGTTAGGAATTCCAGGAAAAAAGAAGCTTTTTCTTTTAAAAAAAAGATTACATGTAAGAGATGCCCACCAATGGAGCACTGTATTGGAAATCAAAGACATGGATTCCCTTTCTTGCTGACCTTTTCATGAGGTTTTAAACACACCACGTCCTCTTTCTACATCACCTTCCCTATGTCTAAGAAAGAGAGAAATATGTTTAGACTCATCAGCAAAGTGCTTTGAGATCTGCACATGGAAGCACTAACCATAGTTATACAATATATGCATATAGTATATAGCATATATCTGGTTTATAAATATATGTGCATGCATACATAACTAGCACATTGTAATCTAGCCTGCGTAAACACTTCTAGTTGCCTAGAGAACATAAATGAGAGAAACAAGTGAAGTAAGAGATGTTCTGTCAATTTTGTAGCATGAAAGCAGCTTCCAAAAATGCACACTTTTAATAAATTCTACTGTAGAAGCAAGCATGAATATTAATAGGAAAGAAACAAGTGTGAATATTAATAGGTAAGGAGAATCAGTGGCTCTCATTGATGACTGAATGTCAAAACAGAGGAAAACACCAGTAGTCCAACTGTCATTCCAACTGTACACCTAACCTCAACATTCTTTTCTTAAGAGCTTGAAAAATTCCACAAATCAGAATGAAACACCCCCCACACACACAAAAAAAAAACCAAACAAAAAAAACAAAACAAAAAACCAACCAACCAACCAAAAACAAAAAAAAAACCAACCCAAAGTGAAAAACAAACCCTCCAAAGTAAGAGCAAAATACTGTCTCAAGAGCTTTCACAAGTTCTGGTCTACCTGTGTTCCTCAGCTTTCAACCTAGGCCACTGTGTAAGCAAGCCTTTCATGAAGGTTTATTCAGGAATGGCTTGGTAGACAAACAGTTAAAGTGATGAAAATGAGTGATTGGGTCAAGCACCAAGTGGAAACAGGCTGCAGCAACCAGATGCCTATCGTTAAGCTAGGCTTGGTGTAAATCCACTTAACATGGTGTAGTTGACAATCTCAGTCACAACCCAAGGGCTGCCTCACCACAGGTCTGAACATCTGCACCCCAGAGGGGAAATCTGGCTTGTTAAAATGTGTAATTTTTCTGCAGTACCTCCCAAGAAAGTTAGGGAGTCTGTGTCCTTTTAAAATTGGAAGGAGTGAAGTCCAGGTATTGTGCACCATAGAGAAGTTGACAGTGGCTGTGGGAGTTTCTGTAGCCAGAGGTCCTGTAGCTAACACTGAGAAAGTCCATGATTTGCTAACATTAGTACTCATTTATTCTGCATCTTGCCTCCTAAACATACACAATATCAAATCTCACTCCTTTAGTGAGCCCTGTCTTCATTGTAAAGTCTTCTCCTCTAAAAGTCCTCTTAAAAGTCTCCAGAGTTGTCAGTTCACCTACACTGACTACAGAGGACCTGGGGTGGCCAGCACAGACACACATATATATTCAGATGTATACATTTAATTAACTGAATCTCACTGTTTGTATCTATATCTTTTCTTAAGGTTTAAAACTAGCACCTACATTCTACTGTCAAGACTATTCCATCTATATTTATAATGGACTGCTAAGATTGCTTATGGATCTGAAAAAGATTCAAGCTCCTTTCCCTGGTTCACCTCATTACTGAGTCTGTGGAGATGAGAAAACATGGATAGTCCCATAAATAGTATATCAGCTGTAGGAAAAGACATCATAAAGAATGACGTGTGGCAGCCTGACCCAACAGTGGTCATTCCTTAGTGAGCATCTCATAACTGAAGCAACGGGACCTTCTTTGATGGAGGTTTCTTGCTTTCTGGAGTGCCTAAATTAATGTATGGATTCAAGTGACTGTACACTGGTGCCATCAAAGTGCTGCTCTGTCACAGATCTGATACCCTTAGGAGGTTACTTATCAGTCCAGATAGCCTTAAGTAAACCTATTGGCACTTAAAATATTTTCACTGCCCAGCTACACATCACCTCACATTCATTTAAGTCCTGCTACAATGCTTTTACATTCTCTGCCTCCCCCAGCTCAAAAATCATGCCCTGATCTTATTAAAGGTTGGCATATCACCCTGCATTGTTATTTCTCCTTCATTTTGCCCTGCTGCTCTCCTTTCGTGTGAATACTTCAGACCATTCTATAGTCATTTTGTGACATTCAACTTACCCTTGTAAAACAAGCCTCCTGATTGCATCCATTTTCTGGGCAGAGATTGCCCTTTGAGTTCCTGGTGTGTAATACTAGTGGACTCTTAAACTAAGGCTAGTGGGTTCCAGTACCAAAAAAATACTGTTCTGATTAGTCCAGGGCAGGCAAAATGATACAGTTCAAATCTTGCTCAGGAGAATATTATCAAAATTTCAGGTCACTTAAGAAACATTTAATGACATATATGAAATGCACTATTGGTTCTACATCTCAGTGGAAGTGCAGCTATAAAAGCTACCCCGTACTATATTGCAGATGGTTGAATCTCTGCACCTACAGCATTCACAGAAATCACTTTGAGACCATTTGTCTGGAACATCTCAAAGGACTGGAGCCCAAATCTAACAACTGCTAATTAGCAGTGTTTTGCAGACTCACCACAGTGGCCAAAGGAAAAAAACAAACAAACAAAAAACAAACAACAACACACCACATGGAAAAAAACAACCTAAAACTGGTATGAGGACCAATCTATCATTGTTAGCAAGAATGGGATTGATTTCCTGAAAGTTAAAAGAAGGGAAGAGCACTGAGGGAAGGCAGGACAGGAACTGTGCTGGACCCGGTTTGTAAATAGGCAAGTGGCTGTTATAGTGCCAAAGCTTCACCTTTCTTGAGTGCTGAATGTAAGCACCACAGTTGTGATGAATGACCAGCCTAGAGATAAAAGGGAGGCACTGAGAAGAAAATGAAATTTAGTAAGATATTTTAAGATCCAAGTGCAATCAAAATGGTTATAAGTTTTAAGAAAATTAGTTTATAGAGAATGTTAAGAGAAACTAAACACAGGATCTAATAAACAGTAGTGAGTTATATAATGAAAAGTAATGATGTTATGCTGATTAACATGAGTGTCAGTATTCAGAAGAAAGGCTTTCAGAAAGTAGTGTCTTTATGCAAGCCCTCTGTCAACTACCTTTAAAGGATCTGCAAAGGTAAGTCAAACAAAACAAACAAACAAAAGCCTAGTTTGAAGTGGAATTAAATTTGGTGCTATCTGTATCCCCAACAGAATAATATTGAGCCCCAAAAACGTGAAAAGATGGAAAACCACTAACATAGAACACAAAGAATCCAAAAGGAAGACCAGGATAAACCAGAACACTTCAACAAGGAAATCACAATGAAGGACTGTGCAAAAATGGTTGGCAGGACATTTTGTGTGTAATGAGCAGATGTTAGAGAATCAGAAAGAGTGTTTTACAAGAAAACTACCAAAAAATACAGTTTAAGGACATTAAGAAAACACAGTCAGCAAGAACTAAGTAGCAGACTGATACCTGCAGTACAGAAAAACTACAGACAATAGCAAATAATATTAATTATTATTCTGTTAAACTGAATAACACCACCTCAGCCTGTGAGTGTTGCACATGAGTCTTGATTCAAGTCCACATATCTCAGCAGTCTTTTAATTGACAGCATCACCCCCAGGCTCAAGACCCATGACACAGCTCTTCCATTCTATGCAGAGTCTTAGAGTGCAAAAAAACCCCAAACCAACAAATGAAAAAAAGAATGAAAGATGCACAGAAAGGATTGTTATGCCTATTTAAACTCCTAGGCACTTCCTGTGACACAAGGAAGACCTGTCTACCTAGAATACTAACAGTTTCTCAGCAATTGCTTAGATAAATCAGTGGCACAGCAAAACTGTACTTTACTGTACTTTACTGGACAGATCTAAAATGGGGAGGAGAAGAGAGAATAAAGTTTATCTCAGATGAACAGCAAAAGCATCCATTGCCCAGAGAACCACTGCAATCAGGGCTTAGGCAAAACACAAAACAGCTGGCCATCTAGGGCAGCAGATTGTTATGGGAGATGAAGGCAAAGTAACTATATTCTAAAGCACTGTTTTGCTTTTGCCAGAGCCTTGGAAAGCCAGGCACCCACTACTGCATCCACTGAGTAGGCAACATGGAGAGGCAAGGCAGCTGGTATTCAGGAGACTGGATCTTTCCATCAGTGACAAGTTCAGCTCGTTTCTCCCTCTGAGCTTCAGAAGAGCATCAGGACAGAGTATCCACAGCTCACTGGCTATACTATGCACCTTCCCCCTCCCATCTATGATCCCTCCCAGCATCTTCACCTACCACTCACTCCTGAGAAGTCCTGAGCCAATTTGTCTCTGCATTAGTGATGTGGAGGCCTAGAAGGCATCTTGGAGGGTCATCAAGTCCAATCCCACATGTAGGTGGGATCAAATGCATCTCAACCATTCATGGTTAGGGTTATCTAATATGTGCTTAAAATCTTCAGTGACAGATATACAAAAATATGCCTAGAAAGCCTTTTCCAGTATTTTACCACCATCAAAAATGGAAACTTTCTAATGTAGAGTTTAAACATTTTTTTACCACATGTCAGAATGATCTGTTGCTATCCTTTGGTAAGCACTGTGCCCCTTTTACCAGTGTCTTCAATGTTTGAAGGCCGTTCGGTTTTGTGTTTTCTTCATTTCCAGCTTTTCCTCAGACCCCTCCATCTGTCCTTGTAAATCAGAGTAAATCAGAGTTCTGGATGGCCTTTTCTGAACTGTCTTATTTCTTGGTCTTCTAAGCTGGCCATAGTCTCTCCAGCTGAAGGCTTCCCCACTACTGAATAACACGGGTCAAATATCTCTCACATTTCCAGTGTACCACTCCTACTGCTCCATCCTATGTTTTAAGAAACCACAACACATTGTAAATTATCATGTACTTTGTGGTCTACCATAGCTTCAGGATCTTTTTTGACCTGATGCTTTACCAGCCACTTATACCTTTGCTTTTACCTCTACTGAGGTTCATCTTGTTGACTTTGGATCACTCTAGATCATTTTTAATATCCTCTTTCAAAAGGCCCACGATTGTTTCTGGTAAAGAGGCATCAAGAGAGTCATACAAATGTGTGATTGACTGCTCTTTGTCTAAATATTTTTCATTCCAGAGAGCAAGATTAGATCACGGAGTTTCTTCACACAGTTGAGTTTGCCACATTTAACTCAAAACCAGCATGATAACAGCATGTTCATTTTTTGCTATCACAACAGCTGAGGGGTTTTTAAGCAGAAATTCTCAAAACCTGCATGTAATTAAAATTCCTCAGGATCTGCCCACTGGTCACAGCCCCTAGCTCTCTCTGCTTGTCAACAGACATCTCCCTCCTGCCTCATCAGCCTAGCACCAGGCTGGGGATTCTGAGCCACTGGCACCCCCCAGACTGGTGTCCTGGGTACATGAGGATCCTCCCCATGGCTGCTCCCCAGCACCCCTGGGTAAAGCAGTCACACTGCCATGAAACCATCAGCAACAACCCCCCCCCAAGACAGGTACGTACCTGTGGAGATTTTTGCTGCCTAGAGCACTTGGTTCCTCCACACAACAGGGTTTTTTTGTTCCAGCATCAGTGACCCAAGTCTCCCACTGCCACTTACCTGGCCAGCCAGCTGCTGTCCTTGAAGCAGAAAGGGACAGGTCTGATGTCCTCGTTTCTTGGCAATTCTACCCTGGCACTTTTTTAACCTTTTTTATTTTTTTTATTTTTTACAGACTCTCACAAATCAATTGCTCAATCATCTTTAGTGTCTTTCTGGGAAGTGAAATGAAGGTATATGTTATTCTTCCAGCCTCCCTGCTTTTATTATATCGAGTCCCAGCCAACATCTTTGGAGTGAGTGGCTGTGCAAAGCTGCCCAGTTCCTGGCCCTCCTTCTGCCACTGCAGCATTCACAAAAGCAGCTGGAAAAATCAACTTAATAGGTGATCCTCTGTTTGAAATGGAAGCTGACTATGAGGTAAGAACCAAACTGCAGCTTATGGTCCCATTTGAACTGACTTTTCTCCTCAGAAATGAATAGTGTGGGAGAGGAACGAGTTTGTATTTAACAATGTGCCTTGTCTTGAAAGCCTGCATCTACAGTACAATTATTAAATATAGTTTCAAAAGCACTTATTTCTGCTAAAGTTAGCATTTGCCTTACACTCCTTGTCATGCATCAATAACTCAAAACATTTACAGACAGTGATGTCTGAGAGAGAAACTGAAATTTTTATACGGAATCTGATTATAATGTTGTCTTGATAATATTTGGAAAATAGGATTTGGACACTAAAAAAGGCAAACAATTTAGCTTTTTCTTTTTAAAGAGCTATAAGATAATATTTCAGCAATCAGGAATAGGTTGGTTGTGGCCTTCTCTCAAATGCAGCTGCTAAACACACATTACAATGAAGGCAGAACACACAACAGAAAAAAATCACATTATCTTTCTGTTCAGTCAGTGTGGCATTTGGGAAAGGTGCCAGATTTAAGACACTACCCTATAAACTTGGGTTTTATTTTTATTATTTTTGTCAAAATACCTAATACAGAACAGGTGGTGAGTATTCAAAACCCTAAAAGAAAGGCTTAGAAAGAAGGCATCTGGATCAAAGCTAAAATTATTCTTCCGCAGGTAAGGGAGGAGCCAAAGTATAATTAGGAGATTAAGAACTGGAGATTGACTTCAGTGTGAATTTTGCCACTTGTGCTTTGTACATCTTGGAGAAAATTATTCGTCTATAATAAAGCAGGATATCACAAGCTTAATTACTTAAAAACTTCTCTGGAACTTTTAAAAATAATTGCATTTCTGCTATAAATGCTGCTGCTTATAATAATCACATTGTTCAGCACACAGACAAGGACTGGAATAGCTGAAATAAATCCTGCATAAAACTGCTTCATGTGAATTTCGTATCGTTGAATCTGACCCTTCAGAAAAATAAATGGAACCTCTTAAAACAATTCTAAAGGCATTTGGCGGTTTGTTTTGCCACAATATTTTGGGCTATTTACATTTGCTTTATGCTGAGACAGGTCAAAACTGGCTGGTATCTGATTCCAGCTTTCCCTTACAACCAAGAGCTTTATTTAAAACAACAACAACAAAAACGAGATCAAAACCAAAACAAACACAGGAACACCACTCAACAGATTATTGAATGAACTTCTGAGGCCCAGGAGAGATGGACTGTAACTAAGCCTGCACATTAACAAGACATCATGAGAGAGAATGCAGCAGTTGCCAACCCTGACCTTACAGATCTGAAAACACAAATTATTCCTCGACCTCTCCTGGTGGAAAATATGGTAAGGTTTTTTGGGTGAAGCATTTTTCTTTCAGAAGAGAGTCTTGTCAACGAGGATATTTAGAAATATATCATGTTGTATTTTAACAATAGCTATCCAAATGCATCTAGTTGGGAAAGAATGATACGGTGTAAGAGTAAACCAATACCACAGTGCCAGAGCCTTTCCTGATACCTACCACCATTGGGGAGGGGGATAAAGTTAATTGGTAGTTTCTGTGAGGTTGTCTCCTGAGGCTTTTTTCATTCTTTCTGAGATAATTAGCAGTTTCTCAAAGTGCAGCAGATGGAGCTTGGCACAGGGAGTCTGTGAAGTAGGGGTATAATCACACTTGGGTGCTGAATGCTACCATTGCTCACAGGAGTTCCTGGTATAACCAGGGGAAAAGGCAAGAGGGATGCTGCTATTTGACTGTGACTACCTTTGTATGACCAATTGGGCAGCAAAGGATCAAGGGAGAATAGGAGAAACAATAAAATTCTTGCCAGCATAGCACAAAATTGGGAAGAGAAATAACAGATGGTAATTCATTTGATGCAAGAAACCCATCTGCTACTGCTTCCCCCATGAGCTCCTGGAGAGACTATGTGGAAAAGCTTCAGAGACAGCCTGTGAATGGTAAATGTGAATGTGGGTTGTACAGTATAAAATGGAAGAGAGAGTAATTCTGCTTGTGGAAGGGCACATGGTAAGAAGGGGAGCTGTACTTCTGCTCAGCTCTTGGCAAGTCTCAAAATAGGCTTGTGAAAAACCAGAACAACTCAGCTATATAGGACAACATGCAAAGTAACTGCTTCCTGATGTCCCACATTGAACAGACATGCGTGATAATATCTTCTGAAAACCTAGTTACAAGCAAAGTCCATACAAAGATCATACTTGAGCTCTCTTACAGTCTTGCAGAACATCTCAGCCCTGCAAAACACCTCAGTTCTGCTCTTGAGGTCATCTCTGTTCACACCTCTCATTCTTGCCTGCTTTGATGAGCAAAGAGGTACTGTAACTTGATACAGCATTGATGCCTGATGATTACTATTTATTACTCTTTTAAGATGAGTAAGTTCATGAATCTTTCTGGTTTTCAGGTTGTCTGAAAACTCAGACAGCTATTATCATCCCATTTATCTATATGATATGAATGATCTCTGTGAGCACAGATAGAGACATAAACTTGTCTGAAAGAAAGATGGGACTTTGGACCACTCAGTATAACTATGGGAAAATAAATGTGGGCACCTGATCATCCTCCTACTTCTGCCTGACTTCCAGATGCTCTGATGTCTGCTGCTGATCACTCAAAGCAGTTGTTGACAGGCAACTGGAAAATAGGAAACATCCTTCAACAAGAAAATTCACCATCACGGAGAAGACAATACAAGTGCCCAGCTAAAAAGTGAAAATCAAATACTAACCCTCCTCTCCACCATATTTTTCTTTAAGAGCATTCCCTCTCCTTAATATTGGGATAAACTGGCAGCTGCTATATTTTTTTAAGAGATTTGACAATTTACTGATCTTAGATGCAGAAGGGAAGGTTAATTTGCAAAGTTGTTACTGACTCTCTCTGCAAGGGATCCATCAGGGTAGAAACGTGTTTTGAAAATTAATTAGCAGGTTGAGGGACTTGTTTGGAACGAGGGATTCCTCATAGGAATGGTCAGGAAACACATGTCTCTTGGCTGACCTCTATGGCCATTAGCTGGTGTCCTTTGACTTAAATCCACGGAAAGCTGGAACAAACACACACTCACACATATGCTTCAAGATTATCCAAAGAAAAGGGCAAGCAGAATGTTTTTTGAGTTGTCTCTTAGAGCAAATCTCATCTGTTTGTTGTAAGTAAATACAAAACAAGACTCAAACACGCACAGGCACCAGTTTATTTATATACATGTTTATAAATAATATTACAGGAGCATCTGACTTTGCCTTGATCAAGGGTTGAGTTTCTGAGCATAATGACTATGGTTGATAGGATAATGCAAATGGTTGAGTGTGATGAGCTTTGGGACAGGCCCCAGATCAACAAGAGACTGGAGAATATCTGAAACTGCTTGGAAAGTGGTATCACTGTAGACAGATTTGACTGGTGGCCTGTGTGGACATCTGGCTATAGAATAACAGAGACTGGGGGAAGCCATTGCTCTGAAGATGTCCAATGCCTCATGGAAGCAGATTGCTCAAGGTGAAACCATCATATATTGATGCTGAGCTGCTGCCCAGAGTCCAGCATAGAGACACATTGGACAGAGTGAGCATCACGTTCCCATGGGCTTGACTGTGCACCACTGTGTATGGTGAAGGTCTCAGTTACTTCTGTGTGTGTGGGCACCCATGTGTGTATCTTTTCCTGACACAGCCTGTCCCTCACTTGGTGAACTAAGTTGAGCTTGACAGTATCACATTGTTTGGTGTTTTCCACCTGTGATAGATGAGAAATAAAAAAGTAGTGAAAAAGCACAAGAAGGATGGAAGGATGACTTTGACAATATGACACTGAGAAAAAAACAAAACCAGAAAATGCATGGGAAATGTGAGACTTCAGTGACTGGCTGAGAAGGGAATTGTCAGTGGATCAAAGATAGAACTGAGGATGGTAGGGATTCATCCACCCAATGCTGCCTTCAGGGATGGCAATCTGCCATCAGGTCCTTGCAATCAGTGTCTGATGCTGTGATCAGAGAGTGAAATGGGTCCTACCTTCCTGGCCTTTCAGGAAAAACAGCCAGCAGTATACTGCACCTCCCGTGTTCATGGAAAATAGATGGCAGCAAAGGAGCTGCTTGAGATGGCAAGCCAGATGCCTGCCCCAGTGCATGGCTCTTTCTTCAGTCTGTGGCTTCATGCAATCCAGATTCTACTGTCTCAGGAGAGACACCTGAATAAAAATATCAAGAGAAAACTAACTTGGGTGACTAAGCAATAAAAAAACTGAAGTAAGAGGCCTATTACAGCCAGCCTGGTAGATGAAACTTGAAGTTGAGAAATGAGATTATAGACAGGAAGGATGTTGACAACCCAAGGGTAAAAAACCCCTCACTATTAAGTTTAAACTGTTGCTATTAATCAGCCGTGGTTCTAATGACTGGATGTAATAAATGTATGTAGAGATTACATTAGCTACCCTGAGATTTCTGGTTTTCTTTTTAACCAGTGATCTCCTTAAAGAGGAAAGCAAAAAATATTACAGATGACCAAAATTTCCTGGTGGATCACTTCCCTGACCCTGTTCAGTGCATGGCATCACAAGCTGTCAGGATGGCTCGGGGAGCAGGGAGGACTGGGATACTGGGACTCTGGGAGCAGGCACTGCCCAAGGTACTGCTCCCTGAACACTCTCTCACCTAAATCTGACAGGCTGACCCAATTCAGGATGAGTTTAACATGTCTAAAATGCTTCCTCTGACTGCATCTAACCTCAACACCACTAAATAATTAAATCTTTGGAGCACAAGGTGCTGACTGGAAGTGTGAATCTTAGAAAAGCCTTTAAAGATAAAAGTCCCTGCCGCCTTCTGTTTCATTTTCTCCACGTCTGTCCTGGTTTGAGTTAGAACAGTTCAGTTATGTTCAGTGATTTTACTTTTCAGCTCAGTCTCTTCTATGCAACTGCACTGTCTGGAGTTAGCTTGTTTTTGCAGACAGTGCCTGCTTCTAGAAGTGACAATGTCCAACGTTCAGAGTTACTAGCAAGGATTGGTGTGCAGACCAAGGTCACTGCTGGATCTCGTGTACTACAATGGGGGTGCAGAAAGTAGATGGCCACACCTGTTGGGAGGAACATCCAGAACAGGTGGCCTTAGACCAACAAGGTGTTCCATTCCATATATGTTGTATTCAGTATAAAGCTGAGGCATCACAAGGGTCAATCTCTTCTTCAGTGGCTGGCAACTGAGGAGGATTCTGTCCATTCTGCCTTCCATCCCAATCCATGTGTTTCTGAATCCAATTCCAGAATCCAGCTCCTGAATCTGGTCCCCAGCTGAATCCAGTCTGGGACTTTCCCCAGTGCCTGCTCCACAGCATCAGTGGTGATGATGATGTTATTGCCATTGGAGGGGGCTGGGTTTGATACTGTTTTTGTATATATTCCATGATATCATTATTTTTTTCATTAAATCTATTCTAGCTTTCTTTCCTAATTGATAAGCATCTCTCCTTTATTCCTTTTGTCTTCTCCTTTGAGGTGGAGGGTGGTTAACAGAGAGTGTCTGTGATAGGTCTAGTGAATGTCCTTGACCATAAACCTTGACAATATCACACAGATCTGATGTTTTCACTGGATGTCTCATTGAGTTAGGAATGGTGTCTGAAATAAATCAGTACTTCTCTAAACAATACTTCATGCTGAATGCTGATGCAATACTTCATGCTGAATGCAGACCTGCTGATACATGTGAAAGATCACATTTACCTGTTCCACAGACTACAGGTCATCTTGTCATCTTAATCACTAAAGCAGTTCCATGCTGACACGCAGAGTCAGCAGAATTCTACAATGCCCATGGTATTTGGTCTTTCAGATGATGACTGTGGTAAAAGCCAGTTGGGTTTCTGCAATTCTCACTGCATCATTTGCAGACATTTCTGAACAGCAGGTAGCAGCGAGCAGGGACAGCTCATGCCTACTGCAAGAATTATTTGCCACAGGCATCAATGCTTTACATTTCTGCTCTCTGTTCTTCCTCGTGGGCTTGTATGTCAGTAGTTCCCAAGCAACTTAATTTCATTCCTTGAGAGACAAAAAATCTGCTTGTTTGATCTTAGAGCATTTTTGTTTTTCTTAACTCCCCCCTTGACACTATGTAGCACTCTGGTCTGCATACTCCTTTTTGTCCTCTCTCTATTCCCCTTTATACTCCCCACTTCACTCAGGATTCTCCTGCCACCATACCATTGACAATACTACGTTGTCCTACAAAAATTATACTTCTTCAGATAATTTAATTTCATATTTATACTGCCTAAAATACAAGAAACCTGTCTCCTGCAAAGCTGTTAATAAAGAGAATATTCACAACATTTCTATATATAGGCTCTAATCTAAATAATACTGTCATCACTGCTAGGTTTAGCTGCTATGTACTGACAAGACATCGATAAAATATGCATGTGATGTATTCCCATCCTTAAAAACACATATAAAAGAAGTATATACCAACGAGACCAATTATTTTTAACATGATATTGACACGTGCCAAAGCCAGCAAGGCCTCATTATGGATGTATTGATGCTATGTTTAAGGCTGTTCTAGTCACATCTCAGGAGATCTCAGACAGACCTCTCATAGATCTCCTCCTCACAACAGCAGTTGTTCTGCCACTCCTTAGAGCTGTCCGTCTTGGAAATTCACTCATGGAGACTCCACAGTCAGGGAATCTATTGAACCTGCCTTGGGTTTGTAACTGAAGGAAATGGTTCATCTGACACTATGGGATCCAAGGTAAATGGGGGGGTGAAATTGTATTTATTTTTCTTTCTTTTACTCTAGGCTGCTAAAACAGGAAGCAAATACAAGGAAAAACAAATCTAAACCAAACCAAACAAATCCTTCTGTGAGATGTGGTATAAAAGCCTCTATCATTTTGGGGTTTGTTGGTTGTTTTTTTTTCCAGAAGGGCTAGTGCTTCAGTGATAGAACTGAACTTTGTAGACAAGAGTTACTGAAAGATCTCCCAGTATTGTGTGGCTAATGAAGTGTCAGAACAAATGCAGTATTGATCAATGCAAAGCAGTGCACAAGGTGAAGAGTGACCCTAATTCTATGTTCCCAATAGCAATTTCCCATGTCAGCTGTTATCACCAAGTCAAGTATTTTCCTGTGTCATTACAGATATTCTGTGGAGGATGAAGCTTCTTACTCCCCAACCATCAAAAAGACCAGGAGGGAAATAGAAACTAGTCCATAAAGCTGTGATGTACCCAATCCTGTGTGAAACTCTGTTGACTTTAAGAATGAGATTTTACAACTACAAAGTATACAGGCAAGGAGAACGAGACTGGTCAGAAACAGAAGACAATTTCTGCTGTAGAAGAGTGATTTGGTTTCCTCAGCTTGGAAAAGTGATTACTGCAGACATGACAGAGGTCTAGAAGAACATATATCACATGGAGCAGGTGGCGGGGGAATGATTAGTCATTATGTTTCATGAGAAAAGAGCTACAGGGCACTAAATGAAATCATCAGGCAGTAGGTCAGAGACAAATGAAAGAAAGCACTTTCACATGCAGTGCCTAATTTCATTGCAGGACATAACATCCTGTTTTGTTTGGATGCCCGAAGTATATATAAATTCCAAAACCAACTAGATGGGTTCATAGAAGAAAGGTCTGTCAAGGGCAGCTGGAAGAGATGATGTAGATATAATCTTAGATCAGAAAGTGTCTAAAACACAAATTGCTGGAAACTGGAGGAGCATCTTGGGAAAAAAAAAAAAATCCAAGATTGCCCTGGTTTTATGGCTTTTACTTTACTATCTACCATTGGCTTTGGTAGAGATAATATATCATCTTGGACATATGGACCTTTGTTCTGATATAGCACAGCTGTTCATTTGATATTTGATCAGAATGACTGTTTACAAATGCTGTATAGTCAGAAATGGGAAATGATATTAGAATAATTGATGTTGATTGTTTCAATGAGACTATCAAACATGCGGAAGAAAAACTTCTTTTCCCTTAAGGAAAATCTACATATCATTAATAATGAAATTCAGAAAGTTGGAGAAGTGGAGACATGAGAATAGAAATCTAGAACTCCAATGAAATAAGTTTTTCCACTGTTTGCAGCAAGACCAGGATTTCATGTGGAGGATTACATTTTTTGAGGAGTCAATATGGCAAAATGATGACAATATCAGAGCTGCAATTTCTCTCCCTAAGCAGGGATAGCAAGAAAATTTTATTTTTTTTTTCCCCAAAACTGACTGAACTCAGAATTTGCTAGCTAAATCATATGAAGTGAGGAAATGCACAGAACTGATAAAGTGAACTAAAGACTGGAGCTCCCATGTACACGCAGTCATTTTCTTCACACTGTTTGTAAAGGCAATGCTTAGGAATTTCAGACAGACTTAAGCCAAAGTACTACCTCATGCACCAGCATTTAACTTACCTTTCGGCTCCCAGCCAATGCCAAAGATGTATTAGGAAATCAATCAACAAAAGATCTGATTTCCATTGTGATAAGGAATGATAATTACCTTGACAGATAGGTACTGTAAGCAATTAGTGTTACTAGAAATCTCTTTCCTCAGTTAAAATAATAAACTATTTTACCTCAGTGTCTCTGTAACAGATTTAGGGAAAATATTATTTAAATAATACATGCCTAGGAAAGATTTTAATATTTATCTCCATTCACAGGACACCTAGGTTTAATTATTTCAGATTATTCAGGTACATATTTGAGAGTCTTTATATCCCCACTGAGCCTTGTAACTGCAGAAAGTTGTTCTTTGAAAAGTATGATGATTTATCATTTTTGTTATTAAGCAAATTGCTGAAACTTAAATCACATAACCACCTATGAAGATTTAAGTAGTCTCTTGACAAAATACAATGCCCATTTAATTGGCCTAGATACAACGGAAGGTTTTGTTTCCATTTAATGTCTCTGTTTCTTTAAATCTTTTCAGAGACTAAAACTTAAGAATAGGTGGTAGATATTTTATTTGGGTTGCTCTCAGCATATTTCAACTGAAATGTTTCAGCACATTTCCTTGGAAGGGGAGTCATTTATATGTTTGTAGAGGGAATCCTAATAGATTCCATTTGCCTCTTTTCACGGGGTCTTCCTGCCCCCATAGACCTGTACCCCTGGCATCAGTGCCCAGACAGAAGGCATATACACATGTTTGAAAGATGTGTTGGAAAAGGAAGAACTTCTCCTCAAGTGGTTTTGTTCAGCTGCTTTTTCCTATGCTTCTGTGATTTGCATTGTTATCAAACCTCACCAGTGTCAGAAAAGCAGCAGGATCAGGGTTATTTTTCAGTAGAAATTTACATATGGGTCAGAATTTTGATCTCATAATATTCTGCAGCAGTGGAGAACAAACCCAGTCAAATGATGATCAAAAGATGGAAGCTGAATAGATCACTGGAAGTTTTTGGCCCCATTTTTCCTCTTATTCAGCCCAGGCTACTTTATTTTTAGATTATACCACTTTGTAGCCCTTCCATAAATATTCCATCTTTTCACTTTGATTGCAAGTTCATAATTAATTTATATTATATCCAGAACAGGCACCCAAATAATGATTTACAAATTTTAATAGTTCTTTGGCATATCCTGTCTCATCTTCCATTTATCATCCACTCCCAGTTTTTTACCAGAATGAATAAACTTTAGTCCATCTGGTAAAGACTAATCAAGAAATTATACAAAGCTAAGGAAAATCAGAAAACTTGCATGCATTTCCTTTCCTCAGCTTTTTCAACATTCCATGCTTCTTGTCCTTAGCCTTCCAGGCAGCCACCTTCTGCTTTGCTCTACCTGATTCCAGGCCACATCTCCATCTTCTCACTCTCTCTGGAAATGGATCATCAAAGAACTCCATTTTGAAAATTGATGTCTTCTGCTACCAGATGGTTATCCTCAAGGACTTCCATGTTTTTTACAGGATTAGATAATTGGATAGATTCTTCAGATAGGAGCCACAATTATTCTGATTACTTTAACTAGCTCTTTTTTTTATTTACTCTTCAGAAAATGTTAAAACAACACTCTAGATCTAAGGTTCTAGTTAAAAGTAACTCATTATCATAGAATCATAGAACCATTTGGGTTGGAAGGGACCTTAAAGATCATCCAGTTCCAACACCACTGCCATGACAGGGACACCTCTCATTAGACTGGGTTACTCAAGGCCTCATCTGACATTTCTTCAAAACCCAGGATTTTCTGGATACTTAGTTAACTCTTTCTTCTGCTGGCAACTTAAAAACTCTTTTGGTCGCACTGTGAGGTCAAGTATTTGTAAATTTAGACTACACCACAATACAATAAGTCTTTTCTTGCCATGTCCAAGTACCCAAATTACATATCTGCACATTCAGGAAGTACTTACTGTGATTAGCTCTTAATCCAGAAATACCAAGAGGCTTTACAACATGACATTTTCTTTTGTTAAAAGGTCAAGTTCTGTTCCTGCCTACAAGCCACTGAGATTCACACGAAACCAGGCTTTGGCCCAGCCAAGCTGCTGTGACTGATGCACTGAAAAAGTAAAAGCAGACAAACTTGATTATCCAGGTGATAAAGCCTTACATTGCCTAATCCAGAGGCAAGTGAGGTTTTACCATTGGCTGTAGGACCACAGATATCCCATATACACACCATCTCCAGCTCTGTGTCCAGCACAATTTCAAATGTACCCCTCTCAGCATCCCTTGATGTCTGCTTCACCATGGATAAGACCAGGGTAGCTAAGAGAAGACAAGTGTTTTTCCTTAAGTGCCTATCACAACCTCATCCTCTCAGATGATGTCTCTCATTATCATTTCAACTACAGTATCTTGTAAAACGTCTTTTACTGCTATGTAGTTTTGTAAGACAGGCATGGCAGCTCACCACACATCATCCACAGCACAAACAATGGCTTTTCTGGGGTCTACCCCATTCTCTGTGTACTCCACTGACAAAATGAATTTACAGCGTAGGCATTTGAAGACACCCCGCTGGAATAATAGGAAGAGGAAGGCTGCCTCTTGGCAAACCCATCAGGAAAGCTACAACAGTAACAGGCTGTTCATTGCCCCCTCCAGAGGATTGCTTGCTTTTGGCTTTGTTGGGCTGGCATCAGAAGCTGCCCTCCCTTCTACAGTTTAAAGGGTGCAGAAGCAGACTTCAAATGTTTGACAATTTAAAAAAAATAACAAGGTTACTTTGTTTTCCATCCTAATTTTTCATTGCTTGGGCTGCTCTGCTGGCAGGCAATCTCATGAAGATACGGTCTGATAAACTGACTTTGAACACTGAATCAATTGTGTGATTTAAAGTAAGTGCCCAAACTCGGCCAGCAAGTCATAAAGCAAAAAAATTCGCTAGAAAGAGAGCTGCAGTAGCCACTGTAATAAAGGGTATTCCAGTTGTGTTATGTTCAAAGTAGCCTTTAATGATAAATAATACTGTATTTGGGAAGTAAAGAGACAAAATAATTGTTTATGAAATTTCAATATATGGTTAATTTAGAAGAAAAAGAAGATTCACAGACACACTGATTTTAAATCATTCTCTGCACAGCTGCCTGATCCAAAGGCCATGAACAACTCACATACTGGTAGTTATTAAATGAATCACTCATGGTATTTCTTTTTCTCTTTCTAGTTACAGAAAGGGTGGTGGGGAAAATTAGACCGACACATCTTCCCCTACATGGAAAGAAAAAGCAGAGAAAAAGAAAATCCATCCATTCTCACTTGTGGAATTTCATGTTATCCCATATAAGTAAAAGTTTCTGTAGCACATGAATCAAAAATCCTGAAACCCTGGGTGTTGTAAAATCACCAGGACAACTGCCAAGTGCAGGTTTCAAAGCATTTGTATCAGCCTAAGAGAAAATTCAGGG
The DNA here is from genome assembly GCA_013399075.1 of Chloroceryle aenea. NCBI lineage: Eukaryota > Metazoa > Chordata > Aves > Coraciiformes > Cerylidae > Chloroceryle > Chloroceryle aenea. The sequence continues at coordinate 155,720 of VWZY01004362.1, forward strand.
CACATTAGGATTCCAGTGCACAGCAACCAGAGCTACATTTAATGGCACAACAGATTAATATTTTATATCTCTTGAACTAAAACATTTTTTAGTAGGAGAGAGATGGAGCAGAAGGGGAGGTGGTGATCACCCTAGCCCCACAGCCAGCAATTGGATGGTTTGTGCCCTCCAGCAGGACAGTTTGTACTCTCAGCAGTGCCACCACAAGAAGACACCACTGTAACCTCTCTGAGCTGGACTGCAGGAGCATGACTGAAAACCATTAATGTCGCAAGAAAGGGATGAAGAGAAACCCACAGAACTGGTGAGAAATACAGACAATAGTGGAGTGAAAATAGTGGTGTACCACAAAATTGCTCGGCAGGACTAAGCAATAAAGATCACAACAATCACCCTAAAGCAAGGCTAATCAGAGCAACCACTCGTTAACTTCCATCTTACCTATCCATCTATAATGACAGCACATTTTCAAAACAGTGTTATCATAAAAATTATATTACCTATGTATAGCACTTTATTTGCATTAATTTCATTTGCACTGATTTTTAGTAATCTCAGTTGGGCATTAAATAATGCAGTCATAACTTTTAGTGGTCCTTCATGCTATAACTACAGTGATAATATCTGTACACGGGGTGACACCATCAAGAGGTTGCATGGAGAAACCAGTGCTATAAAAGGAAACCTTCTGTGTTCCCCAGGTGTTAACTTGCTTTACCCATTACCTCATACAAAACTGGAAAGCCACAGAAGACAAAATTGTGCCAATTATCCTTGTCAACTTCCTCTCCTCTCCTCTCCTCTCCTCTCCTCTCCTCTCTCCTCTCCTCTCTTTCTCTTCTCTTCCCCTCCTTCCAGCCTCTTTCTTTGCTTCATCAGTCAGCAAAATCTGGGGGATGGCTGAGCCAGGCACCACATGTTCTCCCACACTGTGGCAGCAATCGGGAGGGCTCTATCAGAGATGTGTCAGTTGTCTCAGCATTGCTGCATCAGTGTGGGTGAACATCAAACAGCAAACTGAGCAACGGCTGGACCACAAGACTAGAAGTTCCTGTGTTCTTACAAACTTGAATACGGAGCTGATTCTGAGAACTGTAACCTAACCCCTATGCATGCGCCCAGACCCAGGGCTTGGAAGACTGTTAGGTCCAGAGACTCCTGAAGACCACCTAAGACCCCTTAGAGATGGTATTGGGCATGCATACCACTACCAGGTGGTAGGTGTGGTTAAGTAAAACAGCTCCTGGAATATGATAAATAGTTCTTTGAAAAAGAGTGAATACTCAATAAAACAACCCCATGAATGAGCAAAACCAGCTCAGATCTTGGACAGATCATTCTCCCACTGGACTTGGAAACGAATCGGACTGAGAGGACGCTGCAGATCTGTGGTGGTGGCTATCGCAACTAACCCTTTTCTTCCTTTCTTTCATTCCTCTAGCTCTCTCTGTGCTTTTGCAAACCTGTTGTCAGGTAAATAAAGCTACTTCACACTTGACTCCATTTTGAGTCTTGATTCCGTTCCCAAGAATGCAACCAAAACCTCGCTCTGGCCTATGACTGTTGTGCGACAGGCACATAGTGTGCAAACAAAAGCATAGAATCGTAGCATAGACAGGGTTGGAAGAGACCTTTAAAGATCACCTAGTCCAACCTCCCTGCAGTGAACAAAGACATCTTCAAGTAGATCAGGTTGCACAGAGGCCTGTCCAATCTGATCTGGAATGTCTCCATGGACAGGCCATTTACCACCTCTCTGGGCAACCTGTGCCAGTGTCTCACCACTCTCATTGTTAAAAACATCTTTCTTATATCTAATCTGAATCTGCCCTCTTTTGGTTTAAAACCATTACCCCTTGTCCTGTCACAACAGGCCCTGCTAAAAAGCTTGTCCCCCTGCATGGCTGGCTGCAAGGCACAGCAGAAAGATGGTATTTGCCCCTTCATCCTTTAGTTCACTTTCCATCATCATTCCTCAATTTAATCCAAGACCCCAGAACTCTAGGCTTAGGAAAATACAATTGGTGCTGGAAAAGTGAGAGTCAATCCTTTCATGCCAGTGTTACCCTTATTGTTAGTACCAACTGAGACCACCTTCACTCCATGGACACATGTGAAGCCCCTGGGTATGAGCAGAGGCACACTGAAAACTTGGATTTTATAGCAGAGAACAGTGAGACAATGCCAACAGGCCTGTAAAGAACAGACAGGTGTTACTGTCGAGCTGAAACAGTCTCCACACTGTCATCTAGTGGATTTAGTAGTGATAATCAGAACTCTACACTAATTTCACTG
>VWZY01004362.1:158679-186335 GCA_013399075.1 Chloroceryle aenea
TCTCTTTCTCTTCTCTTCCCCTCCTTCCAGCCTCTTTCTTTGCTTCATCAGTCAGCAAAATCTGGGGGATGGCTGAGCCAGGCACCACATGTTCTCCCACACTGTGGCAGCAATCGGGAGGGCTCTATCAGAGATGTGTCAGTTGTCTCAGCATTGCTGCATCAGTGTGGGTGAACATCAAACAGCAAACTGAGCAACGGCTGGACCACAAGACTAGAAGTTCCTGTGTTCTTACAAACTTGAATACGGAGCTGATTCTGAGAACTGTAACCTAACCCCTATGCATGCGCCCAGACCCAGGGCTTGGAAGACTGTTAGGTCCAGAGACTCCTGAAGACCACCTAAGACCCCTTAGAGATGGTATTGGGCATGCATACCACTACCAGGTGGTAGGTGTGGTTAAGTAAAACAGCTCCTGGAATATGATAAATAGTTCTTTGAAAAAGAGTGAATACTCAATAAAACAACCCCATGAATGAGCAAAACCAGCTCAGATCTTGGACAGATCATTCTCCCACTGGACTTGGAAACGAATCGGACTGAGAGGACGCTGCAGATCTGTGGTGGTGGCTATCGCAACTAACCCTTTTCTTCCTTTCTTTCATTCCTCTAGCTCTCTCTGTGCTTTTGCAAACCTGTTGTCAGGTAAATAAAGCTACTTCACACTTGACTCCATTTTGAGTCTTGATTCCGTTCCCAAGAATGCAACCAAAACCTCGCTCTGGCCTATGACTGTTGTGCGACAGGCACATAGTGTGCAAACAAAAGCATAGAATCGTAGCATAGACAGGGTTGGAAGAGACCTTTAAAGATCACCTAGTCCAACCTCCCTGCAGTGAACAAAGACATCTTCAAGTAGATCAGGTTGCACAGAGGCCTGTCCAATCTGATCTGGAATGTCTCCATGGACAGGCCATTTACCACCTCTCTGGGCAACCTGTGCCAGTGTCTCACCACTCTCATTGTTAAAAACATCTTTCTTATATCTAATCTGAATCTGCCCTCTTTTGGTTTAAAACCATTACCCCTTGTCCTGTCACAACAGGCCCTGCTAAAAAGCTTGTCCCCCTGCATGGCTGGCTGCAAGGCACAGCAGAAAGATGGTATTTGCCCCTTCATCCTTTAGTTCACTTTCCATCATCATTCCTCAATTTAATCCAAGACCCCAGAACTCTAGGCTTAGGAAAATACAATTGGTGCTGGAAAAGTGAGAGTCAATCCTTTCATGCCAGTGTTACCCTTATTGTTAGTACCAACTGAGACCACCTTCACTCCATGGACACATGTGAAGCCCCTGGGTATGAGCAGAGGCACACTGAAAACTTGGATTTTATAGCAGAGAACAGTGAGACAATGCCAACAGGCCTGTAAAGAACAGACAGGTGTTACTGTCGAGCTGAAACAGTCTCCACACTGTCATCTAGTGGATTTAGTAGTGATAATCAGAACTCTACACTAATTTCACTGGACATACTGCAGTTAAAATGTTTGGGTTTTTTCCTGTGCTGTTTCTGCCTTTTCTCACACAGTTCTCTTTTACAGTTATCATTTTTACAATTATTTTATTCTCGTCATTTTATTGTCTTTGTACATAACCCACTTTTTCTTGGGTTACTGGAATTCCCAGCTAGGTTAGTTCCTCACTGCCAGCCAATGACTGCTGAATGTCTTTTCCTTTCTTTTAACAGAGTATTTTACTTACAGTAAGGTAGAAGTACATTGCTTGTCTGTGAAAGAGAATAAATTCCCTTATACATTTACTGTAAGGGATGTAGGGGCCCTCTGATACCCCTCCAGTCTACAAAGACAGCTCTACAGGCTGAACACACTGGGTGTCTGTCTCTTCACATGGTGTCTCTCTGCCTCTCCAGGCTCCAGCCTTACACTGTTTGCAGTCTCCTACTCTTAAGAAATCGCCAACTAAACTCAAGTACTACAGGGTTAAGGGAATTCTGACATACAATTATGCCAGTTATGTTTGCCTAAACCTAACAAGTATGTAACTATGATAAAATTAGCAGTATGCAGGTATGGTAAGTATTAGCAAAAGGATGTTATTAGCATGACAAGCACTCCCTAAATCCTGAGTTCTCCAAGTTCAAGGAGGTCTTTAAGATGCAGCTGTTGGCTCTTAAGGTCCACACTCATGAGGGGTGTCCCACCTCATGTGTCAAGGTGTCCTGGAGAAGTTGTTTGCCTTTGTGGCTCTAGATCCCCAGACAGTGGGATCTTCAATGCTGATCCTATTCTTCTGAGCCTATCTCCTGGTTTTTGATTTTCCCTTTTATCCCTTCAGTTTTGGTGACCTGTGACCTTCTGTACTTCCTCATTTATGCAGTCAGAATGCTCATCACCCCTGGGGAGTCATCTCTGAATCCATCCCAAAGGCAACCCGCCACTCCATCTGTATCCCACAGCTGCCTTCCTGAGGTGTCAGCTCCCCAGGCTCACCCAGAGATGGCTGATCATTTTCACCCTCACTCTACAGCTGGTTTAACCACAGTGATCTTACAATATCATGGTCTAACAGATGTTAAATCAGCAATTAGCTAAATATATTAATGGCAGGTCAGTATTCTGTCACTGCTTTATACTAAGTCAGTGATATGGTAAACCTCTGTCCCATCAGAAGAAATGCTAAACATGGTTGTGCTGGTTTAGCAATTATATCACTGGCCCATTTAAGCAAAATAATCCCTTTTCTGTAGCTTGCTGTGAACTTCCACTACCTCCAGCTTTTCCCTTACAAAAAATGAAAGAAGGGAAAATGACTTGTCAAAAGTTGTGAAGGAAGAGTATGAGAATGATGTTGTGAATGAAGACTATGATGAATTGACATGAGACAGAAAGAAGACTAAGCATTGATTAATCTAACAGTTTACAAATCACAAGCTAAGAGTCCACACCAGCTTTTCTCCTCTGTTTCTGTACTTCTGCATTCACATCAGATGTTCTATCAAAAAAGCACTTGCATGAGTGCATTCTGAGGTTATTTTTAACAAAACTCTCCAGTTTCATAATCATTTTTGTGACCCTCTGCCAAAGAAAGAAAGAAAAAATGAAAGATAAAAATCCTGCTGCACAGGCTGTGGTATTGATCTAGCTGGGAAAGACACCCACATTCATGGCTGACACCAGTGGGAGTGAAGAATTTAGGTAACCTGCTCTAGAGAAACCTGGCTTCTTCAGCAATTAATTTTCAATAGTTTAGATCAACTTTAATGATAATAAGTAAATGGGGAAGGATATGACACACAAAGGACATAAAGAATTCAGAAATTGCTATATGTAATAGATAAAACTTAAGATTGTATCTGTTAAAAATAAAAAACAAACAAACAAACAAAAACAACCAACAGCTGAAAATTAAATCTGTGTTAGACCTTGCTGGGAGGTGGCCACTCTCCTGTAGATGACAGCTAACATGCCTGGTCTCTTAAGAGAAATTGTCCCTATGGAAAGGACCACTGAAGTAACAGAATTCAGGACAGAAGAAAATTTATTTCAGAGCAGAATTCTCCTATAATCTTATAATTAATACATAGACCAAGTCTCCCAAGTAAAGCAAGTAGATATTCTTACTTTGTTACTCATGCTTTAGCTTATTTCTGGGGGAAAAACTTAATCCATTTTTGAATTATGGTGTTTCTCATTTCTGAGCGGTCTCACTGCACTATTTCCAACTGGTATGATTTGGTTTAACTTAGTAGAAGTGTTGCCTCTATAAATTATTAGAAAAATCATAATAGTAGAGTTATAAGTGTCCAGTTCTCTACTTCTGGGCATCCTAGGAGCTAAAGCCATGGGAGTGAATTTTATGTTCCTCACCTCCTTGTGCACTGCTCTCACAGAGAAGTGTACTGCTCCCTCAAGGTATAGTGATTTTCTCCTTTAAATCTGTGGTGTACCACCGCCTGCTCATTCATCCCTCAGGAGGATGGGGCAGGAGCTAGCAAAAAAAGAGGGGAAACTAAGGTTAAGATAAAGGCAGTGAGATCACTCACCAGTTACTGTAGTGGGCAAAGCAGCATGGGAATTTAACCTCAGGGGTTTTTAACTTAACAGCCTCAGGGAATTTAACTTAATTCATTGTGAATTAATATAAATACATGAGTAGTGATTTGGATTTTTCTTAAAAAAAAACCAAAACAAAACAAAAAGCCAAACATTTATACACAAGGGAAACATTTTTTTCTCCCCAATTCCCAGGCCCAGCTTCACTCCACCACTCCAGACGCCTCTCCTCCCACCTTGTTACCACTGCAGGTTACACTCAGTCCCTTCATTAAAGCAGGAGGTTGGAGTCAGGACATGGAAGTTTCTCTCTGCTGCTTTTTTTCTGTGCTCCAGGATAGGTCCTCCATGAGCTGCGGTCTGTTTGGAAGTGTACCTGCTTCAACATGAGCTCATCCATGGGCCTGGGGCCCTCTGAGGGAGTGTCTGCTCCAATGTGAGTCCTCCATGGGCAGTAGTTACTTTGGAAATATCTGCTCCAGTGTGGAGCACCTCCTCCTAGTGTTCCCAGTGTTCCCTCTGCTGTTCCTCTTTTTTTTTTTCCCCCAGCGTTCTCTACCAATTTTTAAATGTTTTCCCAGAACCACCATTTCGGGTGGCTACAGCTGTAGCCAGGACATCTCCTGGCCTCCTCCCACAAAGGCATTCCCTGCAGCCTCCCCACTGCCAAAACCTTGACACTGACACCCAATAAAAAAAATATATACCCATTATCAGAAAAAAAAAAAAAAATCACATGTGCACAGTATTAATCAAACAAGAAACCACTGGCATGCTGTTCTTATGTTTTACTTTCAGGATTTCTTCCCAGACTCACTCTCACTAAGACATTGCCTACAGTCAGAACCAAAGGGACATCTAGGCCTTACTAGACCGAAGAGCCCTCCAAAGTCAGACTTGTTTGCTCATTTCAAGTTTATTTATCAAGCAGTTGACATCCCAGTCCCTTTCAAAGAAAAGCTTCAAGAAGTAAACCAGCACATTTTCAATCCACTTTGTGCTTTCTGCAAATTGTATTCACATCAGAATTAATCATGGATGTGTGTACCAAGAGCATGTCACAAAGCAGACAGGGCTACAGAAAGAAAGCAAGGATTTCTTCTGCTGAAGTCCTAGGAAAACTGCTGACTAGCTTCTGTCCTGGTTTTGGCTGGGATAGAGTTAACTTTCTTCCTAGTAGCTGCTATAGTGCTCTGTTTTAAGATTCAGGATGAGACTAATGTTGAGAACACACATGTTTTAGTTGTTGCTCAGTAATGCTTATAACAAGTTAAGGATTTTTCTGCTTCTTACACTACTCTGCCAGTGAGGAAGCTGGGGGTGCACAAGAACCTGGGAGGGGACACAGCCAGGACAGTTGCCAGAGGGCTATTCCATACCATAAGCTGTCATGCTGAACAACAAAACTGGGTGGAGCTCAGGGGGGTGGCAGCCCACTCACTGCTCAGGGGCTAGCTGAGCATCGGTCAGCAGGTGGTGAGCAATTGCATTGTCCATCTCCTGTTTTATCTTTTCTTTTATCAGTATTATTATTTTCCCCTTCCTTTTCTGTTCTATTAAAGTGTTTATCTCAACCCATGAGTTTTACCTTTTTTTGACTCTCTCCCCCATCCTACTGGGGAGGAGCCAGCGAACGGCTGTGCGGTATTCAGCTGCCTGATGAGTTAAGCCACAACAGCTCCATATAGGAAAGAGCACTAGCAGCTATAGCATCCATACATTTAGTCATCATTGATTATGCATTTGACCCTTCTCCTGTTCCCAATACATGGAGTAAAAGAAGTTCTCGTCAAAACACTGCAGAACAACTCTCTGCAGTTTCTTGTCTCCCTTGCAACAAAACATCCCAGGAGCACAGAAAAGCTGAAAGCCACTTGTGCTAACCCAGCACACAACGCGTCCCCACCAGATAGCTGTGGGACTTCTCATCTTACTCCGTATTTTTTCCCCGAGAGCCTTTCTTTACACTGTGCAGGAAAATCTATCATCTCAGTGCCAAATTAATACAAGTCAAAAGCATTCTGGGACTAGTGTTCACAAATAAATCTAGTACACGTATCCTCAGGATACAGTCATTACTAAACATCTCTTTCATCTTGCTCATTATATCAGGGTGAAGCTTTTTTCAAAGTATGTCTGAGAGACAGCACTGACTTACCCAGAGTACATACTTTTGTAGTATAAAGTATATACTTTTGAGTATAAAGATGCCTTTCAACGTTAACACCACAAAACCAGCAAAGTTTACAGAGCCATTAAACCCTTAGAACTAACCTTCATAATATATACATGGTGGCTGTCAAATACTACAGCACATCATAATTTTGTGCTTTATCTGAGCTCTGATTCCCACACTCTTTCTACAAATAGTATCTTTTAGTCATAATGTTTTAAAATTTAAGTCTTAGGGATTCATGGATGTCTAAGCCTTGCCTATAACTGTTCAAGGTCTTATCAGGGAAGAAATTTGCTTTGCATGTACTTGTACATCAAAACAGGTTCCACCATAGCTAACTGCATGAAATGGGGAGCAGAAAGGCCGAGGAGCAACATCAGCTTTCCCTGGAAAGCTTTTCTTGTCAGCTCTTCTGCCGAGCTGCCCATTTATATTGTACTTGCTGGAGGTGCCCACAGGTGAAGCAGCAGTACCAGAAACAGTCGTGTTTGGTTCCTCTGCTATGCAGGTCTATGCCAAGCCAGCGTTATCACAGTGAGAAGTTTGATGTTAACATGTGACATTTATGCATATATCCAGACTGCGTATTCTACGGAGCAGATGGTCTTAAGGCTTTTTGTGCTGCTCCCTGTAGGTACTCCTTGTAGCTATAATGCTGCTCCTTGCAGGTATTTTCCTCTGAGCAGCTGTCTGGATGGACAGTGGCCAATTTATCAGTCATAGCAATTTATCAGAGAGATTCAATATTGGCAAAATTGCTATGAAGTTGATACACTGGAGACTGGAACTGCATAGAGAGCTTTAAAATAACAGGAACTTGCTGAATATGGCATCACCGAACCCAAACTGCAAATTACATTAAAGGGCATTTGCTTATGGAGCTTGACAAATTACAAATGTGTAACAGCCCCCAACATATCTGGAGGATATCTGCCACTGAACTAATTATTCCATGTGCATAAACTGTAGTATGAAAACCTCCATCCCCCTACAGACTATGTCTGCTATGTCAAAGATTTTTGATTTTTTTTTTTNATTCCGTTGCATGGTGGGCCACAACCTGTCTCCTGATGGGGTCTAAGAAGGGGGTCTCTTCTTGTTATCTGCAGAATGATTGCATGCACAGGTATTTATCTTAGTCTTCATTCACATTCACTGCTTTTATAGCTTGTTATTTTCAATCTATATTGTTTTGCCTGTTCCTCAAAGTCCTCCTGAGCAAACACTCAAACACTATGGACTAAGCAACATATTCCAAGTTTATATTGATACTGCTCCTTCTAGTTCCTTATATCTTTGAGCATGAACTAGCACCTCTCTATGGCAAACTTAGTTTTGGTTCAGTTTAAAGGTGAATCCTGCAATAAATTCTCCTTGCCTAGGCTTCTTCTATTGCTTCTAGCAACACTATGTCTTGTTTCTGCAGTGCATGAGAGAGTGCATTTTATTTATTAAAAAATCAATCTCTTGTTTTAATTTATTCCAGGTTCTCGATTTATTTTTTAACAAATGTAGTTAAATCATTAAAGAACCAGATGTGCTGAGAAGTACTGTAAGCAGTGAGATTAACAAAGTGCAACCACTAGGCCCAAAGAGATGCTCCCCTATCACTGCCATCGGCAACCTCTCTACAGTATCCCCATTCACACTCACATTTTCCTGAGCCTGAATACAGCACCCTAACTTCCACATCATTTCCTGGTAGGGTACAAGTCAGCATCTCTTGTGGCTAGCTGGGAACCACATATATGTTGACTTGTGGGCTAACCCAAGGGCTGAGTTCTCTTTGTCTTTACGACACTGTTGGAGGAAAGAAGGACTCATCATTTATTTCATCTGAAACCATCCATCAATGTTTTCTTCTACAGTTTTTGTTTGATACTGGTTAAGAGTCCAAAGTTACTGGATGACAGCACAGTGTCAGGCTAATTTCTTTCTGGAAAATATAGAAATATAGAATAGTTTAGGCCAGAAGGGACCTCTAAAGGTCACTTCTAATGGGCTGTAAAGGAAAGACATTATGAGTCAATTAACAGACAATGTATCTTTTTACTCCTTATTAGCTCCATCTCCACATTTTGGTATGAAGACCATCTTCTGTGGTGATTTGCTGTGGAATTATTTGTTTATAAAGATTATGTTTTCTGGCTTTCAGCTTGCAATCTATTGGAAAAGTGGTGCTATGGCAGAGGGACTCTGTTTTTTAAGTATAATGCTACTTACAACTGTTTTTAATAGCACTGGTGACTAAAGAAAAGAGGATAGTCTCCCGGGGGTCACAGGAAGGCTTAAGGAGCACAGTGGTGCAGGCTCCATTTTACAGTCCTAACACCTTTTCAGATACAGGTTACTTTCCCATGCACTTCACTTATCAGTGTCAGCCACGTGAAACCAGGGGAGAAGCAGAAAACCTCTGTGATTTTACACTGAGGTGTAAAATTTTACATTTGAAGAGTGAAATAATTTTATTAATAACATAAGCCATCTTTATAGGGTCGAACAGGCAATGCTCACCAGTAAGCACTGCATGGAGAAACCCAAGGAGCAATAGGAACTTATCAGTACTTCAAAACACTTATGCATGTAGCCATAGAAAGTAACAGTAGAGAAAACAGGGACCTGAACAAAGTCCACTGTTGGGGCCTAGAACTTAGCCATGCTGAGTCCAGACTAGCAGCAGGTTGAGGGTTGATAACAGGATGCAGAAAAGGATGCTGAAGGACAACGTTTGAGGAAGTAAAAAGTGCTGATAGTGTAAGTTTTGTGCTGACTATGTATTTTTAGCAGTAACAGGATGTGGGACAGGATGCAAGAGGTGAAGGAAAGCTTAGATAAGGGAACAACAATAGCCAATCATGACTCACCCAAAGGTGCATGGGCAGTGCATGTCAGATGCTTTTAACCAATACTGTTATCTTAGAGTGCATGGAAAGGAAATGCTTTGTCTATATAATCAACCAGCTTGGAAACTAAATAAAGGTTCGACTTTGCATGGCGTTGGGGTGGGTGTTGTTCCTGTCCCTGCATGAGTGCCTGAACCCAGCAGTCCACCACTACACTGCATGAATGCCTGAACCCAGCAGTCCACCACTACACTGCATGAATGCCTGAACCCAGCAGTCCACCACTACACTGCATGAATGTCTCTCACTTTATCCCATGATATAACTATAAAGGTAGAAATCTTTCTCTTCCTATTGTTCATTAAAAAAACCCCACGGAGGTGAATTTAACACTGAAGACTGCAGGGCCCACATTTATTTGAACTCAACAGAAACCACTTACCATCATCTCAGCCTTAATGGTAAGAGTGACCTCCTCACAAAGTCTCAGCACTGGGACAGAGTTGCTTGCAGAGAGGCACATGGATCTTTATTTTCCCATGACAGGCGCCATAGCTTCATACCAAAAGCTTCAGTCCATCTTTGACTACATACTGTGCCTGGTCAGGATGGAGTTAATAGCTTTCATATGGTGCCAGGTATTAGATTTGTGACTAAACCAGCCTTGTTACCACACCAGCATTCTGGAAATTGCTGAATGGTGCTTCCACAGCCTCGAGGCTTTCTCTGTTTCCCACTCTGCCTCCACAGCAAATAGGCTCAGGGGACACAAGAGGCTGGGAGAGGACACAGAAAGCACAGGTGACCCAAACTGACCAAAAGGATATTCCACATCATATGATGTCTGGCTAGTCATTGGTTTACTGGTAGGAGACAATGAGTGATTGGCTTCAAACCTTTTTTTTTTTCCTTTTCTTCAATTATTAAGCCATTTTTATCTCAATCCATGAGATTTCTTGCTTTTGATCCTTTTCTCTCCCCCATCCCATTGGGGGTGAGTTGGGGAGCAAACAAGAGGGTGGGTACATAGTTGCTGGCTGGGGTCAACCCGCCACATACTACCAAACTTTAACTGTCTTATCTGAAGTGCCACCTGAATGGAAAATACTTAGGTCCAGGAAGGCAGAGAGACAAGGGCTGAGACAGGGAGATAGTAAGTGTAGCTACCACAGCTGAATTTCAAGGAAGACTTAGTTAAAAGGATGAGGTTTCTCGAATAAAGGCTGCATTGTAGATTACAGCCCACCTGTCTGCCATCAAGATCACCCTTGACTGGGAAGCAGAGCACAGACCTGTTTAGTATTCAGCTAATGAGGCATTATAGGAAAAAAAAAGAAAGAAAGGGAAGGGAAAGGGAAGTTCTGTCAACACACCAAATGGGATGGTAATATTTTTCCAAGTTCCCAAGCCCAGCACTTTGTAATGCATGTTTTCCTGAACATTGGTTTTTGTTCTGTGTTTTTTTTTTGGTCTTGATGACTGGTGCTATTCTTGGTTTGCAAAGATCAGGTCACTCTATGACTGGGCACGTGTCAAAACAGTGGGTGTGATTTACAACACGTCATGACAATTATGTGAAGTAAATGAATTTATGTCTGTGACATCTATGTTCATATCTGGTCAAAGGAAATAACAGTGTAGTGGTTAAACATGTCAAAATTGTTAACCTGAAGTTACACATCAAGATATTGACCTTCTTGAATATCACTTTACTAGATAGTTAGGGCAAGGGATCACTATCACTTCCTGGAGCAGATGTGAGCCCAGTTTCTACACAGACATTGCTGCCTGATACCTGCTGGACAGGCCATCCTTTGGGACCATGGCCTCATCACACCATTAGAAACTGTCTCTTTTGAGTATCTGTAGTTTCATCTGTTGGAAGTGAGCAAAAGGAAACAAGTGCTTGGGGAGATACTCTCTGTACCTTCCCTGAACTTCCAAAGAAAGTTACTTTTCAGTATCTGATGACCCCATTTCACCACACAACTGGCAAAAGTTCTTTACATCCCGTTCTCCAGTTCATCAATGAAGATGGTTAACAGTGACAGACCCAATATCAATGGCTGAAGAATGCAGTAGTAATTAGATGCCTGCTGTTCTTTGTACCACTGATCACAGATGGTGGTGATAATTGTCCAGCCACTGTGTAGGTCACTTATTCAAATCTTCTTATCTTTAAAGGTGGATAGCAAACACCATTTACCTTTTTACACTTATCAGGAACCTCATCTATGATTCTCTTGGGGCACAGAGGCAAGAATGATAGAAGTGGTAGCTCTTCCTACTGACACAGAAATTTTCCTAGAAGGGAAAAAGACAGAGGACAGACATAACAGGATGGGATATTGCACAAAGGCATCCTAATGCTCTGTATCAGTCGGGGCTCAACAAGGACCAACAGCTCCCTCGGAGCCAGGGGTTAGAAGCCAAAGGAGATACCAGCAGGAAAAGGATGGTAACCACAGTCAAGCCAGAGTTCAGATAATCACAAGCTTGTAGCAATGAAGAAGGGACCACATGAAGCTAGGAAATCTTGCAAACCAGGATCACATCCATCGATGGTAAACAGGGTCAGTCATAGTCATGACTGACAGGCAGCTTCACGGTAAGAACATACATACGAGTCCAGGCAGGAAGACCATCCATGGATCAGGGTCTGGATCAATAGGCAATTTCCATGCCCACACAGAGGCACGACTGTAACAGAGCTAAAGCCAGACAGACCTTGAGCAGGCAAGTCCCTGCTCAGGCAGGGACTGAAGCCATGTCTTGACCATAAATGTAGCTCCTGGGCCCATAAGCAGGGCATGTGGGTAGAGGTCCCACATAGGGATGGATCAGGACCATGTTGGACACACCCCTGGCTCTTTTCCCATGTTGTTTGTTGGAAGCACAAAATGATTCAAAACTGCAAAGCTCAACACTGCTGATAAACATCTAACGACTGGGCAGACATGGAGGCTGATGAAGATCTGGTGGTCTGTGTTCTCAGGTCACTGAGGAGGAGGGGGTAAAGCAGTGAAGGCTACTTATCCCATTCTCTCACAAATCACAGCAGTTATCTACTTCTTGCATAAGTTACCAAGGAAGTCATAAATGCTTTGTGCCACAGCTATGGCTGACCAGCAGGAACAAAAACTTGGCCAGTCCACATCCCACCCCCACTTTGCTCAATAGAAGTGAACACGGTATAAATATTACCCCTATTCCAGACCTAATTTGTGGGATGAGAATTCAAGAGCAAGTTACAGGGACCAATCAACAGCTTTGTTCTGCTCATCCTCCCCAGAAGGGATGCCTTTTGGTAAGATTTGCAGCCTACCCTACACCGAGTGCTTTTCCCCAGGAGATTCCCATTGTGATGCCAGTGGTGTATTTTGGAGCTACAGAGCACTTCTGCATCTTAATGAATTTAGCACTAGCAATCTTAAAGAATTTTTATATGTTGCACATGTAAATAAACCATGTTATTCGTGCATCCAACTGCTTCTTCTGCAAGCAACTGGACCTACAGCCAACAGGCTGTTTGTACATCTGGTGTCAGACCTATAGCCACAAACATTTAAATCAGCATTAGCTAGTAAGAGGTAAGTCCAGCTGCCCCTNGGTCACTGAGGAGGAGGGGGTAAAGCAGTGAAGGCTACTTATCCCATTCTCTCACAAATCACAGCAGTTATCTACTTCTTGCATAAGTTACCAAGGAAGTCATAAATGCTTTGTGCCACAGCTATGGCTGACCAGCAGGAACAAAAACTTGGCCAGTCCACATCCCACCCCCACTTTGCTCAATAGAAGTGAACACGGTATAAATATTACCCCTATTCCAGACCTAATTTGTGGGATGAGAATTCAAGAGCAAGTTACAGGGACCAATCAACAGCTTTGTTCTGCTCATCCTCCCCAGAAGGGATGCCTTTTGGTAAGATTTGCAGCCTACCCTACACCGAGTGCTTTTCCCCAGGAGATTCCCATTGTGATGCCAGTGGTGTATTTTGGAGCTACAGAGCACTTCTGCATCTTAATGAATTTAGCACTAGCAATCTTAAAGAATTTTTATATGTTGCACATGTAAATAAACCATGTTATTCGTGCATCCAACTGCTTCTTCTGCAAGCAACTGGACCTACAGCCAACAGGCTGTTTGTACATCTGGTGTCAGACCTATAGCCACAAACATTTAAATCAGCATTAGCTAGTAAGAGGTAAGTCCAGCTGCCCCTAGCCCTCTAATCTCTGAGGACTAGCTAGACCGCAAGGGGATTCATCTCTTACCAAATTTGTCTACCACTGTATGCTCTCAGAGTCATAACAGGATTCCGAGTTTGTACAAAGTAACCCCCACTGGTGACACTGATATTACAAGTCCTTTCAAGTACAGGCTACACGTAAGACAACAGGCACATGTGACATCCATGATGGGCACCTTCAGTGCTAATGAACGCCCTCACATTACATTTGTCAGTTCACCTCAAAAAATGCAGTACTAGTTTCCTCACAGTAGCCACATGGAAGTGGATGTCAGCATCTTGCTTGTCCAAGGCCAAGGGCTTGGTGAGTATCATGGCCTCAGTCAGCACAGTAAGGAGCAGGGGAAATGGCAACTGAATAAGAGCATCTGGCACAGTCCTCTTAACATGCAGGTGCATGCAGCAATTACACAGCAAGTGTTGCAGCACAGGCTAGAAGTCAAACCTAAGTGCAAAGTACCTGGAGTGCAAAGGCTTAGGGGAAAATGACTAAACCACCAAGTAGAAAGGATGTAGCCTGTCTGCCTCAAAGATCCTAGCCATACAAAAGCAGTGTAGACACAAGTCACGTTATAAACATGGTCCCAAAACCAAGATTCACTCCTTGGTGTAAGAGGAAGAAGATGTAGCTGTATCCTCTGTGACTAAAAACTGGTATTCTCACTTACTGGGTGCACGGGATCAGTGAGCAAACTTCCTTCAAGTATGTATAATATAATCATTATGGGTCAATGATTCAATAATTTCCTATTGAAAAGAATTCAGTCAAGCATTTAAGTTAGCTTCATGTATCATTATGAAGAACAAACCCCAAAATAAATTCTTGACAGGAACTACGTGGCGTTTGCAATGGGTACACTTAAGACTACCATGACTACCAGGTGCTAAACTCTCAAGAAATTGCAAAATAAAACCTTTTCAGAGTTGCCAACATTATTGTAAAATTCTCCAGTGGTGACATTCCCCACAGAGTAGTAGGTGGGCATCCAGCCAGAAACAAAAACAAAGCCAACAGCAACAACAGAACACACACAAAAAAACCCCGCCAAACCTAAGTTGTTGGAACAGATGTACCAGTCAGAAAGGAGTTAAAAACCTCCCAGACAGTGCCCTAGTTTGAGAGAACAAAGGTACACAGGATGGAAAGGGAGGTCTTTTTCCCCAAAAAGTAGATTTGTCATTCAGCATACAGATAGAGCTAAGGAATTATAACATTGTGCTTCATTGGACAAGCATGTATTTTCAGGAACTGAGTAGTACTGAAGACTTTTTCAGTACCCACATTGACTACTTCCCAACTCCAAGTCAGTGAAAAAAAAAATCACCCAAACCCCCAAAACACAACCAGAAGATACTGAAGAGAAAACCATTCCTGATGTCTTTTCTGAAGTACATGCTGTTAGGAGTTCATTGTTAAAAGCTGGGACTCAAGTCCCATTCTCGCTTGCAACTATGAAACCTTTTATAAAGGAAGATCTGGAACCTTGTTAAAACTGCTTTTCATCTACAAGAGCATCTCCAATGTCTATTTAACTATCTGCAATAAAAGCAACTTTATACCTTTAAACTAACAACAACAACAACAACAAAGACCTCATGCCCTTCTGACATTTATTTCAAGTATGAAAATCGTTCCGTGAACTATCTACAGTTTTGACTTTCAGTATAAAGGTTTAAACAGATAGAAAGAATCAAGTACCAAATTTCTGAAAAAATATGATTCAATTCAAAATTCTGACAATAATGAAAAGGCACTTAAACAAAAGATACCCAGTAACAAATAGAACTCTTATGTCACAGTGAATGTGTAGTCAAAGATTATCTAACACTTTGTAAACAAAGAAATTACAGTCTGGTTAAAGTGAGCAACACAGTCCGGACAAGAGTGAATTCAAACTCTCTGCACTTCAACAATCACACTTTTCTTTCAAGTGTAAAGAAAGCAGAGAGAGAGAGAGAGAAACATCTTCTGGCAAATATCAGTGTACAGCATTGTGTTCATATGGAAAATTCAAATCATACAAGTTCCAGAAAAAGAAATGCAAGAAAACTGGGTAGCAGCATAAATACTTCATGGTATCCCCTGGCCTGTATGCTTCAGTTGAGGGGTTTATATTTGTATTCCCAGATTAAACAAAAAGAAAAAAGAAAAAAAGAAAGTTTCTACAAAAGAAGAAAGCCTTGTTAGAAGCACAACAATCAGTCTAGCATAGGTAGAAAACAAAGGTGTAATGCTTGGGAATTCATGGCAATCCCTTTCCAGTAGAAATATTTTTCCACTGCCAGCAATGGAAAATATCACAAGTTTTTTTCAGAATCAGAAAATAAAACAGACTATGACAATTTAAAGGAGGGTTTTTTTGGTTTTTGTTTTGTTTCCTTTTTTTTTGGTCAAGATTCAACTAACTCCTGTACCTTGGAGGGGGGGAAGACTCAAATGTCAAAAAGAAACAATACATTTTGACAAGGGAATTTTCAGCTCCAAAGCATATTTGTGCAGTAAATACAGAGTAAGTTCTCAATCATTCACAAATATGAGAAAAAATTGCCAACAGCACCCTCCCCCCAGATATCTTTTTTTTAAGAATTATTTGGAAATATGAAGTAAAGATGAAAAAGCATTTTAGTGTTGGCATTTTTTCCTGGTGATAAGATCTATGGTAAAGGAGTGCTATCACAGCTTTTGCATCGTTTTTGCAGATACATTTTCCTGTAGGTCTGAAACACCTCTTTTGAGTCTTTGACTGGAATGTGAAGAGCCTCACCACCTCCATCCAGGATCTTTATAG
The DNA here is from genome assembly GCA_013399075.1 of Chloroceryle aenea. Classification (NCBI taxonomy): domain Eukaryota; kingdom Metazoa; phylum Chordata; class Aves; order Coraciiformes; family Cerylidae; genus Chloroceryle; species Chloroceryle aenea. Next base: position 174,752 of record VWZY01004362.1, read on the forward strand.
CTGTGTCAAGTGGAATACTGTCCTCAGCTGAAAGACAGACAGAGAAGCAGGTTAAATCAAAAGACTGAGAGTCTCAAATGACTTTGCTCCATATGTGTGTGGTACTTAAAGCCACCCACTATCCAAAAGGATGCCACAAACTTCCTTCCTAAAGCACCAGGCACCTCAGACTTAAATTGATCTCCAATGCATGTTTAAGCACCAAATGGTCATTTGGGTGTCTTTATAAAAAAAGACTTTTAAAGAATATTAAGAAAGGTGTGAATGAAAAATGAACGTTTGTGAAAGTAAGAGAAGAAAAAAAGAGGAAGGGCTAAAGGAATGAGAAACACCAATAGCCAAGGAAACATTCACCACAATAGAAGATGTAAACATTACAAAATACATTGCTTGAATCAAGACCACAAAGCAGGTAACTAGTCGCAGAGGACTTGCACCCTGGTAAGCAGAGGATGGCAAGAAGGTTACAGCATGATGAATATGCCATTTTGCCTCCTGTTAGACCAAGAGGAAAACAAGACTGGATCTAGAAAGAAACCTAAAGCAAAGAAACAAAGACAGTGGGGAGCAATCTCACCCAAGACTTACAAAGGACGGAACAACCAAGATCCTGAGATGCAAGATGCCACTGTTTTAACTGTTGACTCCTAAAGGGTACAAAAGACCATCCAGAAGAAAATTGCCAATCAAGAGAAACAAGGAAGATGTAGTAGCAGCACCACTTTTTCTCTGTGTCATGCCAATAATCTTGTCCAGACTACTGGGACACACTGGTCCTGGTACATGTGAGCACAGGTATATGTGCAGACAGCATCAACTTACTGTGAAAGCCAAATAAAATTTTAAAATTACTTTCTGTTTTTATAGTGTCACACTAGATTGTGTCACATCGCTTTCTAGATTTTGAAGTGGGAAAGAGCTAGCTTGGTGTTTACCTGCAGTTTAAAACTGTATTTGAATCTCATCAATACTGCTACCTCTGATTCAACTGCACACATATGCAGGAAAACTCCAACAATCCCCAGGAAGATATTCTTAAGGCTATTAAAAACTCCACAAATCTTTGAATCTTTTATGTCTACTCTACAGTATCCATGTCAGCAGCACACCTAGTAAAAAATAAGTTTAAATACTTTATTAAAGTTTGCTACTGTAAAGGAATACTTAAAACCAACCCAAGAGTATTGAACTTGTATTTCAAAATGGATAATCGAAGTCATTTCACCTGTAGAGATCTCTTCCAGTTTTTTTTGCTTTGCAGGACCACATTTTAACCAATCTTCTTTTTTACTCTTGACACCTAAAGAGAAAATTTTTTAAATGTTTTTGAGGTTCTTATATCACATGCTTTCTCAGCATCCAGTTTTAAAATATACTCTAGCACATGCAAAAAAGTACATTTCCTTTGGGTGTGAAAATGACTGCAAGGGCTGGTATACATAACTTAAGATTTGGTTTTATTTAAAATCAAACATAGCATTTGACACAAGTATGTTTCATAATGCACCATGTATAACGTCAAAAGGTTGGGGACAAGGAAGAAGGAGGAAAAAAGGCAGCTTGAAGAAAAGATGGCAAAGGTTATGGAGAGCGCATGCAGGATACGTTTGCCCAAGGCCTCTCTCTTCCTCAGGGCCACAAAAGATCTCCCCACTGCTGTCTGCCCAGCCAGAGCTATACACCGCCAGGTGAAGACCCAATACAAACAATGTCACCTTTGGCAATCTCCTCTCTAGGAACAAGGCAACCTAAGAGTAAGTTAGAAAGGTGCCTTGCAAAGTTACTTGAAACTGCCACGCTCTACAGTAACTTTATTCTGTAAAACTTAAGGAAAAATAATAAAATATTAATTGAAGGAAAAGCCTCATGTTCTTTTTCAGCTTAATGTGTATCTACAGCCTGTCAAAGCCAGCTATTTTAGCCTTCAGCTTCTAGAGTCCCTTGTTTTCACTGTCTACAGCTTTGTGTAACATGCAGTTTAGAAGGAGCACACACTTTTTACTTGCAAATAAATTTACCTACAAATTAGTAATCACCATACCTGCTACAATGGATTTCTCACTTTCAAGGGAATTCTTTGCAGCTAAGTTTTCTTCTTCCTCGGTTGGATTTCTGAACAGTATCTCTGGACACAGCTTAAATTCCAGTACTTCCCCTTTGCATGATTTCTCAACTTCTAAGACAGAAGGGTCTCTTTTTGTATCTGGCCTGTTGTGTGACACTTTGGGCTTTGTATGCCAAACAGGTCTGACGGGTGAGGTCTCTAATTTTGTCAGATAAATGCGCTCCTGTGCCGTACGCTTAAACGCAACTCTGTTCAGGTAGTGTATTTTGGGTTCCTTTTGAAGATGCATTTTTAATCTGTTATTTCTTCTGTTTAAGTATAGCAGGTTTTTATCGGGAAATGTTTTCTCAGAGCACTTGTCTTTGTTTTGACCATCGAGACGTCTCTCTTTGTTAGAAAAGTAGTTTTTAGAGATGTTAGAAGACCGAGCCCTTCTTTTCTGTAGTTTAAGCACAGAACGATCTCCTAATGAACTCTTCCCCTTCTGTTTCCAGCCATTTTCTTCATTCATTTTTTTGGCTTTGTCAATATTTATTATGCAATTATGTGAAAGTGGCTTGGAATTCCTTTCTTCAGATGGTTTCAGTCTTTCCTCTTCCCCCTTTTTTTTTTTAGCCTCTCTCTTGCCAATCATATTTTCCTTCCTCTTCCGTTTGAACAGCTGCTCCTGTGAAGGATGAACTTTCACAGATTTATGCTGAGAATATTTGGGGTTTCTTGACTTTAAGTCTACAGTGCCAAAATTTGGGAACTTTATCGAATCAGCACAATAACTATTCATCTTTGTATGTTTTATTTCTGCTGATAATTTTCCTTTCTTTTTGATGGCAGGTCCTACATCTTGCCCAACTGTCTCTTTTTTTTTACCATTCTGGTTTTCAGCTGAGTTCTCTTCACAAGTTTTATTTTTTTGTCCTTGATCGACTTCAGCATGCTTAATTTCACCTGTTTCTGACTTAGTCAGTCTGTTAACACCTGTTTTGAATTTCATGGCCAAACCTGCTTTGGTTTTAGCTTTTGGAAGGGACTTCCTTTTGAAAACTCTCTCTTCCTTTTTGGATGATTTTGTTATGTTGTCTGCATCTGCATGACCAACTTTCTCTGACAACTCTTCTGAGGCTGTCTGACATTCTTTTTTGTCAGAATGGAATTCTTTGCCTAACAATGGGGTTCCTCTGTCAATTTGCAGTTCTTCCTTCTCGCTGCTCCTTTTAGCTTTAACATCATCCTGTTTTTCAGAGGAATTAAGCAGTCCAACTTTTTCCTGTGGTGTTGGAAGCAATTTGCATTCATTACTCACATTTAGCCTAGCCTTCTTGCTCATGACAGAGGCATATTCGCAAATATCATCTTTATTTTTGCTAACACTGTCTGGGATTTTTTCAGAAGCTGGCAAGTTTCCTGTAGCACCGTTGTTTTTCATGACAGCATCAGATTTACTGTTATTTTCTTGTTTCTGTGTCGAGCTAGTACTTTCAGCTTTTGAAAGCTGATCATCATTTTTCTTTGAACCACACATCCCAAATTTACAGGTGCACTGTGGCATTTTACATGCTACAGACTGCTGACCCATTAAAGACTGTTGTTTTTTTTCTTTCCTGAGGTTGGAGGGGTTTTGTAGTTTTTTCTCCTTCTTGCATAGACTAAGATTAGGCTGAATACTGCCTTCAAGATTCCCCTTCTCTGCTGAAGTCTTTTCTGACTGTTGACTCACTACTGTCTTGCTGTCACTAGAGGAAGGCTGCTTGTGTTCAGGAAATAATTCTTGCACCTGATCAGAGCTTAACATTGCAATTTTTATCTGATCAAGTGGGTCTTTCAAATGAGGATTTTTGTCACAAATCTGAGGCTCTGTTCGAGATGGACTTTCCATTTGCTCAGCCACTGAATCATTTTGTACTGGCTCTTTTGTCAACCCATCAGCACCTTCAATGCCATATGGAAACTCTTTCACTAGTTCAGACAACTGATTGTTTAGATATTTAATAGGTTCTGATCCAAAAAGCTTCATCTCTTTTTCTGTGATGTTTTTATTGGACATGTAATTTTGCTTGCTGATGTCTCTTGGAACAGTGGATGCATTTGTTTCAGCGATTACACCAACTGAGAAATCTAATGAATTTTGAGGTAATGGCTGGTTTATACTAGCAGAAATTTCAAAGTCATTTGCAGGATGCTTGAAAGATGCATTGAATGATGATTTTTGTTCTGAGGTAGAATTTGTTTTAAGAGGATTACCACTGCTTTCCTTCTGCAAATGACTAGTCGTGACACCGTCCCAAATCTTACTTGCTTCACACAGGCAGCTTGATGAGTCTACCAGCACCTTTTGCAGCAAGGTCTCTCTCTGTGGAGTGTTAATGCTCAGCTCATTTTTATACAAGTCTGGCTGCTCTTCTTTTTGTTGTGGATCAGTTGCATTTCCTTCTGATGAGGTACCATTTAACACATGCACCTCAGAGGCTGACCTGAAGATACTTGCTATTTGTGGATTATAAAATGTATCACCTTCAACAAGAGAACATACACTAGAAATACAAAACATCTGTTCTTCCAACACAGCCCTGGACGTATCTCTGGTCTCTAACGAAGCTTGCTTGTCCTTAGAGTCTCTTGTACCTTCTTGAAGGGCTTGACTAGAAAAAATTATGCCCAGTTCAGGTGGCCGGTTTTGTAATACAAGTTGCAGATTTTCTCCAGCATTTTGTACAGATTCAGCAATTTTCCTTGGGTTTACATCATATGAATCATTTGCACTCACACTGTTTTTTACTACTCTGTTTCCATCAGCTAATTTGGTCTGCTGAAAATCTGAGTCCACTTTCTGTACCAGGAAGCAATTACTGGGTAACAAACAAATGGTTTCTGATTTTCCTTTATTGGTATTTACCACACTTAAACTATTTTTCTTCTCTTCTTGCAAGCTACATGTGCTTCCTGAATCAGTCGTTGGATAGGTTTTACCTGCAGATGGATATTTGCCTGCCTGCTCATTCTGTGTTCTCTGTTCAGAAAGTACTAAAGGAGAGACAACTGCAACTTGAAGTTCAAAACCTTTTATCAAATTGCAATTCAATGTATCAACTTTTTGTCCTGCAGAGGCAGCTGTTATAGGCAAAACTGCTTCACCTGTACTAACCAGAATATTATTTAGTTCTCTATTTTTTGCGGGTTTACCATTTGCTGCGGGGCTTTCATTTGACTGGCTATTTTGCACACTTACAGATTCCAACAGATCCTTCCTCCACAAGCCCAGGCATGCTGATAGCTCTTCCACACTGCAATTGCTCTGTTTCAAAGCTGTATTTTCAGCAAGTGGCATTTTCTTCTGAGCTACGTCACTCTGCAATTTCGCTTCACCAGACTGGGTTGTTTCTGATACAGGAGAGTTTGTGTGAACCTGCCTCCCTTTCACACTTTCTACATTCTTCTCACTAGTGTCTTTTAGTAATCTTCCATCCAAGACAGATGTGTCTACCAGTGGCTTTTCACTACGCAGGAGACTAGTCAGTATTTTATCAGCGGTAGCACCAGCTGTCTTCTCTTTCAATATATTTGTGCTGCTCAATACAAACTGAAGAAATGAAGAGTTCTCAGGGTAAGCAGGCACATTCTTTGATGCAGTTTTGGTAGAGCTATTCACTGGACTAGAACACGAAGCATTGTTCAAGGATGTCACAGTCTTTTGAGAAGAGGCCAAGGCATATGCAGCGCTTTGCTCTGAGACAGGAGTGCTCTCGGGATTATTTAATTGAGCTGGGGGTTTGCTCTGAGAGGTAACAGGAGTGGGGCTTCCCTGCTCCACCTGAGGGCTATTCTGAGTCACCTTTAATCTTCTACTATCAGCATTGGCTATATTTTTGTCCTTTGTTTCTTCAGGCGAAGTGCTATGCACTGGATTCTCGTTCCTCTCTGTTTCAGATAGGGAAGGTGGTACATTTTGGTTGGGCACAGATGGAATATTATTGGCAAGAGTACCTTGATAACTTGAAGGAAGTTCAGTAGTACTTATGTCATGTTCTGAAGCTAAGAGTTTTCTTTTATAATGATGCATCCTTTCAAGCAGCATACATTTTTTTTTAAGAGCGAGCAGCCTTTGAGCTTCCCAAGCTAGTCTGTCCTTTGCTTTATTTCTTTCACCTGCTACTGCTGAAGAAATTTGAGAATTAACAGGCCTATTCATTAAACTACTAGTCTGGCTTTCTCTGACTGAAGCAGGATCACATAGTGGCTTAGCAGCAGACACTGAAGAAAGAGTTTCTATTTCTTGCACGATATCATACAGTTCTTTGTAAATGCCAGAGGATGGCACAGACATTTCATTAAAAGGCTGATTTGCAGTCACGTTTCCACTTGAATTACAGATACTTCTAACTGATTGACTGACTTCTCCAGATTGCTGTTTCTGAACACTATTAAAACCAGAAGCATTTTTTGGATCGGATGGGTGCCTCTGTTGGCTAAGAGTGTATCTGTTTGGCACATTTTGAACTGCCTGTGGCACGCCTATTGAAGATTGTGCTGCAGCTCTTGAATCACAGCTGGCAGGAAAAAATGGTAATGCAGAACATCCACTAGGAGCTTCTGGTCCCACCTGATTTGGCTGATATAGTGGCAGCTGTACATTTGCTTCAGTATTTTGACTCAGCGAGTGTGAAACTTTAAACTGAGTGTTGGGATGGTATATTTGGTTTTGGACATATTGCCCAGATGTACCAAAAGACACAGAATTACTCTGAGTATGAATATTATTTTGATATACCATTGTAGTTCTCATAGAATGATGCTGCTGTATTTGTGGCTGAACGGTGTAAGCGTTTGTGGTGACATACTGAGCTTCCTGAAATGCATTCCTCATGTTATTGCCAGCGTTCATTTGAGAAGACAGGGGAGGTAAATTTCTACGGGAATAAATGTAGGGATTGGAGATTGGCCAAGAAGTCTGAGTTATCCCTGCCTGAAAATGTGATGTCTGACTGGAAGGTTTTGGAGCAGTGAGTACGCAGGACGGTGGATGTCGATCAACTGAGTATTTCGAGATTAAAAAATCATTACCAGCTATGGGTGCTCCTGGTAAGGCCTGATCTGAGGTTTTGAATCCTTCAGCATTTACAAGAGGGAAGGCAGCATTGCCAGCTGGTGGATACACCATTTGGTTATTTCCAGCATAAGTGCATGCATTTTTAGAGGAATAGGCATTTGTCTGAGGAAAAGCATGAGCATTAGAAAGTGACTGAGTGTAACATGCTTCTTCACTTTGCTGGTTCTTTGCATCAGCGTTCTGGAGTGGTCTGACATTCCAGTCCATCTTTTCTTGATTTCTTTTTCTTCAGCCAAAACCCAAATTGCTAAAAAAATATTAAAAATAATCAAACCTTTCAATTAAAACCTATTTTCAATTAAAACCTATCTTTCAATTAAAACCTATTTCACTTACCGAGAAGTGATGCATTGTGAACAGGATCATTGAACTTAAATTGCTAAGCAGAAGAGCAACTTGATGTCCACAGGATGTGCCAACCCATGTCGTTGATGTCAAGTTGCATAAATTATTTCCCAGAACACAGTTAAGGTTCAAAGACAGAGCAGCAACAATTCTGTTGATTTGTCCAATGAACAAAAAAATCCTCACAATATTCCCGATTCTATTATAATTCAAATTTTTAACTTAACAATAGATTGTTATATTTACCTCCTAATCCAAAAACAATGGAAAAAAACTCCTTTCTTATTTGTATAACATGATAAAATAATCAATGCTTAAGAGCTGAGCATAAGCAGCACCTACAGAATAATACAGGTCAGAGTGTTCAGACAAGAAGACTCGACTTCAATTATACCTTCAAATACAACAAAAGAAAGGAGAAAATTAATTTGGGTTCAGTAAAGATCTCTCATAATAATGTGGCCACTTATTTTTATTTCACACATCATTTACTCTTCCCTGACACTGAATAGCTACTGATTTTTGAGAAATATGAGTCTGTGATTCTAGTTTAACATCATGTGTAGACATGAGCAAACCAATCCTAATTCTGTTTGGTAGTGTTAACTTAGCCAGCAGAAGGAGTGAAAGCGTGGAGGTGATGTCATCAGCTCTGCTATTACAATAAGTACACCTCCAAGAGATAACAGTCACAAATCTTTTTGGACACGAAATGTCCAAATTTACATCAATTACCAACAAGCCCAAATGGATGAGCATGTTAGTTCTGAATGATCTCTGGAAAGTAGTTACAGGTAACATCTTCAAAGCCAAACACTATTTCAGTCTTCAAAAACAGAAAAGCACTTAAATTTTTTTTCTTTTTTAAATCACAACTATCTACAAGCATGAATGTTGTTTGCATCTTGGCAAGTTCCTCACATCTCAGTAAGGTCAAACCCACGTAGGACAGAATAAACACCTCACTTTGTATGACACATTAGACAGTTTCTCAACAAAATGTTTCAGGTCATTTCTCCCAGATCACCTAAGGCTCCTGACTTTTTTTCCATGGGCTCCTTTATATTTGAAGGCTCTCCTGATTTCAAACTTAGGAATTGGAAGCATCACGGTCTACCTTATAAGAGACACAAAGTTATAATTTTCAAGGTTTTATTATCAAGATTCAAAGATAGAACTATCTTCCTTCACTCTCTCTTTTACTTTCTCTGCTCTCAAAAGACCAATAGCAAAAGAAAACAGGAAAACAAAGTCACACATGAAACTCATCAAAACATCAACAAGGGTATTAAGGCAATACTTACAGTGATACAGCAATCTCAGATGAGAAAACAGGCTTTTGCATCCAAGCTAAAGATTCCAGACTGTTAATCTTATACTGGGTATTGCCTGAAAATTAATCAGGGGATAAAACAATCATGTCCTTGAATTAGACAACTGCTGGAGAAATTTAAGACATTTATCGTTTCAGAAACAGAACTGAGATATGTACACAAGACTAAGATGCCAACTGGTACTAATTGTAAAATCCTCACTAGATGGAGGGGAAACTGACTGCATGCAACACACAACTTAGCCAAGAGTAAAATCCAATTCTTGTAACTGTCAAGTCTGTGAAAATGAGGAGTCCAACTGTAGTTCATCTTCATTATTAGCTAGATGAAGAAACCCAAGTTTGCAACTGTGATCACAACCTAAACTTTTTTCTAACTTTAGAAAACAAACCATGCCACTTTAAGAAATTATATTTGGCAGAAAGCACTTGTCTTAGGAAGAGTAAGAAGTGCACTATCAGTACAAGACTCCATCAGATGAAGACTATCCCTCATATATGTTTGCTTCACTCCTTCACCTGATACTTTCACACCTTGATCATAAGCTTCAAAAAGCAGCAGTAACTGCTACGCAGACAACTGCCAATTTTTCACTGGCAGTGCATAGAAAGGGAACACAGAGACACCCACACTGAACACAGGAGTAACAGCACAGCTCTTCAACACGACTAAAATCACCTCCACCTCCACTTCTCGATCAGATAGTTTTAGGCATGTCTCTGGTCCCTGTCTTATGTAATGTCACTGAATCACTTTGTGGAGAAATCTCACATTCATCTTACAGAGATATTTGAGAGGAACGGGGGCTTCCTCTATAAAGATCAACAAGTTCAACTCCTGTTCTAGGAGAAAAGTAACAGCACATCCAAGCAGCGGAAGGCTATGTTTCCTTCAGTTTTCTAATAGCTTTATTCTACACCAAACATCTAAACTAATTTCTGATAGGAAAGACCTCGATTTTTATTGGCAATGTTTGTTATTGTTTACTTCTGAGAGGACCCTCTCTATGAAAATAGATAGAGACAAATAAATGAAGCCTAAACACAGGGAAAAAAAAATATTACCCAATCCAATAGATCGAAAGTTGGTAAGACATTCCAGCCAATATTTAACACATCACTCACTGAACACTGTAATTTAAGATTAGAAAGGCTAAACAACTTGCACACTGGAGACAGAAAATAAACAGGGAAAACAGAAGGGGAGTATGAGACTCAGCAACGTTTTGTCAGACTCATGAGAGACAAATGAAGATCACAGTAACAGTTGACTCCCAGAGGATAGAGATAGCACACCTAAAACTAGTCACCATTCAAGAGGACAGTAGAACATGGAGTAAGCACAAGTTTCCATCCCTTTTCCTACACATTACTGGAAGAAATGAACATAAATGCAGCGAGACACGGAACCATAGTGTAGGAACTACTGCAATGAGACTGGACAGTAACTGAATAGTCAATCCCAAGCAAACATTCACCATTTCTGCACAACACAGTTTGGCAGCAACCAAACTACTAACTTAGCATCAATATATGTAGCCTTTTGGTTAAAGGGTAAGTGGAGTAAGAGAGCAGCTAAGACACCTGCATGATGATAATCAGAAAAACTACTCACCAGTCAGTAGGGTTCTCTGATTCACCAGGAAACACAGACAACCAGTTCAAATGGAGTGAGCAAATGCAGAAGGCAACAGGTTGCTGAAATTAAAGGATATAAAAAGACAGCTCACCAACTGTGGGTTAAGACCAGCAGCAGATGATCACAAGACTGAAGATCCCCACCCCCTGATACAGAGGCAAACATCCTCCTCCATGCTATGTCAACACTCAAAGATAGATGTTCCTGGAGTACCCATGCCATAAGCATGGCCTCTTAAGGGCCAATACAAGGATCTTGAGGACTGCAACAGGCTGGGAGAACCTGTTCTGGGGTTGCTTCTACAGGGAACCCCCGACAAACAGGCTGGTAAGACAAGAACACAAGTGCACATGCACTGTGTGTGCGTGCGTGCCGAAGACTAGTTCATCTGATGACATCTGCCCTAAATTGATCAAGTCAAAAGGCAAGATACTCATCAACCTCATCAACAGATAATGCTGAAGAGGAATACTGTTTAATACAAATAGTGAAACTCAAAGATACTTTTGAAACAAAAAGGGATTCTGTAGAAGTATAAAAGAAATATGACATTTCTAGCAAGAGCAAAGCAGCTTGGAGTGGAAACAGCAGTACTCAAGACCTGGTTGACCACACAAAGTCACAACTGCACAAAACATCACAAGTTCTACCTGTGCCAGACAGAGCACCCTCTCCATCAGATGGTGTAAGGAGCCCAGCACACACCTAGCCAGAGGGTTTACAGTGCAAGGTACAACAAGTAGGGACTCACACATCATCTGTGTGCAGGCAAATTAATGGGATGCTTCAGGCCATGCCCTCTAGAAAAGCCCAACCACCACCTGACTACAACTTCCCTTCACACAGTTGTAGAGAGTGATGAGGTTTCCCCCAAGTCTCCTCTTCTCAAAGTTGAAAAAACCCAGCTCCCTCAGCCTCTCCTCATTAAGATTTTCCCTCCAGTCCCTTCCCCAGCCTCATTGCTCTCCTCTGGACCTGCTCCAGCACCTCAATATCCTTCTGGAAGTGAGGGGCCCAGAACTGCACACAGTACTTGAGGTGAGACCTCGCCAGTGCTGAGTACAGGGGAGGAATGACATCCCTAGACCTGCTGGCCACACT
>VWZY01004362.1:186731-205786 GCA_013399075.1 Chloroceryle aenea
CTCTTGTGCCAGCTCCCTAAGCACCCTAGGATGAATCTCATCCAGACCCATAGACTTGTTAGGGTCTAAGTGGCACAGCAGGTCACTAACTACTTCCTCCTGGATTTCAGGAGGAATAGTCTGCTCTGCATCCCCAACTACCAACTCAGGACCCCTCAGGATAGGCAGTCTTTTTGTTAAAGAGTGAGGCAAAGTAGTTGTTGAGCACCTCGACCTTTTCCTTGTCTTTTGTTATTATGTTCCCTGCTTCATCTGGTAAGGAATGGAGATTTTCCCTGGCCCCTTTTTTTGTTATCAATGTATTTATAAAAACACTTACTATCCTTGACAGAACTGGCCAGCTTAAGTTCCAACCAAGCCTCTAATTCTCTTACATGACCTTGTAATGTCCTCAACCACTTCCTGGTTCACCTGCCCCTTCTTCCAAAGTTGATACACTGCTTTGTTTGTTGGGGTTTTTTTGAGTTCCTGTAAAAGCTCCCTGCTTTTCCAGGGAAGTGGGCTGTGACAGGCTGTGGCATTCTCACATTCCCTGCGGCCAAGGACCTGGAGAGCCACAGGCCTCTGTGGCAGCATTGTCCGGGTTGCTGCATCCTTTTCAGAACAGGTTACCACTTTTGCCCGAGTGGACACCACCTCCAGCCTGTCTGCCTGCAGCCGCTGCACTCCACCCAGACTCCTGGTGCACCCCAGGCCCCACTCCCTGCTGGTCGCGCCCCAACAAGCGCGAACGCCGCTGTCTCGCTCTTCATGGTCCAAGTGCCACTTCCGGTTTCACAGCGTTTAAATCTCCCACGGTTTCTTCAGGGACTCCCCCCATCCACCTCAAAAACCTCCAAAAAGGACAAAAAACTGTAGCTGTTCACCACGGGGTTTACCGTTGCTGGCGCCACTGTCTCGTTGTTCGCTGTCTGAGCAATTGCCATAAACTGGTGAGTTCCCAACACTGCTTTAGCTCCAGATCCAAACCCCAGCACCAGGCAGCTGCTGTGAAGAAAACTCCATCCCACACCCAGTACGGGGCTGCAAACAGCTCATGTAAAGCTCAATGACAAAGCCTAATTTTGATAAAACTTAGCAAAAATTGACAGAGACTAATCAGGGTTCAATTCAATGGCAAGGTCACTGGATTACTTACTAGAAAGCAAATTAATGAAAATCAATTTGATTACACTATTTGTGAAAATATACAGATATGTACAAACACAGTGAAAGCGACTTGGAGTTAGGCTAGGGTGATTTTCATGAGGACTGGAAATGATAGAAGTAAGGGTGATGCGCCCTTTAAGTTACCAGGGTTTCAGAAGGCACCCCCTTGCTCTCTAAACCCCTTCTCAGAGAGGAGTCTAAGTGTGGCTAGATCAAATCTCAGACCTGGTCTAATTTTATGACTAAGAATATCAGAGACATTTGGGATATTAGAGAGAAAGGAGATCCTCCTATTTGGTTCAGAATGGATCCCCTAGCCCTCTGAACTCCTTCAGAGAGTGAGGTTGGATCCAGACCTGATCAACAGGTTGGATGAGTAGGAAGTGATCATCCCCCTGTACTCAGCACTGATAAGACCACATCTTGAATACCATATTCAGTTTTGGGCCCCTCACTACAAGAAGGAGATTGAGTTGCTGGAGCATGTCTGAAGAAGGGCTGGTGAAGGGTCTAGAGAACAAATCTTACAAGAAGGGGTCGAGGGAACTGAGGTTGTTGAGCCTGGAGAAAAGGAGGCTTGAAAGACCTTATCACTCTCCACAGCTACCTGAAAGGAGGTTGTAGTGAGGTAAAGGTCAGTCTCTTCTCCTAACAAGTGATAGGAGAAGAGGAAATGGACTTCAGTTGCACATGGGGAGGTTTAGGTTCAACACTATGAAAAAATTCTTCCCCAACAGGGTTGTCAAGCACTGGAACAGGCTGCCCAGGTTGGTGCTGAAGTCAATCATCCCTGGAGGTATTTAAAAGACATGTAGATATAGCACTTAGGAACATGATTTAGTGGTGACTGAGCAGTGCTGGGTTAATGGTTGGACTTGATCTTGAGGGTCTGTTCCAACAAGAACAATTCTGACTCTGTAGAATTGAAAGGGATAAGGAGTGCCCTTCCGTTTGGTCAAGAGGTTCAGAATAGATGCCCTTGCCCTCCAAACTTCTTTGGAGATTAAGGTTATACCTTCCCCTAGTCCCAGACCTGACCAACAGTTTACACCCAAGAAAACCTGGCTATTGGAACTTTAGTGTAGTGCTTAGTGCAATATTGTATTTCTTCTGTCAATGTGAGGTGAGGGCAGCAATTCAATTATAGTAACACTGATACAGTAACTTCTAAAATAGCAATGCTTATTCCAAGTCAATCATCAGTTATAGTGAATACAGTGATGCTCATAGAATTAACAAAGCTCACTAATTAAAAAAAAATAAATCACAGAGTTAGGTGCAGGTATAGAAGCTAACCTATATTTAAGATGTTGACTTTCTGCAGATTATAGCAAATTTGGGTACTCCAGGATCTGATTTTTTTTGTGAAATACATCTTCTGTTTGCCAGTTTTTGCAGATGGGTGGTGATTCTCCCTTCTTCAGCTTATCACAAGCAGATGGTCAGAGCCTGGCCTGAGAGGTGTTTCAGTTTTAGGGGAGATAAGATTCAGACCACTGATATCCCAGAGAGCTCCAGTAAGCCTCTCTTATAGGATCAGTATTTATAGGACTGCAAGATGATTGATTTTGGTCAATATTACAGCTAGCACTTTTCCACTGAGGCCATTAATCCTGTTGGGTTAGCTTGGCTCTTCCTAGATGGTGCTGTGGCCTTTCACTGGCATGTTCCCAAGGTATTCAGGACTTATGGTGGATACAGTTAAGGGGTGCATAACTCTTTCAAATCACTCTGTCTCCAGGTGGTGTGGGAGTGTTTTCATTTCATATTGACTTGCAGAGTCAGAACATACCAAGCTCTCCCAGTCTCCTACATCACAAAGCTAAGCAGTGTGGTACTGGTTTTGCAAAAGGGCCTAGGAGTCTGCCTTGCCAAGCAGCCTGGGGTAGGGGACCTGTGTCACCACAACCACCATATGAGGACTATACTACTTCTATTCCTAACTCCTTATAATCTACCTAATAGGCATCACTCAGTTTCCAGGAAAGTATCCTCAAACTGGCATCCCAAGTAAAAGGAGATGACCAAGGCACAGGCCAGACATTCCTCAGGGGCACACTCTTATAAGGAGGCTCCCAGGGAGTGGTTTATCCATCACTCCTCCTTGCTTTCTGTGGTCACCACATAGCCATGTTATTTCGCTGTTGCTGGGCAAGTCCAGGGCCCTACTTGATCTGAATTCTCTCCCTAAAAAAAGCCCATGCATTTGGGATTTCCAAGGTCCTGGGTAGCAAGCACACAGGCTTAAGGTCCAAATTCCCATACATGATCGTTGAATTCTTATTTGACAGAAAATAAAATACAGGAACATGAACATAAGAGCACACACAGTAAGCTACAGGGTTCCTTAAAGATTGTTGTAGCAGGAATTATACTACTGCAGAATTGTATTTTTAGTCATCCCTTTAAACTTGGGAGTCACTAACCTAACATCAAATAGAGACTGTATCCTCAGTAATTGCCCAGGCACAGGGGTCTCCCAGCACCCTGAAGATTACCCAGTTCCAATCTAGAGAAATTTAGAGAGCAAGTGTGAGCCGGATTAATTCTCATATGGGTAAAGTGAGGAGAATTTATATCTGTCCTTAAGTTTGTGGTGAATGGAGTCAGCGTGTTGTGGGATCTGGACCTGTCTGCTCTCCTTCCTTCTGCCATTTACCTAGACTCTTACAAAACCTTTCTCAGGTTTACATGCATTAAAAGAATGGGGGGCTTCACGGGGAAGTGGTGTTTGGGACAGCACCAGCAAGCAATCAGGGTTGCTTCGAGTCCTGGGCTGAACTGGGGACTGCTAGGTGGCTGCTGCTCCTGGGAACAAAAGAGAAACACCAGAGACACATTATCTTGGAAAGGCCACCCAGAGCAGGGACATTAGCAGCTAAGAGCTCTTTCTAGCTTGATGTAGGCACCTGTCCCCAAAAGAAGAGGGTGCTACCATGCCTGGAAGGGTAACTGCACCATGATGCATCCCTAGACTATGGTTCATCACAGGTGCTGGGACCCTTGAGCTGTCAGAGAAGAGGGTCTAATTGATCTGGATGCACTTGAGCCTGATTGCCCATCCAGCCCATTTACTTCATTGTCAAAGACTCATGCTCACTCATCCTCAGGCACTGCTGGTTAACCACCCTTCATGCTTTGATAAAACCCTCACAAAGAGGTTTATGCAAGACTAACAATAACTGCAATCCACTTGATAGCATCACTTTTCTATCTTCCCACCAGAACTCTGTAGCACAACCAGGAGAGATGTCAATTTTCTGAGGCAACATCCAGTTTTAGCTGTACAAACTGTCCTTCCTCACCTCAGCTTTTTTGGTTTCATTCATTTGAGATTTTACAACTTCTGAAAGGAATACAGTATTTCCATTTCAGTGGGAAACAATGGACAATGAGACTTCATGACCAAAGTCTTCTCCACACCTAAGACCCTTAGGGGCATGCGTGGCACAGACATCAGTTTTGGCATTACACAGCCAGGGCATGACAACCCCAATGTGGAAATGTGGGGTTAGTAATGTATTATACAGCATTTCCAAGCACACAAAGGAAAGAGGAGGCACGGAAGGAGGAGAGGTAGGATGCAGTGCCTGGTCAGTGAGTCCAGGCAGTGTTTCTGTGACTCAACAATGGGCAGCCTAAACATTTTAATTCCCCAGGCCCATTGGCTGGTCAAGTCACTCATCTGAAAAAGCCCAGTTGTCTGCTGGCCTGCCTGATAACTGCTCATACACATCTTGGCAGAACCCAATTATTAAGTTTTGGATTCAGATGGGTTTGCTGAATTAAGCTTGACCAGTATTAGTGAACTACTGGGCTCACTGTCATTTTGACCCAGATTAAATGTACTGCTGATTGATATTTGTTACCCTACTGTTATTTTGAGATACACTGTTTATCCCTAAAGCTGCTGGTCTGGTGTCTTTGTCACATTAAAGCGTAAATTGGCAAAAAACAAACCCCCTTGTGTTCCAGCCTGTCCTTGGATATCAGAGGGGGTAGGAGTGGCTAGGTTTAGATTGAGTGATATCCAGCTCATAAGTCCCATTATTACAGATATACTTGACAGCATGCTGTCCCTCCCATCTAGTCACCCTCTATGGATTCACACAGCCAGAATTAGGAGGTTGGTGGTACCCAATGGGAAATGGCTGGCTACTTGAACAGTGCAGTTTGAGGCAATAGGCATACAGGTTCTTATGGATTGGTAGTGATAAATATACTGTCTGCAAAAACGTGCAAGTATCAAGATTATGTATAATACAGCCTGGCTAAAAAATGTGTTAAGTTAAAAAACAACTCCATAGAGATTTCTAAGTTTCCCAGGGAAGCACGTAGGATAGTCCAGACCTTACCCAAAGGCATCCCTATGGGGGGGACTGATCCCAGAAGTCAGAGGTAGTCTGCAAATATGCAGCTTATCAGTTCCATAGCACCATAAAGTTCCCATCTTCTGTAATAACTCACAGAGCTGGGCCATAAGAGTTTTCACTCTGCTCCACCATCCCTGCTGTTCTGCAGGCAAAGCTCTTTTCCAGCAAGCCACTATGGAGTGGATTCCTTGCATACCAGCTGCAGCTGCACTCCACCCTGGAAGCTTCTTTGATATCATACCTTTCCCTCATGTGTGAATAGTGCCACACCTTTCATAGAAGTTTAGTTTTTAAGTTACCCCTGTTGCCCCTCTTGGGGCAGTGGAGACCTGGTGTGGGAACGGTGAGGCAGCTCCTTAATGGCCACACTGTCCATTAGCACACAGACACCAGTGTGGGGGACAGCAAATGGCGTTTATTGGCGGGTGACACCGCGTTATAGAGCCTAGGGTTACAACGTCACATCCCTCTGCTAACCTCATAAAGCAAGTGCTACTGGCTAGCAAGCTGTCCCTGTCTTTCCGTACAGCGCGATGGCTTCCGAACGCCGGTCCCTAACCAGCGGGTATCTCAAGCCCAGCAGGGCACTTCGGCTGAAATAGAGAAGACTCTTGCCACTGACTCTGTTAGAAGCCTTCCAGTGACAGTGGAGAAATGAGAAGCCTGTCATGGGGACCATGTGGTCTTATCTGCCCAGGAAAAATTTGACAGGAAGCTGCTTAAAAGGGAGTTTCTGAAACAAAAATACACAAAGGTTTATATATTGATCAAGACCACTGTGACAGAAATATTTGGTCCAGTTTGACTTCACACAATTTTATGTCAACTCCCTTTCTTCTTGAAGCATGCCCAGAGTTAGGAATCAGACCAACTATTAAAGCTGAGTATAATGCTGACAGAGGCAGTGCAGCTGTTCTCTCTGGGCTCTCTTACAGGCACAGGCCTGGCCAAATCAAGCAAGCACTCACAATTCTGTTCCTGTGGGTCATTTAACCCATTATTGCAAATATGTCACATGATAGGGGGGATATAATCTGAATTTCAGAATCAGAAGCCTAGGACCTTCCTCTAGGGTCCATAATCCAACTCCAGTGGAAAGTACAGACTATCTTTCAGGCATTACTAACACATGCTCGAAGATAAAGGACCTGAGACAGCCAAGACCCCCCCATACTATTTCCTGGGCCAGTCCCACAGATTTGGATTAAGCACAGGTAGGTTGGTTATCAATCGCTCTTTAGGTACAGCCCCTGTGCCAGGTGAAGCCCTATCAGGTTGACATCCCCCTGAGGCACAGCAGCACCCACTAGTCAAAAGGGGTCCTGGTCCACTCACAGCCCATTAATGTCAACAGGTGCACAGTGCCACACAGTCCCAACCATCAGTAGCTTCTGCTGTGCTTATTCTGTCATCCTCCTGCCTCTCAGAAGATACAGCTGTAGCTCCCACCAAACACCCTTGTGTCCACTTCGCTAACAATCCCTCTAAGCCCGTGGAAAAGGGCCCTGACTCAAAGCATCTCGCATGGAAAGTCTCTTTGGAGACAGACGTTCCCAAACAAGCAGCTCAGAGTCCTCAACATCTTTTACTGGATTTTGTCAACGAGCCCCACCTCATGCCACACCTTTTCCCCTCAGAGCCTCAAAAAGGGTCCTGGTGCCCCTCCCACACCTTTATCAGCTGGAAACTGGAAAAAGCTTCTGTCTTTGGTTATTCAGACTTATCAGACATACAGTTAGCACCCCGAGGAAACTGACCACTTTCCAGTAACACGGAGGGTGCAGCTTACAGGGACTTCCCATCCAGAGGTAGATAACCACCAACACTTGGGTGTCCTCATGGGCACTCAAAATTCTGCCTTCACTTGATCACACTGGAAGGAACCACTTCCCTCATCCTCTGCAGTAGTCCATGAATTCACAGGAGCACTTTCAGCCCTTCTCATAGTCAGTCAAGTGCAACTTCCCCAACAAGTCAGATTGTCCAGGGATATGCAGTTTCAAGGAGGTTCTAACAGAGTAACCGTGGAGTAACTGAAATGTAATTCTGGCCAGGTCTGAACAGCAGCAGCAGTTGTTTACTGTAGCTACAAGGGACAATACAGAGCAGTGGAGCAACAGCCTCTGCTTATACAAACTCTGCCCAGCTGGTGTAGTGACAGCTCTGGGTTACAGGACTTGTTTTCACAGAACTACACCTACATGTCAAATAAGCAAGTAGTAGTAAGTTTGTATAAATAATGGTAACATACAGATTACTTCAGATAAGCTCCAGACAGTACATCCTTTTACAAGTATTTGCCTCCAATAATTGACCAATGACTACCAAGGCATAAATTCTGCCTCACAATACAGTCCCAATAGCTGCCAAAGTAATCTGTGCAATTTACCTTTCTTCTCACTTACGCATAGAGGGTTTGGACATCTTAAGACATATTCTTCCAGTGTCCTGCTGTTAAGGGAAAAGCTGCTGCCTGAGCATTCAAACACCATTCAAGGAGCTGCACACATACCACCCGAGACCTTAACTGCTTGGACCAGAGCCCCTTTGCAGAAGACAGCTCCAGTGAGCCAAGGGTACCTCTTCAGACTCCTCGTGCACACACACTCAGGTACTTCCTCTTCCTTCAGACTCAACCTTAGAGACACTGCTTTGGAGAACCTAATCAAGGCCTTCAAAATAAAGGTGTAATTCGTTCTAACTATGGTGCACGAATTTAGACAGCTCAAGCTGAGTGCAAACATCAGGGTGTCCTAGGTTCTTTAAGCTTTTGCCATGACAAGGCCTGGATTTTAGTCATCTAGGCCATCCTCTCTATTCCTTGTTGTGCATACATTCCACCTGGGACTGGCATGTCAATCACCAACAGACCCTAACCATTCTCCAAAAAGTATTCAGCAGTACTGGTATTTGGAACCCCAGTCCTACTAGTGGACTAGGGGTCCAGCACACTGAAAAATGCATGGACTCTAGTCCTAAATCAATCCCTTTTGGCAGCAAATGGTGGCAAGATGCACAAGCCTCAGACAGGGAATAGGAGTGTGCTTTACACTCCACCTTCCTTGACCCTTTTTGATATTGATGAACTCCTCAGGGATCACTCCCTTAGACTGAGTAGTTTTACAACCTATTTTTCACGATAGCCTTCACACATTCCTTTCCCTGAAAGACATGGACAACCCATTACTATCCAATGTTGGGTTCTTGGCATCTCTGCCATCAGAATTCAACCTTTAGGCTCCAACCATGTGCTTCTCACCTCCCTCTCCAGCTATGGAAGATGATCCTTCAGACTCACTTATTACAGAAGCCTACCCTTTTAACACCTCACAGGAGGATGTCTGGTTTACAGAAGCCTCCACAATCTTTCCCTATAATGCCTGTGCATGCTACTGATGTTCATGCTGTAGAGAACCAAGCTGTTACATGTGACTGTCATGATAGTGCCCAGGTGGCTGAACTCTTGGCCTTTTGCTTAGTCATTCACTCCTCTGACAACCAGGTCTACGTAACTCCTGGACTGATTTTGCTGGGTACCCCCACTGATTTCCCTTTTGGAAAGCATACTCCTTCTGCACCCATACTGGGGAATTTGGGGCTGACTTCACTGTAAAGAAATGCAGGACTATGCCCATTCATAGCTTTAGCTGTTGGCCACATTGATTCCCATTCTGCTTGTTCTATGGCCAAGGCCATATGGAATGCCCAAGCAGATGTCACTGCTGTGATAAGAAGGATGGCAGTGATGGCAAACACTGACATTTAGGATAAAGCCAACCACAGCCCCAACAGTAGCATATGAAACTGAGGAAACTTTGACCCAAGTATACAACCTGGAGCCACTGTGGTAGCTTTCACTTTGCACAAGTGTTGGGATCACTCTGCTGCTAAAGCTTTAGTCAAGGTTGCAGGACACTATGAAATGCATCTTCCCTCAGCCACAAAGTGTCACACAGGCCCAAGTGAGGAAGTGCTGGTCTCTTGGCAATTAGCCACCCACAGCCAGCCCTGTGGAAATACCAGTAGACATTACACTGGTCCAGCAATGAGTGTGCCATGCGCTTGTACCAACCCTTTTGTGACACTATACCTTTTTGATATTATGTTTTTAGGATAAGGCTTTAATTGCTCCAAGTTTAATACTATTCTCTTGTCTGAGTCCCACTGGTACTTCCCTTCCAGAGCTCACCGCAGCCAGCCCTCCAACTATTATCCCTAAATCACCCTCAACTCCAGCCCCCATCATTACCAACTTTTGGATTAAAATCATAGGTTTGGGTGAGAAGATCATCTAGTTCAAACTCCCCTGCCATGAGCAGGGACACCTCCCACTAGACTAGGTTGCTCAACCCTGGCCTTGAACACTTCCAGGAAAAGGTCATTCATGACCAATATCTAAACTAAATCTACCCCCTCCGTTTGAAACCGTTACCCCTCATTCTATCATTACACTCCTTCATAAAGAGCCTTTCCCCACCTTTCCTGTAGGCCCCCTTTAAGTACTGAAAGGCCACTGTAAGGTCACCCTGGCACCTTCCCTTATCTAACCTAAAAAGCCCCAACCCTCTCAGTCTGTCATCACAGGGGAGGTGCTCCAGCCCCTCATCATCATCATGGCCCTCCTGTGGACAAACAGGTCCTCCTGTGATTTGGAAAAATCTTATGAAACAGATACTTTTGGTTCCTAACCAGTCTTTCAAACAAGCAGTGAACACTGCTAAACACTGTATTTAGAGTCCACTCAGTATGCCACTTGTCTACCACCTAGGATGGTGAGACTGGCTCCACAGCTGTGCCATCCAAAACATAGTAATTGCACGTTAACATTACAATTTCTAGGGTAACCCAAGTGAACATCTCCTAAGATCCGAGCTGCCTGCAGGTCCAACCAAGGGAACAAGCTGCAGTAGCTGGAATCTTAAGGTGACAGCAAAATCCCACCTGCCAAGACTCATAAAAGTTGTCCAGAATAATGCCACTGATACCAAACGTCATCTGCAAACCAGGCAGCTCTTCATAAACTTTACATATCAATGCAAACATAAATCTGGCTGTTGCCTATGTATTGACTATGAATGAGATGCTACTATTGAATGAATCTACCTTATCATCCCTCTGGTTTTACCCTAAGGCAGATTTGTGATCCATCCCATGGGATGACAACAAGTCTAGCAGAGAAATAAAGGATGGCAATAGGTAAACATTGAGGCTTCCATCCCGGATTGAGGATGAGGCTCATGTGTGAAGAGAAGTCCCCTGAGGGAATCTGACATTTTTCAGTACTCTCTGACAAACACACTGAGACAGTACTCCTCTGTGCCAGCAAAGGCTGTGCGTGTTTATGATCTTGAACAGCCACCTACAGCAGCTGGAACTCTGATGTCACACCTAGTTTTGATTTTATTGTGTTTATTAGTTACAATCATTCTGTATATCCAAGCTATGCAGATAATTAAACAAATGCAATATGCTGCATATTTATTACACAGAGGCAAGAGGTAACCCTTCTACCACTCTACGAGTCAATAAAGTGGATTGATTGCAGTCACAGTGTGGAGCATGACAGTTGCACTCAACTCCTTAACCAAAGCAGTGCTAGCTTGGTTCAGGCTTCCAAGGAAGCCAAGGCCTAGGCCATGATTGGGTTAAGAACTGCTTTAGTTCCAACCTGTTCTTTGAAAACCCACACAAGAACAGGGGGACTTGGTGAGATTTGAGGTATATGAACTGGAAAACCAAAATACCAATCGTGTGATTAATACACGAATAGCAGGTGGCTCTTCCAAGAAATAAAGGAAGCTGTGGGAACAAGGAGTCTCGTGCTTCCCTTTTCCACGGCATGTAACTTGACTATGAGCCAGCCACTTCACTCCATAAATGACAGCCCGAGTGAGCCTGTTATGAGGTGTCCCAGCTAAGCAGCCTGGCTGCACGGTGATCTCCCCTTGAGCCAGGATGCCTCTCAAGGTTACTCCTTGAGTTTGAGAGACCCCCTTACTAACTGCACATGTGGTAAGTGACTCATATCATGCACCACCTTATACCACAGGGCATTAAGGTCTGGTATCAGTAATTTTGAATTATTATTATATCCTCCTTCTGAATTATTATATCCTCTGTACAGTAAAATTGAACCTTGCCATGGGACATTCTTAAGCTTCAGTTTTACATCATACTTCAATAAAACCACTTTTGCTTCTACTTTTAGTGGTGGTTCTTTAAACAGTCTAAATGTCCTTGCAAGAAGTGTAACTGAGGCACTCAACAATAATGATAGTCTTACTCATTATTAAAAACTTCCTTTAATTGGAACAAGATTCTAAACACCAAGCATACATATTTCAATACCAGCCACTGTGATCTCAGGTGTTTCCCACCTTTCCAGCAAACAAAAGCCTAGCAAGCACAAGCTGCCAAGAACTAAATGGACCAAAGTTCATCTGCAGGCCAGCACAACTCTACTCCCCTGTTTCTGCTTCTGGACTTCTGGCAGCCAGTTAACCAGAAGTATTTAAAATCAATTCAATATATTTGACATACACTATAATAGAAAGATTAGAGCATCTTGGCAGACCTGTACCTGTGGTAGAAAGTGGCCTAAGAAGACTACATACACACCAAGAATTCTTCTTTTCCTCAGTTTATAACTGTATTTTAGATGTCACAGCAGCACCAGCACACAGATGTTTTCTTGCCACAAGGATTCTTAGCAGATAAGCAGGAAATAACTTGTTAGAAATTACCTGTATCTCAGACTGACAGTCAATCACAGAGTAATTACAGTTGAGATTATGAAGACTAGTCTCCTCTCTGCAGATCCTCAGTCCATCATTTCCCACAGTGTACTTCCTACTCGCACCTACTGTCTTTGGTGTCCTAATGCCATCTGCTGCTACAGATGAGCCTTACAAACATGGTTAATGCATGGGCTTCTTTTAGTTTTATGCTCATTAACTTCATGGTGAATCAGGCTCTTCATCCCAACCTTCCTTTGAGTTCTTAGCATTGCCTCCTCCAATCACCAGACTTTTAATGTGACTTTTTTCAGTATTATTCAACTGTATTTCTCAGTCAGTTTGTTAGGATTTTTTTAAGGGAATGAACTTCATTCTCAAAGTCCTCAGGGCCCAAATCTAGCTTAGCAGGAAGAGCTGTGAGACGAGGACAGGGATTTTTTCTGGACCTTCTGCCTTTCCAATACCCCTGTGTGGACCCAGGGTCTCCTACCCACCTGCTAACCCACTTTGAAATCTGCTAGCAAAACATCCAGGCAAATCCCAGACACAGTTTGGAGAAGATATGCTCCACTGTGGTGGAATCACTCCAAGATCTCAGCATAAACCCCACTGTGCTGGTATCTTAGTTACAAGTGCAGTGACTTGGGCATCAAGCATTCTGACCACACCCGGGCCATCTGATGGCAGAAAGGTGAACTCTGCAGGACCAGAGGACACCATGTGACCCAGTACCTCCCCGGGAGCTGGGACCTCTCAGGATAGATTTCACAAGGGTTGAAAGATGTGTGCTTGACCGTTTCACAAAGACTCAAAAGCCTGATTTCCTGATGTTTGCTGTGTGCCAGCACATGAAATGACTAATTCATGAAACTCACAGAAAAAGGGAATTTTAATAATAGGTTAACCCATGTGTATGAAACTTTCTCCAGAACTATTTTCCTGCCTATGCACCTGTGTAATTTGATTCAGAACTGTTTGTATGCCCACCACATTCCATTTAACCTCCACCTGTGTGTGCAACCCTGCTGTAAGTTTGGGGTGACCCCTGCCACTCTCAAATCCTTAAGTTGCTATTTTGATTGTAACAAATTTCACTAAAATGCTTTGTTAAATTGGTTGATGATTAAGCACTGTTAATAATTACACAACCATATCTTGTTATCTATCTCAAAAACATGAATAAAACCTAAATTGCTGCTAAACCAAAGCCATGTAATCTTATCTTAAAGCCAAGATCTTGTTCACAACATGCACCCTCACCAGCAACCAGCATCCCAGCACCCAGGCCCTGATTCACAGTCCCATCCCAGCTACCAGCACTGAGGGTCCTCACTCCAGTTGCTGGCACTGCACGCCAGGGGTGCCTACACTCCCAGTCTGACCCCAGTTGCTAGCACCAAACCCACTCCATCTATGCCCCAGCTCCAGACAAAGTCTGTGGGTAGGACCTGTGCAGACACTCCCTAGAGCTATGGACTCGAAGATCTCCAACTATGACACAAAGACATCCTCTTGCTCCAATTGCTGGCACCATGGCTTGTGGGTGCCTACATCTCCAGTCTGACTTCCCTTACCGGCCCAGTCAACTCATACTAGTCTCAGTAGGAGCTGGAATAGAGCCCTCGTGTTGTCCCCAGAAAGGATTCTTTACCTGGAGTGCAAAATCCAATTCACACGCATTGACAAAGGATCAGGTTTATTACAATCTCATGCTGGACCAGGTGCTATCAGGCTCACACAAAGGAAATGATCACAGGATAGTGACAGAGCCTGTTTACACACTGAATGTTGATATTAAGTTACATTGTATTCATTGTCCCAGATTGGCCCAGGAACAAAATCAATAAGGGTGTTTTGGTTTCAGGATTTGATTTGACAAAGACTCACTGTAAACTGACTTCATGCCCCCTCAAGCAATGTTCTCTAGCAGGCTTCCACCTCTTCTCGTTCCTGTGATATCTTATTTGATGTTGATGTGGGGCATTTCCATACCTGTTATCTGTGGGCTAAGGATGCATTTAGTCTATCAGCCCAGCAATTAACACCCTAAGCACAGCCATTCTAAGTGCCCTTAACACTTGCAGCGCTCACACACAGGACAGAGACAAAGACTATGCAGAGAGATAGGGAAGAAAGGACTTTAAGACAGGACTGGCTTCAGGGATCAGGCGTAGGGCTCAGACACATCCCCCGACCGGCCATGGTTCACACACACTGGGCCCCTTTTATACTCTCTTCTGTCTATTCCCCCTCTGCATATTTCCACCCTCCCCTTCCTCCCACCCACACCTGGCTTGCACTCTCACCAGTTTAAAAACCTAGGCTTGCCTACAGTTTCTTAATGACCCATCAATCAGCAAGACTGATAAGGCTTGTTTCTTCAGTTTCCTTCACATTTGCCTAACAAGTTTGCTTCTAAGTTTTCTTGATTGCTCCCCTCTTTTCCTGTAATCCCATTAGAGAAGGTCCATGGTCTGATAACCTTGATGAAATAAACACCCTCACAACCCACATACTCTTATCAACTAGCTGAGGAGGTTTGCTTCTTGTCACTTTCCCAGTATTGTCTGTCCACCAGATTTGTCTTTGAACATTTGGTTTATTCTTCCTCCCTTGTCTCCTTTTGCACTGAGAGGGTCCTTGAGAAGATAAGGTTAATGAAGCAGATGTTCTCACCTTCCACTCAACACATTCCTCAATTTTATTGCTAGAAACAGCATCCTGGAAATTTTGCTCCACTGCCAACGAAGGTAATTCTTCTAACTCTGTCTGCTATTTTTCTGCTGCTTTCTCACACATTACTGTTGATATATTAGTCCTAAGAATTTTACTATTTATGTTGTGAATCTGAAATTACGTTTCAGTAGAGGTATTTGAGACAGGCTGACAGCTGCAGATTTCAACTCTGCATCACACTTCACAGAAACAACAGTGAAATGCAGAGAAACTATAAAATGCACTTCTGAAGAATGCCCAGGTTCCCTCCAAGTTAAGGGACATTCAGAGAAGCATCTTTGCAAGTACTTCTTTTAAAAGTACTGCTCTCTCATCCTTCAACACCTAAGGACTACTAACTGGAGAAAATTTGCAATCTATGCACAGAATTCTGGTTGAAGTGCAAAGTAAGAAGTTAAATGAATTTCAGTCATGGAGAATAACAGTAAACTTTACGAGCACATAGTAGAAGAGTTCATTGGTGCATCTGCATTTTATGGAGACCATAAAAGATCACAGGAGTGTTTTTTAGAAGTATAGCAATGATAATGCCTTTCTGCCAATTTGTGAAGTCTCCTGTATACTGTAAGTTACATTATCAACACTTCTACCTATTAAATGATCATCCTTGCAACTCATAGAATCATCTAGGTTGGAAAAGACCCAGGGGATCATCGTGTCCAACCTTTCACCCTACTCTACAAGTTCACCCCTAGACCACATCCCCCAACACTACATCAAAGTGATTCTAGGGATGGCAACTCAAACCTCCTCTGAGTATAAAATCCTACACCTTTTCTGTTGTTGTTTAGATTTTCACTGCCCTTTGCAGTTTCAAAACTGTTGAGAACTTAAAACTGTCATGTTTATCAGGAACACAAATAATAGTCAGAAGATCCTTGTAGTGTCTGGCAATCTAACATGTAAAAAGCAAAAATCCATTCCCTGTCAGCAATGAGAAAGTGCTACAGCCCTTCAAAAAACTGTGGCTGTAGCAGTATTAAGAATAGCTTAGAAATACTTTGAAAGACAAAGACGGGTCAAGCTCTTTACATTTTCCACAATCCCATTTTCTTCCCTATTCCTGCACCTTCAGTTGCACTGACACCGCTACTTGTGGTGCTTCAGGATGAACCAGACTACAGATGGTAAAATAGTTTCCACATATGCAATTATTTAAAAAAAAAAAAAAAGAAAAATCACTTATATATTAGGCCCCTAAGGTTAGGTTTTGTTCATAAAAGTCAGTGAAGCTNCCCGTGCATCCAGCACTGTTTTGCTTGCTGCCTGCCTACTTAAATAAATTAGTTTGCTCTAACTGGCTGTGGTCATTTACCGAGTTCCCTGATAACGACTGACTTCAGCAATCTCCTTAGCGTGTCCCTTCAGACTCACTGGAAGAGCAGGAACTCCTTACTGGTCTTTGCTCCTAGAAGAGAAAACAGACATTTTAGCTGCAAGTGCTCCTTCTACTGAAGCAGTAATGGCCAGTGCCAACAGTATCACTGGACAGTCTCCTCCATCCCTGACAAACAACGTATCAGAACAACAGAACAATGTACTAACAATGTATCAGAAGCTCTCAGGGCAGGTTTAGAAGTCCAATTTGCTGTGAAGCAACAGCTTTCTTTTATTAGTGCCATCAGTCCACTAAGTCAAAGCATAGCAATCACCTAACACTAACAACCACAACATGTCTTCACCATTTTTGTCCTTTCCTCCCCCCCTTTCCTCTTCTTAAGAGTTACCAGCAGGCTCTGCAGTCTCTCAGAAGCCCTCATCATCAGTCTTAGCAAAGCATGAACTGCTCTAGGAGTTTACATAGCTGAAGGGCACCTTCTCAGCCTTCTGCTCCCTTTACTCTTTCTTTACCATCTTCAGCCTTCCCTCTTGACCGGCCCCTTTTAAACTGGGGGCTGGGGAGTACTGATCTCCCTCCTGTGCCCACTCGTTGATTATTACTGGTCAACAAAGAAAAGACTTGACATCAAACTAGTAGGTTAATTATCACATTGATTCGGACCTGGTGAGACCACAGACAGTGACAAAGAATCACCAATGCACTGAAAAGCTGCTCATGATTCCATCAAATGAAACTGAGAAAGCTCAGCACACGCAGGGTTTAAGAAACCACTTCCCTTGTTTGCAGCCTACAGGCAAAAGTCAAATGGACCCAGGCGGTGGCTCAGAAGGACACAGTAAGCATCTCAGATGGTCTGTTAGGGGCAAAAGGTCTGGCAAGAAGGACTGCATGAGCACCACACCTTCACCTGTCCAGGTGAACCATCACACCTCTACTCCATCAGAGGTGACCAAGCAAGTACAAGCCCCTTTTGATTGTTTTTCCTCACACACACAAAAAAAAAGGAAACATTGTTCTGTGTAATTTTTAGAAACAGCTATAAAAATATAAAAATATGTTTGCCTGCAGAAAACACATGTTAGTAACTTGCTGGCTTTTAAAAAGCCAGTGTTTGAAGGACAGACTCCTGCAGATCAGAGTATTTCACTGATCTACAAATATTTTTGTTGAAGAGTGGTAGGAAGGGAGAGGAGTGAAAAAGCACCTGTGGCTTAAGTAGAAAACAGAACTGAAAGAACAAAATAAAAGTTCTTCTAAAAACCTGGCAGACCAATGACCTGGAGAAACAGATTTAGCTGCTATTAAACACAAAACCAAAACACTGCACAACAGGCTTGGTATGAAGCATGCTGTAATGTTTGGGTTTGTTTTTTTTTTTTTTCTGCCAAAACATCAGAGAATGTACTCTTGACAACAATAAAAGAAAAAAATTACAGTTTAAGCTTTAACTACAAATAGGATTTCATCCTTTAACTTTGAAGCATCACCCAACTCACTGCAGCAAGCCACATGAAGATAGTGAAATAACGGTTCCTGATAAACACCTTCAGAATTACCCCAGAACATTGGCTAAGGCTTTGCTTTCAGCCTCGGGGGAACTTTTATACTGCCACAACTTTGGAGAGTAAAAGATTTAATTCTGTGGACAGAAATATAAAGTGATCATCAACTTAAGTCTGCTTTCTCTGCTGGGAATGTCTGTCTTGATGTTTTGGGATGGTAGCTGGCTAATTCAGTGAGATCTGGCAACAACAGCCCAGTTAGGAGCTTTTTATGTTAGTGACAACTTTTACTCTCATCGTTCTCAGACACAAGAGCTAGAAAATATTTATCAGGAGTCCTGATGAGCTGGGTTTGTTTTGTTCTATTTTTAAGTCCCCCCAGGAGACTAGTTAGGAGCGGGGAAAGGCCCGACATTACCACAGAGCTCCTAGAAAGAGTTGAGTCAACTTCATAACAACTTCGAGGAAAACAACATCCAACATTCCTATGGGCTTCTGAAGCACATCCAGCGTTTCAGGGGAAAACCTACTCACGTTCTACCTGATGCTTCTAGTTTTCACTGATACCAGAAGCATACAAAGAAAGTTGATAAAGGACGTGCTGATAGGGCTCTTGCCTTTTTTTCTCACTGCCTTTGAAGATGAAATAAGCTAATTATCGATTCTTTCAACTACTCAACTACAAAGCTGAAATAACCGCCTTTTTTTTTTTTTTTTTTTTTTTTTTCTTGCTATATAAACTGGTCAGTTCAACCACAACACTCTTATACCAGGCCGAGTACCGGTCCCTCACCACATACCTTGTGATGCCTACCTGAAAAGCTGGAGCAAAAATCACAGGCAAAACCACTGGACTTACATCACAGAGCTAAAACAAAGGGAACTCAAACTACCCGCTCTTCCCCACACTGCAAGCCCACAACCCTGAAAGCTATTCCCATTTTTGTTGTTGTTGCTTTCAAATAATATCTACCTTTCAGACCCGTCTCCCTAGGTTGCAATACCTTGCGGCAAGATACTAAAATAAGCTTCTGCTTAAGGTGATGGAGGCTGGGGACGATTGTGGAGCCAAACAGTTCAGACAGAAAGAGAGCCTGCACATATCATGCCGTTTGTTCAACCACTCGCAGGTCGCTAGCCTGATGTTAACTGGTTCCGAGAGATGAGCAGATAGCTGCCGGCCACCGCTCGCCCGGGGCCTGACCCGGTCCACGCA
>VWZY01004363.1:681-10875 GCA_013399075.1 Chloroceryle aenea
AAAAAGACAACAACCAACAATGTGGGGAGTTATGTTTTCTACTTTTATTTTTTAATATAAATTATATTTTAATATTTTTAATTATATGTTAATTATATATATTAATTATATTATAATCTTCATCAGCTGAAACTCTGCTATGTGTCATGACTTNCTTCTGGGGGAAAAAAAAATAAAATATATATATATAAATAGTCATAATTTAAACTAAAAAAGGGGAAAAAGAAGTGGTAATTGTAAACCACTGATTAGGTATCACAAAATATAATGATTCATTAAGATTCTGCATGTTTATATGATATATTGTAGTAAAGCAATATCTATTTTCTCTTGTTTAAAAAGCTATGCAACACACCTAATAAAATTCTTAGCAAGAAATATATAGAATTCATTCCAAATTTCTGTAATTAAAATATGTTTATTCTAAAAGGAGAACAATTAATTCCAGCTCTGACTAGTAGGTTACATAATTAAGAAATTAGTCTTTTTTTCTTTAATACTTACTAGGAGGATAGAATACAAATATCTTGCAGATCAGCTTATGCCAGGGCCAAATGCAATTTATGTAGTCACATTCTGCTTCCTCTGAGGTCCTTGATCACTGAATTGCACTTATTTCCAGTTCAGAACAAGCCTATTATCCTGTCTTAGGATCTATTGCACTTCAATTCCATTCTCCTTGCATCAAAAGGCCATTAGACTATACAGAAAACTTTTCAGAAGCTAAATCTGCATTAAAAGTAGCGTGCTGCAGTAGTAGTATATCTACAAGGAAACTAGTTTGTGTGACCATATGGCACACCATATGCATTATGGGCAGTTGCATCAGACCGGGACCAATTATATCCAGTGGATTAAACTACTGTTGTTTAAGGTCAAAACATATTGGTTGTGCACATTCTGGTTCGTTCTTTATTTATTTTTATTTTTTTTTCCCTAAAGGAATCTCTAATCTGAAAGTGCTTGGTGACACTAAACTAAGTGTTATGCAGGGAATGACAAAAAGATTCATTTCAGCATTGTGCTCTTGATGTTAAGTAAAATGTTAAGATGCAGGCACAGTTTGACTAGCTCTAGGATCAAAGCCAGGCCAGACCACACCAGAGCAGCACAAGTGGGATGCCACTTCCAGCTTGCTCAAAAAATGAACAGTAGTGTAGACAGTGAAGGCATAGTTATAATACTTCTCTTTTCATGGTAAGTCAATCCTGGTTTTAATATTTTACAAACTTGTCTACTGGTTCCTTATTCAGTTAATTCATAAAACTGAAACAGCAAGCAATTACATGAGGTCATCTACTCTGTGTCATACTCCAGGGCAGAATCCATCAAACCCAAATAATTCCTGAAAGATGTTTTTCTAACTAGTTAGAAACTTTCTTGCTCTGGTTTTCATGAATCCTGAAGGACATTGTATGTAATGCATTGCTAGTGCAAACTTTAAAGCTGTGTCTATGTATTGAGATGTGCTGAGTATTTATTAGTGCACTTTCATGTCAGATGAGCCTGCACACCCTTCGCACCAGATGTGGTTACATTCATGGTGGTAGATAACTTCTAATGTGATTTTTGACTTATCCAGATAGAAGGTGACATATAAATGTAATCTTCTTTTATTTTCTTCTGGCACAACAGGATTTAAAAGATGGACAAGAGTAGAGTTATATAAAAGATTTTCTGAGATACAACATAATGCAGTAAAGAATGACATCTTCCTATGGAATTGTTAAACCATTATACAGAATTTTATAGAATATTGTATCCTTGCAATACATACTGGTTTTGAAAATCTTGTAACAAGTTTATCATGCTCTATTACATTTTGAAGTTTCTTGGATTCTTTTTATTTGTAAAACTATGTGTAACACAATCAAGACAGAATACCCTTGGGGGAAAAAAAAAAAGAAAAANGAAGAGTTTAAGAACTGAAGCTCTACTTAAATTCACAAAAGACAATGATTTACCATGGTTTAATAATGTGCGACCAAGATATAACCACAGAAACCCACTGAAGATGTAGTCACAAAATGGATAATCTCATTTATTCAATACCAGTGACAAATAGTTCATTGAATTTTTTCCAAGACTGCTTCTGGGGGAAAAAAAAATAAAATATATATATATANAAGAAAAAATAAAGTAGTGGGTATCCAAGATATTGGTAATATCATCTTCATTACTGAAAGACCGTGAATCTTTGCAAAATTCTGACTGTTTCTGTAAAATTATGTTAGAGAATTGTTACTGGTCAGGATATTTTTTCTATTGTAAAGTTGTATGAGTAATTATGTTCTGCTTGTTTCTCAGACTCCCCTCTTGCCTGATAACCTGCCAGACAATTTCAACCAAACCAAATAAAAATTTTAATGTTGCAAAAATGTTTTAAAGTCTAATAAATTTCATGTGACTGCATATATGCATGAAGTGATAGATTGAAAATGTTGCCCCTTCTGAGAAATATCCACTTTCACTTGAATTTCATTGCTATAAACCTGACAGGATTTTTGTTGTTGGTTTGTTTGTTTGTTTGTTTAGGGTGTGTATGGAATATATGTCTGCCTTATCTTCCCAACCTGTTACAGAGAAAACCTTTTCTTAGTGAAGGCTGAGATTTGCTGAGATTATAATGATGCCACTGTCTTTCAAAGAAACAGAAAGAACACAACTCCAACAATTGATGATAAATCAAAAATGAACATAACTTTATATGTATTTGATGTAAAATGACACAGTGTATTCATAGATTCACATATTTTAGGAGCTATTTCTATTGGATTCATCTATTTTTAAAGTGTGATAGGCTATAGAACTTCAAACTAATATTTAATATTTCCTGCTCAGCAATTCTTACTGAAAATGAACATGTATATAAAAAAGGAATTTAATATTTATTTTTTAAATAAAAATCATAGAGAATTTGCCTCATTTGATAAAAATAACTGAAGATTACACATGTAGACCTATTTTCTGTTTATTTTTTCCAAACATAAACATCCAGACAACAAATCTTTTAGATACATGATGCTGATACATTGCAGTTGATCTTGCAGCAGGTGGATCAAATTCATTACTTTCAGAAGAGAATGGAACTCCACTGGAGTGAACTGAGTTATGCGTGAGCTATAAAGAACTAAAAACATTAGGAATCAGAGGACTTGTTACAGACCAACTTCCAGTTTAGCATCAGGATATATACAGAAATATATTAGCATTTTGTTTTAATATATCTACCAATCTAACAAAAAATATATCCTTCCGAGGGGTGTGGGGGGGTGGAAAATAGTCTGAATTTTATCTACAGATTCCTTGGAATTATATGATTGAGATTCAGCTCTTGTTATTAGGCATGGAATACGTAATACACTACATGGGATGATTCTCCTGTATGTTAATTATAGATTAGCCCCTAGAACCAATTTTACTGTTCAGTAGAAAGTAAATTTATACACAGGTGTTAAGATGTGAAACAATTTATTAACACAGCTGCCATTGCAGATTTCTGTAGCCTTATGCTAAGCTTTAATTCCATAAATATTAGTGGTTCTCAGGGGGTCCTCCTTTCATGCTTCTGACCACTGTGGGGTCTTCACAGGGTCACAAGTTCTTTTTTGGCTGGGGAAAGAGACTACATGTAGTCAGGCTGACTGTCTCCCAGCACTCCCCATCTGCACTGAAAGTGGCCACTAATAGGTTTGAAATGACAGTACATTTGTCCTTTGGGGAAGATTAGGTAGAGCTGTGGAAGATTTCTGCTTCTCTCATACATAAAGTTTTAAACTGGATGGTTTTCAGTAACGAAGGGATTTCATGACCTTCTTATTGTCTGCAGTATGCCAGAAGCTTTTCAAGTAATAGCAACCTGTGTAAAAGAGTGTATGAACTAAACTAAGCTTTTATTACATCCAGCACAGTTACGTTCCTCTTAACTTTCTGTACATGAGCTTTCCAAACACTTTGTAACTAAAATATGTCATCAAACCATACTCTGTAAGGAGAAATTTATCTGCTGTATTGAACTGTCAGGAACCCAATTAAATACATGTTAGTGTGTGTTGTGGAGGAGGATATAAGGTAAAAAACAGGGTTAAGCTTTCCAAATTAGAGAACTTTGTTTTGTATGCCATTGGCATTCTGGGGGGAAAAAAAAAATAAAAAAAATCCCCATGTTTTCTTACACCATTTTTCTTTTAAGACATTTTATTTATAATTGACAGAGAATTACTGAGACTGTATATCAAAAACAAGGGATCTCCTTTTATGGGTCATTGCTAAGTCTTGTTTAAAAAGGAGCTCATGGCCTGATTGCGTCAGTTCTTCAGAGCCAGGCTGAGGCTCAATTTTCTGCACTGCTGGACTCTCCAGACTTCTGGTGAAGTTTATAAGAAGTGAACATAGGCAGCAGTAATGATAATTGGACTCTTCAAATATCTCCAGTGGGAATTAGAAAAAATACTCAGAATTCATATCCACTTCTCAGGGACACTTACAGGACCTGGGCTTCCTGATACAGGAAAGAATTTAGTCCATCAGGCACTTTTCTGCTTCAAATGATGGTTTAATTCAGAGGGAACTGTGAATATGCTTTCAGATGAGGCTCAGGCTCAGAAGCGCTCTCTGCTCATGATCACACTGTATGGTACAGAAACATTTGGAAATACTAAAGCAATCTCAAAAAGGTTTGGCCTCTGAAAGTGGTAGAGTATATTTCCAAAATAAAATAGTGTAGTCCCTGGAAACGGTGAAGATTTGCTTGCCAGGACAGGAGACTATTGGCACATCCTTATGTGATCAGGTCACAGTATCTGCATGTTGAAGCAATGAGGCAATATGTTATTGTTACAACTAGTCCTGGGTTAAATATCAAGCTTGACAGTTGCGCTTAATTTCAGGTTGAGGCTATATATCAGCCCCTGGAGAAGACTGTGAACATCAGTGACCTCTGTCCAGAAAGTTGTCTGCACATGTGTTAAAAGAGAAACCAGTGATTGTAGTTTAGTTATGCCAGTCTTTACGCTGGAATCTCAAAGTAATGCTCTGGGTCCCTTGCTGTAATCATAAACTTATGAAATTTAGAGAATGTTTCTGAAATGGCTTCTCTGTGTATTGAATGTCACTACTTCACTGCAGAGGGTCCTGATTTATACATCAATGGGATTTATTATTGTTGTTGTTGTTACAGTGACCTTGTATGAATTTTTGATCCATCATATTGAAAGCTATATTGCAAAATGCAACAACAAGTACCCCCTACTGCATAAAGAGTCAAATATGTTCTTGAAAAGTACAATGTACACAGAATGAGTCTAGGGAACTGACTGACCCTTTTGGTTTGTATTTGTCATCTAGCAGATTCAGCCCCTGAAGAGAATTTCCTCTGGACTCTAAAACTGGAATTAAGATACATATGACTTAAAAGCTGAAAAAGCTTCAATTCTTTATTTGAAATAGGTACAATTCTTACTTGAATAGTGCATTTACTTTTAATGGTCAAAATTCTAAATAATGTGGAAAACGAAGATAGGTTTCATAGAAAAGCCTTACAAATGTCTAATGGATTAAACATGCCTCATCATGAGATATTCAATGTACTTGATCTATTCAGCTTATAAATCGGAGTAACGTGACCATAGTTTATAAGTATATTTCTTATAAATGTGAGGAATATAAGTTTGAATAAAAGAGTTAGTTTAGCAGACAAAATAAAAGTAAGATTAAGAGTCTGTAAATTAAAGCTACAGAAATTTGAACTATAAATAAAACCAAGGTTTAACAGGAAATATATTGAACAATGTGTAGGAATGACATGCCAAACGTTATGTTGGACTTTTCATCACTAGAAATGTTTTAATCAAGGAGTTACCTCAACACTGGAAAAGGTTGTCAAGAGAGGCCACAGAATCTCCATCTGCAGAGAAACTCGAAGTGTGACTGGATATGACCCTGATCAACCTTATCTAACTCTGAAGTTATCTCTAACTTGAAAATTGGCCTTGGTTTGAGTCAGAGTTTTCTTCCATCAGAGGAAATGTCTGATATTTGAAACTTATACAAGCTTCAGCTTCATCTGTCTCTTCATATTTCAAGGGGCTTGTAGGTCAACATAGAAATTACGACCTTCAAAAACAACATCTGGGAAAGGAAACACCAAATCCTGTCTCTAATAACACCTCTACCTGGATGGTTTTTTCCTCTTCTCTCCCTTCATTGCTTTGTCATCTAAGCATCTCTGCCTCTTTTGTACTGTCATTTGCTTTCTATACAGCATAAAATTGAAATAAAAGAAGTAGTAATAAGTACCATGAGAACTACTCAGCTTAGCAAATTTGCTCTACATAAGGTCAAAACAAAAGCTTTTCTGAAACCCCTTTATTATTTGTTACTGAACACTGGCAGACAGCATTACAAAAAGACTGGGCTTAGGCTGCTGACTTGACCATCCTGGCTGAACAGTGTATTAAACAGCCATTTGTTCTTCTTCATCCTTCTACTTCAGTGAAAAATACTTGCCACAACTCCTTATACAGCTATACACGTTTCCAAATAACCTGAACTTTTTTTCTATTATAAAAATTTCCCCTTTGCATCTACCAGACTTGAAAGGTTAAACAGTAAACTGAAGATCTATGTCACATTGAGCACATGTCTGAAGTGCTGGCATGAAATATCTGAGTGATTGTGGTACCTTGTTCTGGAATTTCCCTTTTGGGTAAATTCTCAGAAACTGAGAATAAAGAATTATTCTAGAAATTTTACTGTCTGTCTGAAGTTTGTAAATTAGCTTTTTCTAAAGCTCAAGTACTGAAATTATAGGCTCTGAGCAGTTCTAGTGGACAGATCAGCAAGGTACATTGCATTTCCCAAGAAAGGTTGGACTGGATGATCCTTGAGGTCCCTTCCAACCTGGTATTCTATGATTACTTTTCTCCCTCTATGTATGAGTACATAACCTATCCTCTTTGTATTAAATAAGACTGGGAGCATACAGGCCTGCTTGACAGTGTAAATTTTTGAGCATCAGAGGTAGAATAGAAGCAAAGCACTTAAAACGGTCCACTGATTTCTGGCTGACAGCTCAGGTTCATTGTAGAGGTCTATTGTCTTAACAGTGCTATGGAGAATTTTTAGAAAGCATCATTCTTTATAGACATCTCCCAGCATAACTGAACTGTAAAGAAGCTGAGCTTTAGAGAAGTAACCACTTATGTCTCTTTCATTAATGATCTGTTTTGTGCTGTTCTAGTACATTTCAAAATTCTTTGGTGGGATCATTTAGCCATCTCAGTACTGTACAGTTCTTACGCATTAAATATTTCTACATTAAGAAGTATTATTAATGTATTTCTACATTATATTCAGACAAAGAAATAATATGGGACCAAATTGTTAAAAAAAAAAAAAAAGAAAGAAACCTGCATATATTTATTGTTATATTTAAAACATTAATTTACTTTTTGTGCTGAAGATAACCCTTTGGTTCAATTGAAGCTGCTGGATAGTAATTATTTCAGGAAAAAGCTACAATAATGTTTTCCACAAGGTCAGACTTGAAGACTAGAATGGTCCTTTCTGGTCATTAGATCTAGGAATCTATTAGATTAATAGGTTTGCCCAATAGACGGTCATTAGATCTAGGAATTTATTGAAATAATTGAATGAGAAGCCTGATTTACTTTCAGAGACTGTCTTGAACATACCATCAAATGATATGTCCGACACAAATTCATAAGAGCAAAGGTGGGGGGGGAAGATGTTTCTCTCAATTAAAATAAATAAATAAATAAATAAATTGCTAATATTGCTAGTTCTTCATGCCCTATATTTTCTCTTTCTCCCTTTCTCTGTTTCTTATCAAATCTAACTAAACAGGTTGAACCTCAGAGACTTTCCAAGCAAAAGCATTTAAAAAACAAAAAGCCTGCACAAAACATTTTGGCTTCTGTCAAACAGTGTACTTTAATGAAAGTACACTTTGAGCTAGTTTTTGCATCTCTTCTACCACTATGGGTAATGCGTTATAATCTGAATACTTCATTCTTTAAAGCCATCATTTCTTGTCACCATTCTTCCACTCTTTACTTTCTACGGGCAGATTATTACCTGTCTTTCAGGCCATGCTATTCCCTAGGGCTCCCCAGTCTGTCAAGTTTGCATATGTGTGACATAGGTAGAGAGTTCTTTAGGTAAGGGGAGAGATATAAAGATGAACTTCAATAACTTCTCGGATATATTGAAGAGCTTGCAGTACATATATGAAGTGTCATTGTCACATGAGCACAAGTGAAACCTGGAGGTATTTAAAAAACATATAGGCATAGTGCTTAGGGATGTGGTTTAGTGGTGAAAGTAGTGGGGGGTAGATTTCTGGTTAGACTCAATGATTACAGGTCTTTTCCAACCTAAATGATTCTGTGATTAGAAATGTCTCATTTATTTTGCTCTTTCCCTGATCCATTGCATGGAAGAAAACTTTCTTAATATCAAAGAAATCTTTCAGAAATTCTTATATGTGAACTGGACATATAATAACAGCATATGTACTAATTGAATAGGAATGCATTAGCATTAATTTAGATTACCCAAGGTAAATTCCCACATGTACCAAAGTTACATCAATAACAATTATTTCATATAGAATCATAGAATTGTCAGGTTTGGAAGGGACCTTGAAGATCATCCAGTCGCAACCCCCCTGCCATGGGCAGGGACACCTCCCGCTAGAGCAGGTTGCTCAGTGCCCCACCCAGCCTGATCTTAAGAACTTCCAAAGATGGGACTTCCACCACCCCTCTGGGCAACCAGTTCCAGTGCCTCACCACCCTCACAGTGAAGAAATTCTTCCTAATGTCTGACCTGAATCGACCTCTCTCTAGTTTTGATCCATTCCCTCTAGTCTTATCAGAACCCGACAGCCTAAAAATCTCTCCCCACCTTACCTGCAGGCCCTCTTAAGATACTGGACCGCCTCAATAAAGTCTCCCTGGAGCCTTCTCCTCTTCAGGCTGAACAAATTTCATCACATTCAGCAATCAAAGGTATTCTGGAAGCAACAGGGCAATGCTGCTGAGAACCGATCTACATTTTTCAAGAACCCTTTTTTTGCATCAGAAAATGCAAATTGGCAGAAACTGAAATAGGTGTCCTCAGTCTTTCATCACAGCAGCCCACTTGATAACATTTAGTAATACTGGTGCCTTGGCAGTCTGTGAGAAGCCAATCACACGTGGTTCCCATGTAAAAGCTGTCTGCCACAAAGCCTGGAGGGTAGAAATGGGGCTGTGCTCCTGGACGTGCATTTTTCAGTGCTAAACTCCCCCAGTGTGAAGAGCTACGAAGCCCTTGTAGTCCCAGGTCAAAATGCTGGTGCCCTGTTGGTGATTCCCTGCAGCCTCATGTGAGTGCTCAGCAACCTTGGAAACTGAAGTCTCAGGGANACTTTCATCCAACCCCTACCATTATCCTCTATGACTCTGGGTGTGTGTCTGGAGCCCTTGCCAGTGAAGACTGAGAAAAAGAAGTCATTGAGAAGATACTGAATGGACTTTGATAATTTAGACAAGATTGACACTGATTCCTCCCCACCTCTCCTAAACCAAACAGAAATAGAATAATTGAAATATTTTAAGTCATTCTATAACCCAAGTTTTATTGTTGTACAAACATCTATGAAACCTGTCCAGACTGTTAAGTTCTTAACAGCTCTGTATTCAGACACATGTTGAAGTTATCTAGGTTTGTTTTATAAAATGAGTTACAGTATATCATAATTTGTGCCTCCACATCCTGCATCAAACATAAGGTTTATGCATTAACATAAACCTGAAGGTATATGGTTTAAACTAATGTTCTTTACCTCATTAGGAATGGGTTCTCTTCACTAATGGTCACTTAGTGCAGCAATATACTGTAACAAATTAAACCTCAGTAACAA
Source organism: Chloroceryle aenea (assembly GCA_013399075.1). Lineage (NCBI taxonomy): Eukaryota > Metazoa > Chordata > Aves > Coraciiformes > Cerylidae > Chloroceryle > Chloroceryle aenea. The sequence goes on from VWZY01004363.1 coordinate 10,610, forward strand.
AGTTGAGATAGGTTATACATATTTGGTTTAACTACAGTTCAGCTCAGGAGCTGTAAATGGTTATTTTTAACTCTCTATGAGTAAACAAGTATCATGTGAAAATGCTTTAAAGTTATTTTTTAATAAACTCATTCTATTTATTGTGCCTCCATTTTTTTGTTATCATGGGGACTTGACAAACTAGGAAGTTTACTTGTAAAGGCCCATTTGATTTTTTTTTTGTTCGTTTGTTTGTTTTTTTTTTTTTTTTTTTTTTTTTTTTTTTT
>VWZY01004363.1:73169-83668 GCA_013399075.1 Chloroceryle aenea
TAGCCGTCCACATGCCAGCTGTCTAGTTAAAACTTATTATTTGTGCCCCATTTAAAGTCAAAACAGAAAGATGAGCTCTCCCAAAAGATGTCTCACTCCATATATCTTAGACATCTAATCTAGCATTTTGCTTGCTGCATTCACTGGAGACAGAGCTAACCAAGTGTCTTAGAATAGCCAACTTCTGCATGTATAATGTTAACTAAAATGAATGTTAAACTTAACGTCTTTTAATAATTCAATTAAAATAATTAGATCCATAAAAATATTTTCACTGAATTCAAATGGGGCTTTAGATTAGAGCATAAGTATCCCCTATATTTTTCTTCCTCTTTTTTTTTTTTTTTTCCCCCTAAGTAATCTATAATGCTGTTAAGTGTTCAATCTCTGAATGTATATACTGAGGTCCTTTTTCCACTGACTTTTTAAACCTCCTCAAGATAAGAACCTGATGTTAATCAGAATTTTCTGTATATTGCTAAGAAAACCTTTAAGCTTTACTTGGAAATTTCTGGTTTATCCTGTACAGCAATGCTTTCTGCAGAGATATAGAGGAAAGGAAGGATAAATACTTTGATACCTCAATATGCATTTCTGCACCATTTGATATCTCACTTACAAATAACTCTCAAAGGAAAATATGAAACTAGGTCTCATAAATGAATAAGATCCAGAGTTGGTATCTATTAACATAGTTCCACTTACTTATTTAGAGCAAAACCATTCTTTTAAGAAAAATGAGGGTTTGCTTCATCATTTAGACAGTCCTTGGATCTAATTGGAGATTTCTATCATAGAAACAGTATGACGATTCAAAATAGCTGTGTGTTTCTGAACCTTTGCAGAGATGACTTTACCTTATGAATCTTGAAAGACCCATGTCAACTGACTATGTGGCAGATTTCATAGTTTCTTGAAAGCATTTGATTCAGCCTTCTTCAGACCTAACATTACATAGAGATGCAGATACAATAGAAACAGAGGCAATATCAACATACAGAACTAAATAAACAGATAAAAAAATAAAAAACTTTCTGAGGATTTAGCCTTGATACAAGAATTCAAATCAAACTTTCTGGTTAGATTTTCATTTCAATTTAATGGTGAAAACTTTCTTTCTTCTTGGTATCTGAGTTTGGGAATATTTTGTGTAATGCGGTTTAGTATTTGTCACTAGCATACAAATTAGTAATTTACAATTGCACAGATGCCTGATACACTGGGACACACTGTGGAAAACCAGATAACCCAGTAGCTGAAGTGAACTCTTGGAAATAATTGGAGTTCCTTTCAAATGTATACCATCCTTCTTACCCCTTGAGGTCTGTGAGATGGAAACTTGCTAACAGGTCTCATAGCAGGAATTGGCTTATGACTTCTTCAACTCAAGCATTACTTTTTCTCCTTAAATTGAGTCAGTGAACTCCTTAGTGTTCAGCAGTGTGGCTACAGTTCAGAAGAAAAATCTGAACTTTCTTTTACTTTTTTCATGAGGTTCACTTCATATTTCCTTGTTTTATACTGTTGTTTTGAAAGAGGGATAAGTAGTCCATGTTGTGTTTCTGTCTACTTAGTCATACAACTAAGATGCAATGTCTCTTTTAGGAAATCGTGGCTTAGAAACATGAGTCAATAAACTCCAAATATGTCCAAATCCAACTGTCTATGCCTATTTTGTCATCAATAGATACAAATACTTAATGCTTGTTCTTGGAAACCTCATAGTATTGAGAACAGGAGTGTGGCTTGTGTGTATTAGAAAAGCATCTCTGGGAAGAACGTTTCATTCAAAATTTAGCCACAGAAATGTCAGTTAAGATCTAATGGCTCTAGAGTTGCAGATAGCTGAAATGAAGGGACATGAATTGAAAAGTGACACTTTTAGTAAGTGAAAATAATTCCTACCATTTTCTTAGTGTTTCTCTTTTTCAGACTTGTAAAATCCCAAGTAAACCTTCTGCTTAGGTCCCCATCCCAAAGCAGGTACATGAGCTGGGAACGAGGTTATGACAATCTCATGTCAGAAAATGCTATAAGCACAAATTCACTGTATAATCAAAGGTAAGTAGCTTCCTTGATTGAAGGTAGCTTGTATCTCCAAATCCTGGCTCAGGAGTTTGACTGATGTACTTTTTTGCTGAATATAATTCCAGTGGGGGAAGGATAAAGCCGTAATTTCCTTTGCTGGGATACAATTACATTTCTGATCCATGACTGTATTGCTAAGTGAAATATTGATTTGTGAAATCTGGACTGACCTCTGCTTCTCCTTAAGCTACTCTTCAATGCAGGATAAAAAGGTGGCAACCAGAGAGAGGTTACAAAGGAAGTGGCAAGGTTTGGCTGTATACATGCAATGTCCTTGTGATAAAATGGATCAGTTAAAAAATCTTGAACAAAAGCACTGACTTTGCCATTACAGTGAAAGGACTACATGGGCAGAGGTAAGTGCTTTGTGAAATGCAGCCATAAAGAAAGATGTTTTCTTTATATTCATCAAAAAATTGGCATAGAGAAAAGACGCCAAATTTCTTGAGAAACATCTGCTGCTTAAACGTTTTCAGAGCTACTGTTGCTTTCCAAATACACAACAAATATGGTTAGTCTGTGCTCGTTTCCATACCACTTCTCAAGCTTAGATACTATATCCATCCAATACTACTTCATGCAAACCAAAAGGATTACACAAATTCCATGAATCGGTCCCAACTGTCTTTCCTGAGACTGGTAACAAGGGTGATAAATAGCACTGAAGAACCTGGACAAGGGATGTAAACGAGAATTAGATCAACACTCAAAGGTTAGTCTCAAGGTGACTCAGACTCCTAAATTTGCTTAGACTCCTAAATTTACTTAAGTTCCTAACTTTAGATACCAAAGGTCTCAAACAGAGGACTGGAAAACCTCTAGCCCACGTCCCTTCAGCCTTCAGTTTCTCATGCCATACCAAGGTCCTCCTGACTGAACCTGGGAAGCTTTTGAGGCTAGATGTGACTGTCTTGATAGAGATATTTTAGCACATGGTTCACAACTAGTTGCATTGCTGTAGTAGTTAGGGTCCGGCGTTCGGAAAACATCGCGCTGTACGGAAAGACAGGGACAGCTTGATAGCCAATAGCACTTGATTTATGAGGTAAGCAGATGGATGTGACGTTGTAAACGTAGGCTATATAACGTGGTGTTACACACCAATAAACACCATTTTTTCGTCCACCACACTGGTGTCTGCGTGCTAATGGACCGTGAGGCCATTAAGTAGCTGCATCACCGTTCCCGGACCAGGTCTCCGCTGCCCCAAGAGGGGCAACAAGTGGTGCCGAAACCCGGAAAATATCCCAGAAAAACCCGGGACATATCCGGGAAATATCCAGGAAATATCCGGGAATCGGGAATTTTCACCTGTATCCAGGTGGACGGAGGGGAGGTCAGTTCCCGACCAGGACCAACAAGAAGCACTGAAGTCCCCGTGAAGGTCATGTGAAAATCATTGCCATGTTGGTCAGGGAAGAAGGGATGGATATTCCCGACCAGCAATGAGGATGGAAGCTCTTGCAAAGGTCATATCCCTATTACATAAGCAGTGGGGGATTGATTGTAAATTTAAAGGTTTTACTCTTGCTATTGCAAGACTTTTACCCATTGGGGTTATTGACCAGCCGGTGGATATTCTCCACCCAGAGGTGTGGAACAAATGCTCCAAAGCATTATGCGAGGAGATGATGTCCTCTGGAAAAAATCTTAAGTCGTGGGGTAGAGTCGTGCAGGGTTTGAAGAAAGCCGTGCAGGAGCAGGAAACTTGGAGGGAGGCGAGGGACTGTCTGTTGGTCACCCCGAAACTGGGAGGTGTGGGAGCCACACAGACTCCATGCCCTCCAGNGAATCGGGAATTTTCACCTGTATCCAGGTGGACGGAGGGGAGGTCAGTTCCCGACCAGGACCAACAAGAAGCACTGAAGTCCCCGTGAAGGTCATGTGAAAATCATTGCCATGTTGGTCAGGGAAGAAGGGATGGATATTCCCGACCAGCAATGAGGATGGAAGCTCNGGGGGGTGACGCACCGCCAAACCCGCCAAACCCCACATTGCCAAAGATGCTATTAGATCAGGTAGCACATTATGGAAATCTGACAAAACAATGATTTGTTTTTTTTTCCCAAACTGCAAATTTGGCTGGTTAAAATGAAGTGCAAATATCCGAAACTGTGGGTTCACATGCTTTTTTCAAGCCTCCACTTTGAAAGAGGTGAGAAAACTGATATATTGAGAAGACTCCAGGAGACTGGGCTTCCCTTCTTCCTGGTTGTTGCTTCACCACTTGCTGTACATTCAGAACATGGAAGTCTCTCCCTACTTATTCAATAGCAGAAGCTACTGCTGTTTCTCTTTGAGGTTTGAACCAGCAACAAAGCTGAGAGTGTGACTACAGACACACACACTCATGGAGTATGGAGACCAGGGGACTGACCACTGCAAACTGCCACATGGACACAACTGCCTGTAATGTGCACTCATGTGCACATCAACATCCATGTAAAACACAAATATAGAAAGCCCAGTCCCATTCCACCTCTCTGGCTAATCAGAATTGAGGTTCACACACACTTTTAATCTCTAGTTCCATAAGTATTTATGTTCACAGTCCTTCAAACACCAATGTGACCTCTGGGGTTGTCTAAAGTACAGGTCCATCCATGCAGTCACCCCATCATCTTTCAAGCATCTCCACTGTCAATGATGCCTTGAGTTTTAGCACAAGTTCTCAGTCTAACTGATATCCATGACCATACCCTAGACTCCCACTACATACCACTGGCTCAAACTGAATCTTGCAGATGCAGGTATCCTCCTATTCATCAACTAGTTCAGCTTGAGGTTAGTTAGGGGGTTATATATACACACACATGCAGGCATGATTAACTGAAGAAAAATAAATAAACCTATCTCTTTCTAGATGCTGGCTGTAGACATACACAAATACACTGACATAAGCATACACAGTTCTGGACACGTAGACCCTGTGACCAACATCCCCTTTCCCAGTTTCTGGTAGCACTCTGGTGTCTCTGGATGCTGATGCCTAGTTGTGGGCCCTGTGACTCTCATCCCTTTTTCCAGACTTTTGCACTTAGATCTTGCAGCACTCATGTAGGACAGAGAATAAAATTGCACAGAAGAACATAGTTAACAAAACTATTTAATAAGAAAGTAGGGTATATTTCTGTGGTCAGATACAGGGCTCCATCAGACAAACACACAACCTGGTTACTTGCTGGCATGTCAATGTTGTTTTTATCTTCTCTTCTTTCTATTTTTCATTTGTTCTTTCCCCATCTATCCTCAGCTCCTCCTTCCTGCATTTTTGACACTCTCATGAATCATCACATAATAAGTTATGCAGAGTTCCACAAACCCCTTCTAATATGTCATAATTCTCATGTCACTATTGAATCTCACTTTTGAGGTTGACTCTCTCCAGGTTATGTCTGAGCAGTTTTATCAGTGGCCCATAAGTCAGTGGCTGAAGGGCTTGGGTCTTCATTATTGTCGCCGTATCACCTGTTATCACTGTGTGTTTGCGTTTAATTTATTACTTGTTAGTTGCTTTTTTCTTTTATACTGAGTAGTCCTGAACAAAGTAACTTAATGAGCCAGATGCTCTCACATGCTGCTTACCCTAATGTATACAACAAACAGAAAGGATAAACTTCACAGAGAGGAACTAACATTAGCTATCCACTGAACAGATGATAAATGTGGTTAGCAAAGTTAGAACAAAAGGAGAACATCATTAAGAAATGTTGACAAAATTGTAGGCTTGACCCTTCTCACCCACCATTCTGGACTGCAGGGCAACAGTGTCCATCCCTATTAGGAGTCTCAAATCTAGACATCCTTTCCTGACATCAAGAGACTCATGGTCTCCCAGAGAGATTCATGAACACCATGTGAGGTACTGGAGTGTCCTGAGTGGATATAAATTGTATACCGCATTTGTACTGTGGAGACATCTAGGTTCTCTTTTCCATTAGTACAAAAAAGTAAGCACTTTAACAGTCTGCTTCCTGTTTTTATACTATATCTTTAAGATATACTATATAAATCTCCATTTAGTCAACAATATGATATCAGATCACCAGAGGATGATTAATTTAATGTTTCGTGCATCTATCAAAGCATGATGCTCAGGAAATTATTCTCTAGGAGTAGCAGTGCCATCATGCTATAAAGGACAAAAGAAAGCTATCTCTGTTATAAAAATTCATGATAAGTTTATTGAGAAGCAGGTAGTATGTTTCTCATACTGGATACTCATAACATTTCTTTCCAAGAATTGATTAGGTTTAACTTATAAAAGCTGAACATACATTTTAAGTTTATATTACTTCCAATCAGTGTGAGATAATTAATCTACCCACAGAGACACTGTAGCTGGCAATTAAGATGTCTCAGGGAAGCATGTTTCCTATTCGGATGTCAGTGTATCTACTGACCCTCAGGAATATTTCCTTTACACATAGATATTTTGCTTTTCCTGGCAGTGTGTGAACAGGTTGCAGTACAGATGTCCTGTCCTGTCAAGGAGAGAAGCAACAAGAAGTAAGGCAAAACAATGAAGTATAAACAGTGGTTTCTTGTAGTCTAGAAACTAAGGCACTGAAAGATGTGGTAATTTACTTACAATCACATGCATCCTGTTTAGTACAATTCAGATGAAATTTACCTCCTCATCAATTTATTTTTAATCTCTAGATTGTATTTCCTCCAGTGACATTTTTAATACAGACTTTATTTTATAATATTATAACGTCTCATTTTTTTATTCAGTATATATTACCTAATATATTATGTAAAATCTAATATATTATGGAAAATACAACATTTAGCATAAATAGGCTATCACNAAGAAAAGAAAGAAAAGAAAAGAAAAGAAAAGAAATCAAAAGAAAAAAAGAAAAAAGAGAAATGCATTGTTAACTTTAAAGAACGATGTTTTAATCCTCTGTAGAAAAAAAATATTCTGAGTGCAGTAGTGTCTGCCACTATGTAATTACTATTACGTCACAGTAAATAAGTTTTTCCTCATGTTCAGAAGTAAATTCCTGAGCTCCAGTTTGTCCCTGTTGACCCTTGTCCTGTCATTGGGCACCACTGAAAGGAGTCTGGTCCCATTCTCTTGACACATGCCCTTTAGATTAGGACTGAGAAGATCCCCTCTCGGTCTTCCCCTCTCCAGCCTAAGCAGACCTAGGGTTATCAGCTTTTCCTCATCAGAGACATGCTCCAGTCCCCTCATCAACATCCATCCATTAGACTTTCCCTTGTTAGTTCCCTGTCTTTCTTGGAATAGGGATTCCAGAACTGGACACAGTATTCCAGATGTAGCCTCACAAGGGCAGAATAGAGAGGGAGGATACCTCCACGAAACTCTGCATTACTTTCTACAATATGAAAATGCATTCCTCTTTGTTTTAATTTAGTGATCTTAACTTTTAATTAGAAAACTGTGCATTAAATAGACTTGCAAGTATTCATGAGGATTTGAACTATGGAGATTTCCATACAACAACCTGCTTAATATAAAGATGGCCTTCTACATGCCACTGAGTATGGAAGTCTGAAATCTGACTTCTACTGCCAATTTTCCTTCTAATCTGTTATATGGCCTTGGGCATGTCGTTTCAGCTTCCTATGCCTGTAGCTATCCTTCAGCCCTTTACTTTTCCTCATTGTTTAGACTATTAACTCTCGGAAGTAAAGACATTCGTCTTGCAGGAAAGTGTATAGGTGTCTAGCACAGCTAAAGTCCTGTTAGACCTTGAGGCACTGCAATAGTATTAAATAATTTCATCTAACCATGTGGAGTAATTAATTGTGAAGCTGGATGAATAACTCTAATTATATAATGAGGAACATGGTCTCAATTTTACAGCAGTGTCCCACTAATTGTTATTTCCTTTACCACAGCTGCAGCAGGGAAAATTAGTAGCTGGTGGAGACTCATGGTGGAAAGATTGAGATGAAGAAGAAAATTTCGAACTTTCGATTTTTAGTGCCTGCTCTGAGACTTATTGCCTCCTCTCCAAGTTTCTGGTGTAGGGCTGGAAGACTGATCTTTTGCCGTTGTGTGATTAAGACAATCGTCAGTTCTTCCAGGCAGCAACACTGCTAGAGAATTTAAGCAGGAATTTGGTGACGAACACTCTGTAAGCATGAAGTCATCAGTAAGCAGTTGATAAATGTTTTCCTGACTGATACCAAGATTTGCCTACAGGGTAACAGTCATGTCCTCTAGAGCAAACTGCTATAATTGACCATATTTAGGTAGATGAGCTGGACTAGATGATCTCAAGAGATCCCTTCTAACATCAGCAATTTTGTGATTTATATCTAGAGACTTTTATATATGTGTATTAACACCATGTTAATTAATTAATTAACATGGGATGTTCACAAGTTTCCAGATCATGATACTAGTGTGAAATTTCCTGGATTTCATTATTTGATATTATGTTTTTGTCCTAAGAGGAGACGTTAATAAGTTGGTAGGACTCAGTTTTCTGTAACATGTAATATGCTTGAAGGCTACATAAGCTTTACAGAACTATTTTTCAGATTAGTCTTTCTTCTTGCTTTTTAAAATCACTTTCTAGACACTCTTACAGCTTTATTATATTGGTATAGTATGACCAACATTCTGTACTCCTTTCTGGCCTGGCTTTAGAGTAGCAGAACCACGAATGTGCAAAAGAATACTGATTTATTATTGGGATTTTAATCAAAATTCAATAATCACATGAAGATTTTGCTATCTTCTCACTTGAATTTACAAATTTTAAGTCACATTTATTTCATTTTGCAACAGTTATTAAAAAGACACTGGTTTGAGCACAAAGAGACATTTTGGTCGAGTCACTTAGTGCTATTCAGCCATGGATATCTGTGAAGTAACAGGGAATTTTAATATAAAATACTATCACTATATTTAATTATTTTGTCCATTTGTCTCTCAAAATGGAGAGACAATATGTTCAACTGTTTATCGGTGTTTAATAGTAATATGGATAATGCCCTTAAAAATATATTTAAACTTTTAGTCAGCCCTGAAGTGGTCAGGTCATTGGACTAGGCTGTAAACTGAACTATCCCATCCGATCCTATCCTAATCTACTCTACTGGAGCATACCAATAGATATAAGGAATTTGTTTTGAATTTTTCTGGTGTGAGAAGTTTGGGTCTCAGAAATTGTGATTTCTGTAAGTAGTCAGGATTCAGAACTATCTTGGGTGCTTACAGGTTTTGTATTTTTTTAAATTACTTGTGCATAAGCCTACATCTGTATCCAAGTAAAGTGTTTCTTAAAGAACACTTGCCTTTCAACCACAAGTACAGTAGCAGGTACTACAATTCATAGGCTGATTTCAGGAGGTTTTACTAGATGTTTTATAGGACCACTAAAAGAGGGAATGTAATAGTTGACTTTCTGCTTCTTGCTGATGACAAAATGAGCTCTATGAGTGCATAAACATGAAATTCATAATAAAATTACATGTGCTTCACCATTGCTTGCATGACCCAACTAAAGAAAATGCTTATGCACATGCTTAGTACTGACTGGTTTAGGATATTTTCAGGCTATAATAAGGTATTATATAGAAGTCTCTCAGATCAGTATAGACTGCAATGAATGACATTTATCAGTCTCTTACAAAGCATCAAAAAATTGTACATATCTTAGCTAGTCACTTTCTCTAGACTTTCTTTATAATGGGTCAAGATGAGTAGTTATTTTTAGCATGTGACACTTCTTTTACTTACATTACGATGAAACAATTGAACTATGTCTAGTCCAGTGAATCCTACCCTCACTTTGTTCTGACAGGTCATTTTATCCTTGCTTGTCTCATCTCATCTTCCTTATTGCCCCATCCCAACAAAATATCAAAGGGAAACATACCTAGGCTTCTTTTAAGGCCATACATAAGCAAGGACAATACAAGTGACAAGGCAAAGTACCGGCTTTCCTGTGATAAGCACTACAGGGTTTTCTTTTGTCTGGGGAAGGAGGAATCAGGAGGATTAGGGNAGCAACACAGGAACTGATGTGACTATTTCTATACATTATGTATAGACTCTAAGGATGTAGTTTCTTTGCTCAAATGCAGATGTCTACTATGCAGATGTCTTCATTAAAGCTCATCATCCTAATAATCCTCTATAATCCTTGGAGGAAAATAGTCCATTTTAAGGGCGATTCCTCTCATCATAATGNATGTGTTTGGCTGGTGTACTACAAGAGAGATTGCCTCTGGGCTGTTTTATGTGCCAACTGTTTGGGGAATTGTGTTTTGTTGCTGTTGTTTTTTATCATTTTCCACCCTGTTTATGATTTATTGTAGCTTGTATGATCCAGCTTTGGGGGTGTGTGCATGTTTATTATTTATTTATTTATTTATTATTTGGCTTCTCCTCTTTACCTTATTCACCCCTTAGGAAGGGA
>VWZY01004365.1:1015-15751 GCA_013399075.1 Chloroceryle aenea
AAAAAAAAAACAACAAAAAAACAAAAAAAAAAAAAAAAAAAAAAAAAAAACCACCAAAACCAAACAAAAACCAACCAAAACAAACAACCAACCTCAAAAAACTTGGCTACATTCCTGCCTCTGCCGCAGGCTGTTTTGACCCTGGCTCTCACTACCCACACGTAAAATAAGGTTTAAGACTGCTCTGCGAATATAGCCATGGTTGCTGGGGCAGCATTCTGACAATCCGGCGCTATGATGCAATGGGACAGTGTCATTTCTTTTTTTACTGTCTAGTGAAGTTGTATGTTTATATGCCATATTTCATCCCAGTGTAACTGTTTCATTTCTGTTAACAGCTCAGGCTGATCCAAGTGATGTCTGCACTCAACTGCTCTCACAGCCTTGGCATGCAGAAGTGTCCTCTCTCCTCACATATCATCCAGAGTCCTCTTGCTAACGTAATTTATCACTTCGTTTGGTGAAAGTAACAAACATAAAACGGAGGCCCCCAAAGCCCTTGTCTTTGTGCCCGTTCTCCCTAGTTCTGTAATCAAATACCGGGACTACAAATGCCCGTTGAAATGAGGAGGAGCAGACAGCACAGAGTGGGGAAGGAGACCGTCCAGGGCTATCAGCTGGTACAGTTTAGCAGATACTGAGCCAGGTCTGTGGGCAGGATCGGGTGCTCAGACCCTCACTTAATGACTCCAGTCTCTGACCTCAGCAGTACAGAGCACAAACAAAACCTGCGCTAAAGATGGTGAAATGTTTTGCCAAATTGACAATGCTGCGGGACAGAGAGGTACATGACAGCAAGGGATAGTACAAGCCAGCCCATAGGAAATAAGCAACTGTCAGCACTCACATATGAGTGATAAAGATATGTATTTTTAAGTGTATATTTACACAATCTCAAGATATCACAAGTTAGAGCTAGCCACATCATGCTGGCTTCACAGTCACTGAAAGGGAGGGAAAAAAAGCCAAATGCTCTTTCCTACAGAGAGAAGACGGCACTGTAAAAATGCACACAGCCTTTTATTAGCTGAATCATCCTTGCTGTAGCTGGCCATCCCCTGACCTAAGGATTTTTGTACCTAATGTTTTCGGGGAGATAATTTTCACAGCATACCTCAGCTTCTTAGAATGCTCTCAGGGAGCAAAGTCAATCCTAGGTCACTCTTACAGTGTAGTTTCCTTTGTACTAAATCCTACTTTCAAGAAAATTCTTGCCATGGTTCAGTGGTATTTAACCTATCATATAATATCCAGGTTTACTGTGTTAGAAGAAGCAGAACAGTATTAAGCTTTTCCCACAAGCCTGTGATTGCATTTGACCCAGTAACCTGTATTAGATTAACATTTATTCTACAACTCCACAGCAAGCCTTGGACCTGGCTGAGCAGCAGTTTATAGAGGACACTAACCATTTTTACAAGTGGAGCAGGAAAAGGGAATTGAATCTGAGGGAGTAATTCCAAGCAAGTATGTTGCTGCAGTGGTTAAATTGTTTATACGAGGAGTTGGGGAATTACATCTGACTGACCTCTCTTTTTATCTGCTTAAAAGACAAAGTGCAGGTCTCCATGGCGAGTGCTAACTCCTGGGGAATGCAGTATAAAAATGCATCATGGCAATAGAGAGCCTCAATACCCACCAAGGAGGGAGACCTTCAAAGGAATGAAAGCAAGTTAAAGTCACCAGGATTAGAAAGGTTTTCACATTAACCAGCCTACAAGCAGGTTCATATGCATTCCAACTCACAAAACAGCCGCTCTTCTACACTTCCCAGACAAGGGGGGGTGTGTGTGTGTGTGTGTGTGTGTGGTGTGGAGAAAAGGCTGTTGCTTTTTATTTATTTATTTAACTTTGCATTAACCTTAAACTCATGCTAGTTTAGTTAATAGGATTGTTATTGTCAGCATTTAGAATAGAGAGGGCCAGATCCTACGCTCCATTAAGTCCTCCAAGGACTTTAGTTCATATAGTTGAAACAGCTTCTAAATACTATTGAAAACAGGTTGTGTCATATATGCATATATATAAACAAACAACAAAGAAACAAAAAAACAAAACAAAACAAAACAAAACCACAAAACAACAAACATTAAAAGCTGGCAAAAAGCCACTAAGGAAGGTTGGGTTACAGCAGGAAATACACAGATCTCCTCCATTTGTATACTTACAGGGTCAGAATTTGAGCAAGAGGATTAGCATAACCAAATTTCACTTTGTATGAAGTTTCCATCCTATCTAAATTTATTCTGATTATTATCATCATCTTACCTGCCTCTTCTCCCACCAGTAGTATACAACTAGCAGATGAGAAAAAGATAAGCCAACAACAACAAAATAAAGCAAAACACACCCAATCAAAAAAAAAGCTAACAAAAAAAAACAAAACCAAAAACAAACACACAATGAAACAAATAAACAATTAAAAAAAAACCCTCATAGACACACACAAATCAAACCCCAACCAACCCAAAAAAAGCCAAAACACATTAGAAAATGAATTACATGAACTTCTACTTAACACCCATCTCTTCCACGTCCAAAACCCAGTCAGTTTCTTGCAGAATGAAGGTATGCTCCGTGAAAACAATGATACAACTGCAGTAATACGAACACAATCTGAGATTTTCAAAGTTCAGCAATTTGAAATGAGAGAAGGGAGGGAAGAGGAAGAAGTCCATCAGCATAAATTGGGTTCGTTCATTCCCTCTCTAAGGCTCTCCAAATGCCACAAGAGAAATTTATTAACCGAACTCCAAGCTTCACAACTGCTAGAGAGCTGGACAAAAACAGGACACTCAGAGGGGTTTTCTGCTTTGCATTACACAGAAGCTGTTCCGAGGAAGATCCCATAAAGAGAAGAATCCAGCAGGGAGCTTCTCTGGGGTCAAACCTACAAGGACAGCACCTGGAAAGCTACTGACCCAAACTGACCAAACAGATATTCCGTACCATATGATGTTGCTTCCTACATTGCCTTGACTTTTACTTTATTAAACTGCCTTTATCCTGACCCACAAGTTGGGTTTTTTTAATCTGATTTTCTGCCCCACCCTGTCCTGCTGAGGAAGAGAGTGAACAGAGAAGCTCAGTGGGCACCTGGCATCCAGTCAGGGTGGTCACACCACAATGACCCTAAGTCAAAACAAGTGAACTACCACTTAAAGGCAGGGGAGGTACATGTGCTGCAATTGCAAACCTTGCATGATTTTTCTGTTCCTCTAAACCAGAGCACAAGATTTCCAGGAAGGCTGTAAATTCCAGATCCCAAAGAATTCCAAAAGGATATAAATTGTGACCTGTTTATGAGATATTTACTTCTACTTGCTAAGGCTGTTTAGACTCAGCAGCACAACCCACTTTGACCCCATGATATTTAGGAACAGGCCCAATTAAAGTCTGATGAAACACTCTCTTTTACACCACGATCAATAGGTGCAATTCTAAAGCTGTCAGCACCGTGCAGTTATGTGGCACTGGAGCAACTGTCCCTCCCGCGAGTTTTCGCACCCCTATTATTACATCGAGGGCAGGTGGAACCTGGAGACTAATCCTGTAAATCTGTTCCTCCTCACCTAAAAGAAACTGAGGATTTGGCCTGCACTTTTCAAAACGCTCTATTCAGAACAATGGAAGGAGAAAGAAGGGGGGGAAGAGGGGCTAGGGAAGAAAAGCAACACCTAAGTGCACCTGGGAGATGTTTTAAAGGCAGTAATGGAATAGGCCAAGGTCTTGGATAAGACTGGAATCTGCCCTCCAGATGCCACCTACAAACAGGCTTGAGCACATTGATGAAACTGTTCAGCTGAAGTGATTCCTGTCAATATGATGAGCGCTTGGTGGAAAGAACAGTGTATACAAATGCCCTACTTTAAACCTCTGTGCAAGGAAGAGAAAACCAAATATTTTAAAACAACAGAACCAGACGGTAAGCTCTGTGCAGACTCCCTCCTTCCTTCAAAATAAATCCCCTCTTGCTCTGCCTCTTCCCACGCCATGCACCGAGCACAGTTCAACTTCCAGGAGCAGACATCAATGGGGGAGCTGTTTTTAGCTGACTTGTGTGAGGTGTGCACCTTTCTCTTCCTGAGCACAGGACGGCTCACGGGCCACCTCTCCCTTCAGCTGATTTTCTTTTTTCACCGTGCTAGCCACTAAGTGGCAATATTTGCTCGGGCCTTACAGAACAATGACTCTCCCTCAAAATAAAATAAAAAATTACAAGGGGAATATGACAATAGAGAACAGTCTCGCCAAGAGAGAGATGGTTTTTTTCCACAGCACTTCCTGCTGTGGAAATGCTGCTTAAGTGGCAAAATGTCATTCTTTTCTCACTACATGAATTCAAGAGCTGATCCCGCACCCTGTGAAGCTGATGCCAAACTTGCCATTGCACCGCTGGGCCCCAAATGATGGATGTATTGTGGTGGTGATGGATGCAAATCACCATCCTTGAAATGAGTAGAAGAAATTGGTTCTGATTTAGCCTGTTCAGCATTAGTGGGAGTCGTAAAGCATCAGGAGACTGCTCCTGTATACAGTGTGGGGGATTTAAAGTTCCTGCTAGAGAAAACGTGCTCAGGTAGAGCCATTTAGCAGTAGTCAGTAGCATTAATTACCTGTGTAAGACACAATATGGCATCAACGCAGCCTTTGGATTCTGTACCCCTCATTAACTGTTTCCCCATTAACCTTGACTAGAATCACATTCTAAGTCTAAGTAGTAAGATTTTCCTTTTTATTTGCAAGCATCCCCATTTCATCTTTGAAGCTTCTCAAATTCTTATTCATTGTAAATGGTCCTGCTTGTAATAAAGTGCTAGTGGAAGTATTTACTGTTTGCTGCTTAATTTTGTCCTCATGGAAGTCAGTGGACGCCAGCTTCAACAGTAGTTAATATACCTTTGAGCACATGCTGTGACCTTTCTCCAACTCATGCCTGACTTCATTCTCAGATCTCATTAAACAGGAGAAATTATCCTCTGAAAGAGCAAAACCAGAAACATGTAGATTTGCCACAGAGCTGCAGAGGACAGCTTGATTTAAAATGCATCGTGGTAAAGGGGAGGGAGGGCGTCAGGGGAAAAGCAAGATCTTTCTCATATCCACACTAACAGTCATATAAAAATAGAGCTGCATTAGAAAGAAGCAGATTAGAGAGCCCACTGCGTTTGAATTCTGTCGGCCTTGTTTCTTGGGTGTTTCTGCCGTTTGCTCTTGCTAATGGAAGCGATCTGAATGGAGGATCTTGGTCTCCAGGATGCCATGCATTTTATACTTGTGCTCTGGCTCAAACACTGTGCTGCTTGGAGATGCCTCTTGCATGTTTAGCACCGGAGGGCCTAAATTCACATGTGGGCACAATACACTACTCAGAAAGCTCCCCTCTTCTCCTATTGCAGAGCTTTATTCTCTATTGTCTACCATGGAGGAAAGCACCCAGGCAATCCTATTTGTCTAATACCCATACAGGCAACTCTCCAACATCTTCCCCTTTCAGTGAATATACAGTGGTAGCAAGACAGTATTTATGCATTTTCTCCCTAAAGCCTTCTAAACCAAAATTATGGTTTAGTTGCTGAAAGTCAAGTGTGCCTTGGCTGAAAGGCAACCGTGGACATTCCAGAAAAAGGGAGAACNCACTGGCCTGAGAGAGCCCACAGGAAGGCAGAGTGCAGAGGTCCAGAAAATATGGTCTTGGACTGGAGGGAGTGGAGCAGGGTAAGGAGGGACATTAAAAGACTTGGAATGTGTAGTCCACAGGAGACCGTGGGGAGAGGCAATGACCACCCTGAAATACACTAAAGCCAGCCCCAAAGAAGAAAAACTCTTTTCTGTCTCCTCTGAAGATAAGGCAAGAAATCAAGGGGTTAAATTACAGCAAGGGAAATCCGGGCTTGTCGTTAGGAAAGGCTTTCTAGCAGTAAGAAGAGTTCTGCTTTGGCAAAGATTGCCTAGGGAAGGGTGTCAAGTTTCTGTTACTGGGGCTTTTTAAGAACAGGTTTGCTGCCTATCTGTCAAGGAGGGTTAGATCTTGTTGATCCTGCCTTGGGGAAAGAGACAGGGCTAAATAACTTACTGTCCTTTCCAGTCCCCTTTGCTAGGGTTCAATGATACAACTTGTTGTACTAATACGGGCAAGATAGGGAAGAATTAAAATAAATAAAGATTAAGCATCTACATTGTCAGCTTTGTACATTCTTTACAGGGAGAAAAAAAAATTAGCAGCACAGAAGTGAGACATTTATTCCACCTGGAAGTCCAGATCAGCCTTGATCCTGCAGCAGGCAGGAGGTGAACCACACTAGATGGCAATACCCCTCTCCCACCTCAGAACCGAGGCCCCAGCAACTCTGTGGTTAAGACAGTAAGAAAAATGGTGCTACCCATGGAAGAATTTCCTTCACAACGAGAAGAGTATTTGTCACCACCTGTAAATTCGACTGAAGCTATAACAAAGGGCATAAGCACAAATGGTAAAAGCCAGACAGCCCAAACCTACCTAGCAGCACATAGCAATGTGTGGAAAGAAAAATTCTATCAACTCTAACCAAACCCCCAATCAGCACAAGTTCCTTACACTACTAATAATATAATAATATACTACTAATATAATAATATACCACTACTAAAACCTTATCCCTACCAAGCTAGTGTGATCACAAGCAAGCTAAATTAACCAGATGAATCCACTCTTAACAGTCAGTCCATTTTCCTATTTGCTGAACAAGAGGGATTTGGTGGTTGTTTATTTCATTTTTTAATCACTTTTGCTTCCTGCCAACTAAACGTGGAAAGCTTTGAAGTATTTGTAAACCACTAGTACAGGTAATACAGTTCTGAACACCTCCAGTCTCATGCATTTAAAATTTGCCTCAGGGTTTTCTGAACAACAATGCCAAGGGAATTGTCTGGTAATTTCAGCTGGCTCAGAAATACACAAGTTTTCCATTTTTAAGTCCAGGAAATCTCATACTGTGCCCTTTAGATATCACTGGCTTTCATGTTTTATTTTAAAAATGGTCTACCTGGAGGTATGGTGGTTTTATCCTTAACAATCCAGTGTGTATCCAGTGCCCTCCACAGAACACCTACACAATACATACATTCTCCCACATTAACACTAAAATATGGTACTTGTGTTCAGTCCTGGAGAACAGAAGGAGCTTTTGAGTACAAAGAGATAAATAAAGGCTGTAATATCTAACCTGGCTTGATGCTTTTGTCACACAAATAGGGCAAAGTATATTTTCATTTCCAGATCTTTTCCATCACCACCTGAATTTTATGAGCTTGTTCTTCTATAAGATTGGACTTTATCGATGGAAAGTTTGGATGATCTCTGCTTTAGCTCAAGAGGCAAGTGCATTTTCAAACAGGTAACTATTGCATTGTGAGACCAATCACCATAATGTCACGTCCTCTTCGCTGCTGCTAAGTAGAAGAACATACATGAAGGCAAAGTATAGCAACGTGCTCATAATCTAAAGAGCAGTGTATGGGGTGGAATGAAGAGCATAGACAGTTTAAAAAAAAAAAAGAGAGACACACACACACACCAGTGACAGAAATTACATGTAAAAAGTGTCCTCTGACAAGTCATCTCAAAAAAAAAAAGAGGCAGAAAGGTGTCTACGTGGCCATATTTCTGTGAAGCAATAGCTACATCCAGTGGTCACTGGAGTTAATTGACAGAGGAACCCTGATGAAATCTGAAAAGATGTGGTGTTTTGGGGGGAAGGCAAAGGTGGGGAGTATTTTGGCTTTTAATGCAACAACCATTATTTCTATTCTCGGGCCTGCCCTGTCCCCAGGCAGTTATGGTTTAACTACAGGAGACAGGCCTAACTAGTATGAGCTGCGGTAATAATGGATTCTGTTTCTAATCACTCATTTTGCAGGGGAAAATCAATTCTGATTTTAACAGCCTTTCAGCATGCCTTAAAATAAATTATTTGGCAGAATTACATATATCAGTTCAGAGAAACCCAGTTGTTCCTTATTGAAAGTTTCCTGTTCAGCAGGGGAGTTTGCTACATCCATTCAGCTCTGCTACTAAAATACATCCCAAAAGCAGCCTCTCCAACACTCACCATACCTAAAAGAAAACAAGAAAGGCCACTTTGAGCACAGCAGGGGCAGCCTCCTCTGTGCAGAGACCACCAAGGCAGAGCAGGAGTCACTTCTGCCCTGCCATGTACCTAGACCACAAAAGCAAGTGCCTTAGGGCAGCCTTGTCTGAGCAGCAGAAAAGCCAGTGACAAGGTAGCAACAGGACTCAGCTACACTGAAAAGACAGCAGAGTGAGACACCATCTTGCTCCACCTGTGCAGCATCTCCCCAAGACACCGCTTTCCTATCCAACCACATGTCCAAGTCCCTGGGTTTGGCACAGCAGAGCTGCCCTGCAGTATCCAAGCAGAACAACCAAGCAGACAGTGGTCACATCCTCACAGCTTTCCCACAGCTGCCTTTTGTATATACAGCTTGCCAAGGCAAGAGAGGTCCGTAAAGGCATTATTTCACAGCATTTCCCAGCATGACAGACATAGATGCTGCTTTGATTCAGCCTGCAGTGGCAATCAGAAAAGTGTGGTATCATTAGGTCACTCAACTCCAATTAATTCAAATACAAGTTGTATGGAAGCTTCATCCTCCTTGCACACTGTGAAACCCTTTCGTAAGGAACGGAGCAAGACTCATGGAAACACTGTCCACCGTCCTTCAAGGGGAAAAAAAAAGAAGAAAAAAAAATGTATTCTGTCACATTTCTTGCACACAGTTTTTGGGTATTTTTTTTCCTACATGCTTTGATGCATCAGAAAAGGCAAACAGGCCTGAAGACTGCAAGACAGTTCAGTAACTCTTTGAGCATCAACAACAGCAAAGCTTTCTACGGTTTTGCTGAAAAGCTATAAAGGCCAGAGACAAGAGAAGGATGAAAATAAGACGGGAGAAGCAAGGTGACACAGGAGGATGGAAACACATCAGCTGCTGTTCGAATACACACTGCTAAGCAAAGTCCTCTATAGTATCAGGACACACAGGGTTCCAAACCCAACCGGAGGGGAAACGTTCAGGTTTTGGAGGGTAACTGCGTTCATTTAGTCCCCTGGCTTTTGGCAGAGCTGTGGTTCAGCCCAAGGACAGCACACCACATTCAAGTTTGGGAAATGGCCAAGGGCAGAGCAGGCAAAACCCAACCTACCTCAGGCTGTGTGGCCCAAGACAGCATCCCTGCTGCTACTCACAGGAGCTTAGACATTTACTGTGACTCTACTGCATTAACAGGAAGTCACTGGAAGATTTTCAGGAGATCAATACAGAAGTATTTGTGGCTACTTCTGCACAGTCATTCCACAGAGGATCACCTTTATAACATTAGGTGTAAAAGCATCACTGTTACGCAAACTGTTACCTCTCTTCAGCTCAAGCAGCATCTGCATGTGGTTTTCCAGCACCAAATATGCAGGTGTAGTACAGGGAAAACATTTTGCCAAAGGGTGCTGCCTCCACGTGCCCTTCCCTCACTCCAGTCCCCAGCATTCCTTCACATGCACCCCCTCCTCCCTAGAAAGGCCAAACACACACACACAAAACAATGAAAATCAATGGTGAAGCAGCAAGAGACAGAAATGTTGTGTGTCCAAATTCAAACAGCACAGGGACAGAGGAACTACCTGAGGGTGAAATGCACAGCGAGCCCCAGGAGCTGGCTTTCATGCTCATCCCCATCACCAGAGCACAAGAATCAGCATTTATGCACAAGGCTCCAAATTTCAGAGCTGTGCCACCCCTTCCACCAATACAAACTGCAGTAAGGGAGGCACACAAAGCATCATCTTTCTTTCTCCAGCTGGGTAGGGGAAGAATGTGGTCCCCATCTACCTCTTAGTTTTCTACACTCTTAGTTCTTCTTTTTGTGCTTGGTCTAATGCACCCTTTTGGGGATACTTACAAGCCTGCGGAATAAAGCAAAGATGGCACTCTCTGCTTAGTCTCTGTGTGTTCCTATGTCTGCCTGCCTGGTGCTGTTAGGAACTGAAAAGGCTCCAAAAGTTTCAAGATACCCATGATACCATCAAGCCAAAACATTTAAGGAATCTAAATGAACCTCTACGGTTCCCGAAATCAGCTTTGTAGTTGTGCCAGCCACAGACTGCCAGCAAAGCCAGTCTTCAGCACAATCAGAGGAGCTGGAATCAACATCTGCTGTGAGAGCAGGGAGGGTGGGGTGAGGGGAGTAAACCCAGTGTTAACTGTTAAGGTATCTGCCTTCAATAAATAATGTCAAAAGGACACAGCTGAGTAGTTCTAGGAAAATGTAAAGGTGTTGCTTTGCCTATTACAGACTGCTCAAAACTACAGCACAAAGAGATTTTTCAACAAGTAAACATATTTCACAGCATCCGGAGAATATCCGGAGAGCCAAGGTGTCATTAACTGGAGATAGATGCTCTCACAGAACTTGAGAATCTGCTTTGAGGCAGCCTTTGTAGGGCACCTTTTTTTTTTTTGAGGCACCTTTGTAGGGCAGCTGGGGATGAGGAACAAAGAATCAGTTTTAGGGTTATAACTATACTTCAACTTCCCAAACGAGACCACACTTTTTCTTAAAAAAAAAAAAAAAGACTATTTCCTAAAGACATGAGCTGCTGGCACAATATTATCACCCTTGTACAGAGCAAGGGGAGGAGGCCACTCAAGTTGGGCTACAGACAAATTAACTTGACAACACCCAAGAAAGTAGCTATGCCACCCCAAAATATTCATGTCTGTACTGCTGTATCCCCTGATGTTCACTTTATCTGAATGCATTTATTTGATAAAATAAGCAGGCCATGGTTGGGGTTTTTTAGTATTTGATTTAGTCAGACATGTTTATGAAGAAAATGCGGGACTTTAAAAAGACTGCAAGTTTCTGTGTTTACATAGCATCAGGCTACACAAGTCACTCAACTGTCAAGATTTCACCATTCCTTATTTTGGGAGACACTCCCTAGAACATACTGGGTTTCATGCAAATGGAGGCAACTCTAGATCATTCCTCTTAACAGAGGGCACAATTTTGGGCAAAACAAGCCATTTCTTCAGGTAGAAACTTCCCTGGACAGGACTGGGGGAAAAGAAAAAGAAATTCTGGATTGGTAGGATTGCCAACGTAATAGGATTCTTACCAGAAATGAAGTTTTCAGTATTTGTCATTTTTCCTGAACCTTTAAATGAGGTGGTTACATGACAACTTCACCTGCCATTTTAGAAGATGTGCTTCCAGCTGCCAGGACCACAGGGACAAGGTTGAGTATCAGAAACAAATGGGTTCTGAAACCACAACCCAATATTCAAAAGTACTGTGAACTACCTGCTCCACTTGTGTTTTGGTGCAGCCAGGTTCTGAGTTTTGATTGTGTGAAGCTCAGCAATACCAGCTACATGCTGAAGTTTTAAAATATTCAGTTAGTCCCAAGAAGCAATCAAAACATAATAATAAAAAATAAAATAAAAAAAAAAGTAACAATATCCAGTATTATACCTGGAAGCAGTTTTGAACCAGGCTGTTATTAGTTTGGTTTTCTCTCATGGAGATGTCCGACTTTCCAGCATTAAAATGCAACATTAATTGAAAATCAAAGTCCCCCTTGATAATTGCATCACAGTAAAAAGAAAGATGTCAAAAGTTGTTTCCTATGCAAAGCACATTTCATTCCCCCAATTGAAATGTAACTGAACTCCAAAGGTGGTTTGGAGTTTTTTTGATAGATCTAAAGGAGCTCTCTGGTCTCTTACAGGGCTTAATCACTCCGCTCAGAACTGTGCTGCCTTGGTCTCACATCTCCCCTTGCAGTAGCACACTGAAATAAAGATAAACCTCATCAGAAGACAGGTCACTGCTTCAACCTTCCTCTTCTCCCTGCCTAGTCTTAACCTGATCTGTTTTACCCAGAACAACAGCTTTAAAGTCAAACAACTACTGAGCGTCACCAAAAACATGGCTGTGCAGTAGAGGGGATGTGGCATGCAAGTTTTGGAAGGTCTGATCCTTATCCAAGGGATAAGGCTGAGACCTGCAGAGAATTTAGCAACCTTCAGTTGGAACTAGGCACAGACATCTCTTTCCATAATGTTAAGGTCAATCATATTCTCTCATGAGAGCTGAAGAATTCATTCAAATTCAAGTTTCTGATGATCTAGGAGTATTTAAACTGAAGAATGAAGGTTACAGCATGCAGTCTTGTCAGGACAAGAAAACATGGCATTTCTTTCTTGTCTTGCTACTACAGTGGCCCAGATTTCCTCCCTGCCCCCTCTCCCCGGTATGGACTGGGGCAAAAGAAACATAAATACACAAATGGTTTTCATCCTGAGAGTTTCTCTCATCGACCTCTGTAGGTAAGTGGATATGACCCTATCTGTGCAGGAATCACACACAGGCCATTCCTAAACGAGACCAGGCTACCAGACCTTGGTGCAAAATCCCTCAGTAACTATGGGAGCATGTTCATGGTCACTGTAACAAATAGGTGGAAATCGTCATTCTCCAGGCTATGACATCTTTTGCTTCACCTTTTCCTGATTTTTTTTTTTTCACTCCTACAGTTCTATCCTAGTTTTAATTTTTACATTGTGAAAATTCACAATCTTAGCCAAGAGATGGACCACCCCTCCTTACTAGTAAACTGTGTGTTCATCTGACTAATTGTCAGATTTCCAGTTTGAATCTCCTGTTTAAACTTCAGCCCTTGAACAAAATCATTTCAGAGACTGTCACATTTCTGCTCAAGAAGGAAAAAAAGACCACTATTATCTTTTACCAAAATGGAATTCATAACCCTAAGATAAACCTTGCCAGCAGCTTGAAAGGGAAGTTTATACATCAAGCACATTCTGTCTAAATGTACACGCATCAGCACACATGACAACAAGAGACAAGTAGCTTGCACTGAAGTGGTTGCACGACTATTTCAAATGGTGAGGCTCCATATGATCATTTTCTTACCAAGATAAAGGGTAGATTGTAGACTTCACTTGAAGCTCCTTTGAAATAGGTGTTTTATCAACCATACTGATTGATAGTGATTTAATTTTCCTGTTTTTAAACTGTTAAATTAGCCTTAGTGCAAGCAAATTCAAGCCTTACAGATAAAAGCCTCAGCACCGGTTGCAGCACACACAGCAGCAGGGATGCAAATCCTCTTGGCTTTTGTATCCTCCCTTAGGGCCAAGCTGCAGAAGTCCACACGGGGTTGTGTGCACAAGGCATTACTGCTTGCACTAATGCTCTCCCAGGCTGGCACAAATGTATTCTTTGTGAAATTAATACAAAAGATGGGACATGTAATACACACCTACCATTGCTTTACACGCATTCTGCACTCTGAAGAAGCTTGTTGTTTATGTTTGCAAAGGCTTGTTTTACAGGCCTGGCTCAGCAATCTGTTGCAATCAGACACCAGCCTACGCCAGCAGTCCTGGGCTTTGGATTCCCCACAATTGGGCAGGCCAGTGAACCCAAGCAAGGTTGAGGCACTATCAGCCTGACCTCTCTGGCAGAGATGCTGATTGTTTAGGATGCTGATTTTGAGATGATGCATCTACAGCCTACCTATTATAAGCTAGAAGCATGCTGTCAAATCCCCAGTTGTGTAGACATGCTCTGGAGAGCAGTATTCTTGTCCGATACCTTGGGTTAGGGTTTAACTCTTCAGGAGTTTGCTGAAAATAAATACCTTAGTGATACCCTTTGCTCAGAAGCAAAGCCCTAGAGTCACGAAACTGGGTAAGAAACATCAAATGCTGACCTGTCCCCTCCAGTGTCCATAATGTACACAGTCTTTTGGGTTGCTTGCAGGGTCACAGACTCACAGAATGTCTTTGGTTGGAAAAGACCTTCAAGATCATTTAGTCCAACCTTCTACCCAACACTGGAAGCTCACCATTAAACTATGGCCCTGAGCACCAGGTCCATGCACCAGTTAAATGCCTCCAGGGATGGCAACTCCACCCCTGCCCTGGGCAGGGCCTATTCCAATGTTTAATAATCCTTTCAGGGAGGAAATGTTTCCTCATATCCATCCTAGACCTCCCCTGGCACAGCTTGCAGCTGTTCCCTCTGGTCCTGGCACACGTCCCCAGGGAGAAAAGGCTGTCCCCCTCCTCACTCCACCCTCCTTTCAGGTCATTGTAGAAAGCAAGAAGGTCTCCCTTGTCCTCTTCTTCTTCATATTTAGTCTACTATCGATCAACTAAGGTCCTCCAAGTACCTTTCAACACCCCACTTGGCCCATCTTCCCCAGCAGGCAGCCTCTAAGCAAGATGTACAGGATAGAATCATAGAATCATAGAATAGATTGGGTTGGAAAAGACCTCCCCTGATCCAACTCCAATTACTATATCATGGCACTGTGAGAAACTATGAATTAGGGTATTGTTTATTAAGATTTATGGTAAGCCCAATATAAAGGTTAAAAAGACATGAAGTTGCTTATGCTAGCTAAAACAGTCACTGGATAGCGCTTGTGCAAGTTAAGATAACTGACAGCTAAGACAACCACCGGATACAGCTTGTGCAAGCTAAAATAACTTTCAGCTAAGACAACCACCGGATACCGCTTGTGCAAGCTAAGATAACTGACAGCTAAGACAACCTGTGCAAGCTAAGATGACTGACAGCTAAGACAACCACCGGATACAGCTTGTGCAAGCTAAGACCGACAGAAGTTCCGAGAACCGACAAAAATA
>VWZY01004365.1:30884-105099 GCA_013399075.1 Chloroceryle aenea
TACAGAGGCAGCAAAAGCTTTAAAACACTGGAACTTGCCTCTGTGTACAGACTGCATCCATGGATGAGCTGACAGGCAAAGCCTGGAATTCATTCCCTTTTTTTCATCTTATTTTGGGATTCCTTTCTGTTACCACAGTGCAAGCATCTCACCACTTCCCAGGATCTGCTCCATGTCTTTGAAAGACATCACCAAATAAAGGTCCTATCTGACCAGCAGTTAACAACTAGCTCGTTAGTTAATGGCCTGAGGGAATCTGAGGGCGCTTTATGCTCTAATACCCTGTTCATTAACTGTAGTAACAACCAATTTCAAGGTGATTATTGCTCTTATAAGCCATGATCAATTTTGAAAAAATGTTTCCATTTTTTATCCAGCTTAAATCCAGTGCAGTAGAGCAAAGGGAGCAGCTGTGTTGAGAATTAGACTTTTCCCCAGATTAATAACTGATTTTCCATCAAAGAGAATACAGGACACATTCTGTTAGGTTTCTAATTGTTTCTACCATAAACCTCCACCACACTGAAATATGAGCTCTAATAATTTTTAGTTTGAACTTCCCATACATAATCCATCTGACTAGATGGTCCTCAGCAAAAGCCGTTAAGGCAATTTGTTTCACTTACGTAGAGGAATAAATCAGTGCTTAATTATCTGTAGTTTATTATTAACAGCACTGGTGAGCTGACCATATGCCATGACTTCATCTTTTCACACAGAAAAATAAGAATATACTGATTGTTTTTATTATGTCTTTCAACACTCAGACAGGTTCCCAGTGAAATGAAGACAGAGTTTTGCAATGTTACTAAATGATAAGCACTAATATTCTACCATTCTTTGTCCTTGCATTTAGGGTTCACCTTTGTATGCTCTTCTACTGGAAGTACTTACTAGCATCTCTCACAGCAGAAGAAAATATAACTTAGGTTGTTTGCAGGAGATATACGATATATAACATAGTAGGTTTCTTTGTGGTCCTTCAAATATACTAGCTTCAAAATGTGGCATATGTTCAACTCCAGAATACTTGCAATACAGCATGCATTTAATGTAAAGACCAGAAAGACACACCTTCCTGAGTTTTTAGACTTAATTGAGTCCGTGCTGGAAGCTCTTATGAAGTCAGTACAGTACCAAAGAACACAGGTTTTGATCCTCTGCCAGGGCAGCCTTAAACTCTTTAGTAGACACAGCGGCAAAATAAAACTTTCTTGAAAACATTATGGATTGATGAACTGCTTTGGAAGGAGTCCAGCTTCCCAGACTTTCTCCACTCCAGACAGACCCAAAATGAACCAAAGGTTCTTTGAGGTGCAAACCTCTGAACCACGGTGGCAGACATAAGCACAACCTTAATTCAGCAAATAGCAGGTGGTTTACATTTGTCAAAACAGGAGCGAAGAGCCTTCAAGTGCAGAGGCAGCTATGAACTTGTTCCCAAAAAGGAACAGGAAAAGACTGTGTCCAACACATTTCTGGGCAGAGGTGGGGTTCGTCACCCAGACAGCCACTGGGTTCATTCTTGAAGATCTCTAAGCAAAGCCGCATGCAGGCTTTAGGTAGAAATCCCAGACGTGCCGAGGAGACACAATGTGCCCATCAACCAACAGAGCCAAGGAAATCAGCAGGTACATGTGAAAAGTCCAGGGATGAGTCTGTCACTTTTAGGCACTTACGCCATGAGTCGTGCTTCAGTCAGCCTCCTGAGCTGCATGCTCTTTCCTATCTCTGCTCCAGGGGCTGTGCAATCATGGTGCTCCCATACTGGAGTATAAATGGCATCCTTATTTCTGTGCGTAATCCCGTTGTACCTCAGGCCACAAGCTAAGAGTCATGGTTGACCTGTGATTTGCATCAGTTGACAGCTGAGAAACTTCCCTTGCTCTTTGGGCAAGAATAGTATTTCTGGATCACACACACCATAAAGAGACCCAGAGCTTGACCAAGTGTTTCAGGGTGGTCAGACCACTAACATGTTATGTCCTAACCAGAACACTACCTACCTAGGTCAACCTGTAGATTAGGAAGAAAAAAGCTCTACAAAGTCACAATTCCATTTGTGATGATAGAGATCCTCTGGCTGTTTGTTCCCTGCACAACCAGTTGCACCTTTAACAAAATGCCACCAGGGTACCAACTCCAATGCAAATGTCAACAAGAAGAATGTGAACCACATGTCTCCTCCACTAACACCTTCAGCCTTCCTGTCCCACAGCACAGAGAAGATGCTGTACCAGCAGAAACTCCAGTGCTGTTACTAGCTCGCTCACTCTGGTACCAGTCACCCAACGGAGATTCTTAATCTCCCTCTCCTGATGTGTGTTTCGTGACTTAATCTCCCCCATACTCGGAACTGCACTGAGACAATCTGCTATTTTCTCACAAGCAGATGGTAATGACTTTCGTTCAGCCTGACTCAGCGCCCGAAGGAGTTGGTCTCCTTGTTAATACAGGTGTGGCAGGGGGGGATACTAGGCAAAAAATTAGGACTGTTTGTACAGCTAAGGCTCTTGCTCCTCCAGAGAATTGCTGATTTCCCCCTTGTCCCTCCCCCTCCCTGCAACACCAGGCATTTGCTCACTGTCAGCTGACAGCCTCCTCAGAGGAGACATCGCTGAATTTTCATCGTTGTTTCCAGACCCAAAGTAACCATGCTCCGTCCTCAGGCAGGATTCTCTGAATGAAAGTTTCTCTGAGCAGGGGTGAGTGTACCAAATTTCCTCCTACTTTCTCCAGCCTGTTAAACTCTCAGCATCCAGTTCTATACTTGCCATCTACCATCTACCTGTGGCCACAGGCTGGTTTTAGGCACAGAGCACTGCAAAGGCGCATGACAAAGGGTCACTCCAGCAACACGAAGGAGGTGGGAGATGGACAGGACTTCATAAACAGGCCTGGTGGCTGGTTATATCCTCCTCCCCATATTTTCCCCCCCTCTTAAATATTCACACTCAGATCAGGGACATTTTAGTTCTTCTCATCCTTGGGACAACACAATTCAAATCAGCCCATGCAGCCAAGAAGCCTTGAACCAGACCCATTAAATCAGTGTTGTAATCAGGATGTAGATGAACAGCCATGTGCATCACCATCCATAATCTCTGTACCTCCAGTCTGTTTGCTGTCACAAATCATTCATTTGAGGCTTCTGTGGAGACTTCAAGAACTACTTACAACTTGCCTTGTTGCTTTTTTCCCTTTCTTAATTGGCTCTGGATAAACTCTCTGCTACTCCAAGCAACTCCAGTCTTGTGACAAGGGGAGGAACAAATCAGCCTTGGCCATGGATTTATTTTCAGAATAAAGGGAGGGAAGAAGCTGCACAAACACACGGCCTGAGTAACAACTGGTCTGAACTCTGAGGAGCTTGGTAATCTCTCAATCTTTTCAGTTTGCTGAAAAGATTTCACTCTAAAGAAGGCCATGATTCAACACTTATCAAAAGTAATTTGAACAGTGCTGTTCTTTCACGGATCTCAAAGGGCAAAGTGAATGGAAATGAAATATAGTGCACCAAGAGACCCATAGGAGGCACTGACAACAGCGCCAGGAAAAACATCCTGTACCCTGATCCAGCAAAGCACTTGAGCACCTGTGCAACTGGAGACAGGAAGCTACAGCACTGGTGTAAG
Organism: Chloroceryle aenea; assembly: GCA_013399075.1. Classification (NCBI taxonomy): domain Eukaryota; kingdom Metazoa; phylum Chordata; class Aves; order Coraciiformes; family Cerylidae; genus Chloroceryle; species Chloroceryle aenea. The sequence continues at coordinate 34,520 of VWZY01004365.1, forward strand.
GTAACATCAGCTTAAAGGGGATGTCACTTGTAGGGGAAGTTCCTCATTTTCCTAAGCGATCTGGATCAAGGCCTGAGGTGCCTATCCCTTGGTACCTGTTCTAATCACATTTCCCCTCCACACGGGCATTATGAAGAGGCCAGATTGGTTCAGGGAAGGGGGAAGGGATAAATTCGGCACATTTGGCACAAATGGGCATTATCCCCAGTGTCAGGTGTGTGTACTTTTTTTTTTTTTTATTATCAACTGACAGGAAAGGAAAGGATTGTTTCTTCCAAAAACTGTCCACTACCCACTACTATGAAATACTTTGCTGATCTTTTAATCACCACATTCATCGGGTGATGGATGTCATACGCCATGGCTCTTGGCACCTTGGTGTGCTGCTACCAGTTAATGGCAGAAGCATTTTGATCTCTAGCTGCCAAGTGCTGCTAGCCATCACCCTAAACTTTTGGGTGGTTCTTCACTCTGTCAGAAAGGACTGTTTCCAGTGCGATCAGGTCATCCACGAGCAAGGGAAAAAGAGAAATGGAGATTGTTAACACGTGTATCTTACAGGAGTTATATATCAGCAGAGAAGGAGTGCCTGGGCCAGTTCCTCAAGCTGGTGCAGATCACTGGATCATCAGAGAAGACCACGAGGCTACGTGATTCATGGCAGCCTAAGAACTGGTCTTCATTTTCTTCAGCCCTGTTTCTATGATTTACACTTGTGCTAAGCAAATGACACAGGGTGTCAAATGCTATCAATCTGATTGATACTGTAAACCAGGACTAAATGTGTACAAAATACAAAGGCAGTGAAGAATCAGGCCCTGTGTATTCATTAACAGCTCTTTTTCCCGTGAGATAGAGTTGATACATTACTCCATACTTCCAAGTAATGGAAGCAGCTTTGTGTCAACTCTGCTTCTGCTGACGGCCCCGAGGCGGTTTGTTTCTCCTCCTCCTCTTACCCCACAAACTCCCTCCTTACACCTTTGCCAACAAAAAGATATTTTGCAGAGGTATCTCCCAAATCTCCCGCTAAATGCAACAACCTAAATCCTGTCCCCAGTTAAGCCTGTGCCAGTGTATGCAATCAGATTTATCCCACCTCTCTGTACAGAGAGCATGAAGATGTGAAGATGGTCTGTGGTATCTCCCTGCAAAACACACCCTGTGGTTTGTGAGAGCATCTGCCAGTCAAAAAGAAAATCATCTCTGGTGTTAGGCCAAAAATGCTTTATCTGGTTTAATTCAGCGTGCCTACACTGAACTCAAGGAAGATGTGTAGCTGGTCCACTCTGTACAGATTCAGCTCTTAGCAGTCACATATCCACTAATCCCTCTCCCATTTCCTATATTCTGATCAGCTTGCTTGGGGCTTTTTTCCTCATATAGTAAAGCTTGCTAAAAGTGCCTCTGTTCCAGGGCTCTCTCTTTGAAATATGTCTAAGCTTCCAAGGGTAATGAACTCTTTTATAATAAACACCTAGCTATAATGTGCACAATACTTGGCTTCCAGGAACTGCCTTATAATTACATGGCGCTGTATTGCATGTCAGAGGTTTGCTTCATCTTTAATATTTTATGAAGAAATTCAGATTCTGACAGTAAAAGTATTTAACCCAGAGGACCTAGAGCCCTGTCTATTATTTTGCAAAGTAGCCATCCAGCTACACTTTTGCGCACCACCACTACCTCTGGTGCATACTCACACTCTTTGATACCCTCTAAGTAGACACAACCACATGCTGTCCAGATGGAAACCTGGCTGCATCATTACATTATATTGAAATAACCAAATACCACCTGTTTCTGCTGGGGTTTCTGCCAATGTTCTCGCATAAAACATTTATTTTGCTAACATTGTAGTTGGTCACCACAGAAGGACACTTGAAGTTAAAGATTTACCGTGTGGGCAGCCTCGAGGAAAACCCTTTAAAAAAATAAAAAAGAGCAAGAAAACTGAAGAATAGCTAATGCCTATTGTTTAAAAAGCGGATGTTCACCCCAGCACTAGGTAATAACACCCTGCAGAGACCAAAAACAAACACAGGGTTTTGGCAGTGTTCATCAGTGAATTATCTTAATTCTGTTGGTGCTCACCTCTCATATAATTAAAGAAAAACTTTCATGTGTGGAGTGGGACTAATATACAATAATAAAAATGGAAACTTGTGGGGTTTTTTTCATCTTTCTCTTTTTTTCATATTAATTCGTGATGTTATAAAACTCTCAGTCTCCTTCCTCTCCCCCTCGGTAGATAAAATAAGCTATCCTCAGTCTGCAGAAATAAGAAAGGCATTACAACTCCCAGCTTATTTGGGATGTTTGAAGTATTTATGAGATACCCTCTACAATAGTAATAGGATTTTTTATTTGGAAATTATATTTTTAGTGACATTTTACTTTAAAAAAAAAAGGAAGATCCACTTGATTTATCAAAAGCATTTGATAAAAATCTTCCCAGCACATGGTCACTCAGTTATATGCCTTTTACTTCTCGGTGTTCATCTCTATTTGTACAAGAGTCCAAGCAGCAGCTGTATTCACAGAAAAACCTTTTTTTTCTGCATATAGGAAATATTGTTTGAAGAACAACAGTTATTAATGACACAGTACTTCCACTATACTCACTGGGCATCAATTACTACTATTCAGTTTTAGAAGCTTCTCTCCTGTGAAGGGAGAGGTACCAATGCCATGTAATGCAACCAACAGAACTCCACAACCAGCAGCAAAGCAACAGGAAGTGTTTCTTGAAAAGCGTTACATCAAACACACACAAATTATCAGTAGGGAAAAAAAAGGATCTAATGCAGAAAAATAAAATCCACCAACAGAAAAAAACATGTACAAATCAAGGCAGTAATTCGTATGGAGAATGCAAATGAGAATCCAAATGAGAATTTCTTCTGCTGTAAGAAAGCTACCTTACAAGAGGGGAAAAGACTGAAGTGGAAAAAATAGAAATGCGATGATTTCGCTAGAAATTTTGATTGGACGATATTTTTAAGATATCTCCAGTTATATTATACTGGAAAAGTAACCAATAAAAATCCACTACTATAACAATAGTAGTAATTAAAGAGTGGATAAAACCAGCTTCAAGTTTGCTTGCTTGGATTTGTTCTAAACATAACCCTAGCCATTTTTATCACATCCGAGAAACGGAATACCCTTCTAGGTTATAAAGAACATTACAAGAAATGAAAAAGGAAGAGATCAGCCATGAGTTTGGACCTGGTTTGTTCCTTTCACCTTTATTGTTCCTTTATCTCCTTCATTCCACATTCCATTCCCAATAAAATCAGCCATTTATAACCAAATCTTTGGCTGCTGGCACAAAAGTAATTTGAATTTTTGCCTATTTTTTAAAAAGCCAACATCTAACCTGTAATCATTCCAGTAATTGATTAAATTTCACAAGCAAAGCAAAGTACCTATTTGACAGCTTCTATTGATGGCCACATCCCTTCCCTGAAGACAGGTAGTTAGATAATTAAGCGATCCATTTTGCTGCATATATGCTATATACAAAAGAAACTGACACACAATGAATCCTGCTAAGCTTTTGTTCAACATATGAAATACTGTATAATCACCTTTTTTATGAAAGCACTTGACCTTTAAATTGATATCCCCCCCGCCAAAAGATGGTAATCGCTGCTCAAAGAGATATTGAATACGCTGCTGCTAATCCAGAGGATCATTGCCCATTAGTCATTATTAGATGTTTTGAACCTAAAGGTGAGCATTTGATTATAACAAAGAGAAAAAGAAAACACTATTTAGGTTGCTGTGAATGCCTATACTTTTCTCTTTGTGAATGGTGGTGACAATCAAAGTTATAGACTGTCTGTAACATGAATCTCATTTACGCATTCGATCCCTACTTGGAGAGCTTTAAAAGCTTTGAATGACATAAAGCAAGATTATCAGTGACAGTGATTTTCAATATTATACATGTTGCCTGTATCACAAGTGTTTTTATTTAGCAGCTGATGAGTATTACATTCTTTTCTATAATACATGGGAAATATCTTTCTTTTCCTCTGTTAGGGAAAAATGTAAGAAAAATGCTTAAATGCAACAGAGAAATGGCACAGCCTTCTGGAAAAAAAAAAGACAAAAAAAAAAAAGGACACAAAAAGCTCTTCTTTCCTTTTATTACATTTTTACTGTTTCCCTGTTCACTTTTTATGTGACATTGCTTATTATATGCTGTGTTCCAGAAATGATAGTTGAGCTACAAGGACACCTAGATGGGTAAAACCCAGACTGGATGATCGTGCTCAGAAGGAAGTGGCTGTTGGGTTGTACTCTACCCAGTAACACCCAGGTAGCACCAGAGTCCATCCTGGGGCCTGTGCTGTTTTACACCCTTAATGGTGACCAGGAGGTGGTCACCGATGATGCACTCTCAGCAAGTCTGCAATGACACTAAACTGGAGGATCTGTTGATACATCCCCCAGGCTGGGGCTGCTATCCATAGGTAACAGGATGGGATAAAGGAAAGAGCAGACAGGGACTTCATGAAATACAGAAAGGACAAATGCAAAGCACTGTCCCAGGACAGAGGACATGGCACAGGCTGGCTCTGCAGAGAAGAGGGCCAGAATGTTTCCCACAAAATATATATAACCAAGAGCAGACTGGAAACTGTATTCTTACAGTAAAAAGCTTCCCCGAGCACAGTACTGAAAAATCTTTATGAAGGAAAACAAGCCCCCGGCATGCTTTTATACTTGTTTATTTTAAGTCTTTTAAACTTCATGGCTATCTCAACAAGGTAGGAGTGACAGATTACCAAGTTTGGGGTTTTGCATTACAGCTCACATTTAACATTCTGGGCCTTGAAGCAAAAATAATTAGGAAATTCTTTCCATATAAGAAGACAACCTAGATGACCTTAAAGGTCTGACCTTCAGACCTGGCAATCTGACATTTCAAGCAGTCCCTTTCTAAGCAGTCCCTTTCCTGATATTCCTCATGGCTGTCTTGACAGGGTCAGTGCCCAGACACACATAACACCAATCAAACTCAGTTCAGTCTGACCCTCTCCTACATTCACATGTGAGACCTGATATCTGCCCGGTTGTTGTTTCTAAATCATAATGCAGGACACAGCACATTCAAATTTGACTCGCTTTTCCTCCAGGTTATGTTTTGGTCCACCCCTCCCATAATCTCATTTTTGGATGCATTGGAATGTTCCCTGCCATCATTTCTCTCTGCACTGGCTACAGTGGGCACCTTCGCAGTCAGCCTCAAGCAGAACCCAGTTCCTTGGTAGCTGGCAGCAGCTGCAGTGGATCCTGTCCTCCACCCTGAGACGCAGTAACCACATGAGAATCCTTTCCAGGGAACAGACAGAGGCTGGCTTTGCCGGAAGGCCAGTGTGTCTACTCAACTGACCTATGTGACCTTACCACTGAGCAAAGGTGGGGACTGTACAGCCAGATCAGCCATAGCCCATTAACAACCAAAATTCAGCAGGACTATTTGCATCCCAGGGTAGAAGAGACTGAAATCATACCTGATAGGGTATTTTTTTTATGCTAACTCAGAATTTTACTCCCTGATTTTCATGAGAAGTGGCAATTGTCACAGACAAGTTTTCTAAATGAAATCAATGCTCTATTAATCCATGTAAGAGCAGAATCCAGATGAATGTCTAAAGCCAAAATTGTGACTCCCAGTCTCACTGGGCATCCTCCCAATAGAGCCAAAAGTTTTCCCTTATATCTAAAGCTGTGCATCTGGGTGTCTGCAAGGCTTCCCCAGTGGGAATGGCTCAGAAACCCTCCGGAAGCCATGAAAAAAAGCCAGCAGACATATTTGTCTGCACTTGTAATGGTAATTTGCTGCATGAAATGTAATCAATATCTACAGATCCAAAGAGCACCTGGCACCGTTGTGCTACAGCTGTTAAGAGTTCACCTTCAGGATAAAGCCTCACCATCATTCAAAAGTGCTAAATATTTGTTGCATCGCTGCTTTGCAAAATTAATCACTGTGCCTATAATTACTCTACTTTTGTCTCTCTTACTCCCTCCTGGGCAACAGACCTTTGTTTAGCATTGCAGAGGCTCCTAATCTCACAGAGATTCTCGCCTATCTCCTCTCTTCCAGTTACTGTCCATAACTTCTGGTGTGATGCTGCCATGGAAAATTGCTGCCATATAGACCCGAGAGCAGCTGATGAAGTGGTTTCTGTGAGACATGTGTAAATAAATCACTAATCTTATTTCATTTGTGACCCCATTGTACCAAGATCTCCATGATTAAAAATCTGCTTTAGCAAATAGTGCAATCGTTTGTCTTTGCTGAGGGCATAACTCCCAATTGGTAAGGTTTTCCTTCTTTCATACAAACAAAATATTAGCACCATTATTATTTATTGCTTGTGCTGCACAGTGCTAGACTTTACAGACATCAGGGCAGTGTTTGCTCAGAAGAGGAAAACAGTTTTCATCTGGTTTAAGATATGAAAACACCACAAGAGAGATAGTGGAGGTGTTTGCAAAATTTCCATGGGAAGGAAAAGAGAGGAGAATCTTAAACAAGATTTTAATTTACAGTAGCTAATTCTGTATTTCATTATTTCATCCATACAATTCAAGTTTACCTTTTTTGACTCATTTTACCCACTTGCTTAGGCCCTACCTGAACTCCCTGCAGTCAGATCCTTTCCATCTCATACCTAGGATCATAAATTGAGTGATGCACAAAGGAAACAAGAAATGCATGTGTGCGGCAAGCACAGTAAGAAGCACTCATTAAACTCTTCTGAAAGAGCAACTCACAAACAGGCTTTTCTTTGAAGAAAATCAGCAGTATTGAAAGATGATAAGGATGTTTTAAATGAGACACATATCTATGCATACATCTGGGATGTTTAGGGTTTTTTAACAGCACCTCAATCAACTGAGATAGAAAACTGCATGTCTCTTGTAGGCAGTGATAAGAAAATATAGTCATTTCCTCTTCGAAATCCCTAAAGAGCTCCTTTGCATTGAAACCTGAAATGAAATCACTCTACCATGCTAATTTATTATTTACACCAGTTATTCAGATACTTGTCTATTAGTAGGAGAAAAATATTAAACATATATTTTGATACTAAAACACTTGTAAAGCTTAATTGAGATTACATGGATGGAATCACATTGAATAAAATCCTTGTATAAATTCTGATGTCACTGTCGCTTTGGTTTAAAATCAGATCAAACATTTTCCTGAGTCTACAGAAGGACTAATCCCAGTTCTAAGGGGAGGTTTGCCAGTTTTAAGGGACAGTAAGTTTTGTACTCTGGGCATGTAAGATACTTTCATTTTCTTCCAATGCCTAATTCACAATTCCAAGAAAAACTGTCTTCCGTAAAAACTCCTCCCACAAACTTGGTATCCTAGATACTTACCTTTGTATGGTATTAAGCCATTTTTGGGAGATGCCTTTTCTCTTTGTGCTTGACTAGATAAGAGTCCGAACAAACTGCTTAGATAAATTTTGAACAGCAAAAGCTGGAGCAGTAAATGAGGAAAAGTTCAAACCCAGCTAGCAACCAAAGAGAGCAGCGACACCACTACATATAAACATAATATGAAAAAAACCCAGATATACAATCAGGGAACATCTCTGTCTATATAGCCCTCCAGCTCCTGTACCTCAGCATTTAAACCCAAACTGGATCACTGGAGGAAATATTCGTTTTGCATTTGGACAACTCAGGAAAAGAGCAAGGGGCTATTTCTTAAGGCAAAACTAGGGAGTTAAATGGTTTGTTCCCACTGGCTTCCAGCAAGAGCAAAGCTTCTCACTGGGACTGAGAAAGGCTCAACTTGAGACATCCAACAGGGTGACTGCAGCAGGACCCAGTCCCCCACAACACAGACACACACACAAAGAGCAGCAAAGATTAAGGACATTCTTGTCCTCCTCTGGACAATAGTGAGCAAGTCATTCTTTTCAAATCATTCTTGAAGGAGTCTGCTAAAGGAACTGTCTGAGACAGCTAGAAAATAAACTAGACTAGTTCTCTCCAGCCCTGGAAGAAGGCCTTTTTCACCAGATCACCACCCTTCATCCTCCTCCACATCATCCTTACTGGATTACTTTTCTCATGACTATATTGCCCATTTTAGTTCCAAACCATGGAAACAATGAAGGTGTGTCTGCGCGTGCATGTACCACACTTGTATGCACAGTCCTGTATCAGAATCCCAGCCAAAATTAAGAGTTATCAAAACGTACAATTGCTTCAGTGGTAAATAACACTGATAATGTTAACACTACTTCAGGATTAACTTGGTAAAGAGATCCAGCTACAGAAACACAACTTTTGCATAATGCTTTTGGGATATAAAGAGCCCCCCAGAACAAGGTGAAATATATCCAGGGCAGTCACTTATTATTATTATTGTTGTTATTATTATTATTACTACTTTATACTGCCTGTAAAAACTAGTATCTTAGTTGACTGCAGCATTGTCAGCTCGGTGCCATTCACGGAGTGAGGGGTAGGCACCATGGGATACAGGATTCAGCACATCACTGGAAACAGATGATGATGCTCAGGGACACTGTGTAAAGGTTAATACAATAAATGGTAGGCAAAGGACAGTTGAGGGTGGAGAAGTTCTGTAGGAAGTAGAGCAGGAAACAGAGCAATTACAGGAAATGCTCTGGATACAATAAGAAATATTTATCTTTCTGGTTCTTCTCATGTTTCCATATAGCCTGACTAATCCAGACCAGGACCCTTTAGTTTAGATGCTATTTAGAGTACAGGAATGAAAGCAGCTGGTGTAAACTTTACTGTAGCACTGAAACACAGTTAGCACGTGTAAGCAGCTAAAAAATGCAGCGTTTAAATAAAGAGAGGCACAGTAGGACAGTTAAAAGTGCAGTAGAACTAGCCGTGGCTTGAAAAATGCTTCATGTTTGCGCTCTCACAGGAGATACTAATGCAGTAATGTTAATAATAGATCCGTCAGGGATTGCTGACTAGAAATGCACAGCCAGGCATTCTTTTGCTTCTGTCAGGGCACTCTCAGATGAAGAAGGTCCTTCCCTGCTACACATACAACCCCTAGCTGTAGCGGATGGGAAAGCAGCCGCATAGGACCTTGTTCAAGTGACCTCTTCTAAAGCGTTTTCCAGATGCCATTTTCCAGGGCCTGATCTAGCCCCTAAATGCTAATAGATAGTAGGCAGTAGATGTGACATTATGGAAAGATATTGGGAAGTAGACGCTCTTAGACATGTTTCTAAATGTATTCACATAGACGAAAGCCTACTTGGAAAACCTTGGTCCTTTGGCATTGGCTTTGAATGAAAAGCCAAGGGTTCCCCTCAAACTGTGTTCAGTTCTGGGCTCCTCAGTTCAAGAAGGATATTGAGGTCCTCGAATAGGTCCAGAGGAGGGCAACCAAGCTGGTGAAGGGACTCGAACACAGATCCTATGAGGAGAGGCTGAGGGAGCTGGGGCTGTTCAGCCTGGAGAAGAGGAGGCTCAGGGGAGACCTCATTGCCCTCTACAACTACCTGAAAGGAGGATGGAGCCAGGCGGGGGTTGGTCTCTTTTCCCAGGCAACTCTCAGTAAGACAAGAGGGCATGGTCTTAAATTGTGCCGGGGGAAGTTCAGATTGGATATTAGAAAGAAATTTTTCACAGAAAGGGGGATCAGACATTGGAACGAGCTGCCTGGGGAGGTGGTGGACTCTTCGTCCCTGGAGACATTTAAAAAGAGACTTGATATGGCACTCAGTGCCATGGTCTAGTGACTGTGGCGGTAATTGATCAAGGGTTGGACTCGATGATCTCTGAGGTCCCTTCCAACCCAGCCTATTCTATGATTCTATGAAATCAACATCTTCCCACGTGTAGAATTTGCATTGGCCTTACTACACAAGAATGGGAAGAGAGTCCCATTGCCACTTCTAACTCCCCTGTTTTCCTTTACACTGCTGGGACAGAGTCTTCCCAACATGCTGCTGGTGTAACACTGAAGTAACTCGGTCAGCTACAGTGGCCACGTACTGTTGTCACTATTAGTGCAATGCAGGGAACATATATGGTGAAATGTTGCTCTCCACTCCCTCTTTGGAGAATTTATTAGCTTATTTATTGATGTGCTCACTATGGGGTCAAGATCATCATGAATGCTTGTATGGAGTCAACACCTTTCTGTAACAGCAGGGTGAATAAGGAAATTCCTGGTTGTTAAACAGCCTACATCTGCAATGGCAGACTAAAACAATCTCTCATGTAAGTATTCCTTGATCTAAAACCACACATTTCACATCCTGTGAATCAATTGTCTTCACTCTACAAACACAAATGACTGTGTTCTACACTCATTTACAGCAGCGTTAATCCAAAATAATGCCACCAAGTTGGATGAGGTACTCCAGATTTACACTGGTGTGAGCGAGAGCATTTGGCATCCAGTACCTGTGTTTGTAGATTCTCAGCTGGTGGAGATCATCACAGTTCTTTCAAGTCAATGCCTCTGAAATTAATGCAGTTATGCTGATTTACACCAGGTGAGGATCTGCCTTGTGGTTTCTGGCTTTAAATTCTCTTCCCATCAGCCATTTCATTCTGAACTGGTTTCAATAGAGAACTTCTAGCCAGAATTTCCTCTGCTATTTATAGGATTATCTCAAGAGTTTCTCCGATAATCCCCATATTTCCATCTTTGTATCAGAGAATATTCCAGGGTTTTATTACAGCCAAACTATTCACATATCCAGATGACACCATTCCTTCCTCTTCTTTTCCCTTCCCTATTTGGGGTGATTATATAGAGGGGAAATGTGTCTCATGGCCAGATCCTCAGCTGGCATAAATCAGCATAAAATTGACATTAGTGATTTACATCATTTAGCAATATAGAAGAAAAGACCAACAAAAACAAAAACAAAAAAAAAAAGAGAGAGAAAATAATTAGTTTTTAGCAATGCAGTTTAAAATTAGTAACAGGTTTTTAGAATAATATTGAAAGAATATTCAAATGTAACCCATATGTACACCTTTGATGTATGTTTTACAGGCTCAGCTAGGCATAATTTCCAGTTTGGAATGACAAAGCTTCTTGCTGTTTTTTTTAATAAAATCCTCACCAATTCTGCCCATAAACAGTCCATATTTATTCAACATACTTCACCTCAAGCGTACTTAAAACACAAAAACAAGGCCTTTCACAAACAAAACCTATTCCACTGATTTCACACTTTTCATCCAGCAAAATGTTAAATTCAACCTGTTGAAACAGGTCAAGTTTAATGGACTTTAAGCTTGCTATACAAAAGTGCCACAGGGTATCTACAGGCATCAATTCTCATTCACACCCCAAAAATCTCACAGTAAATAATTTACCATGGAATTTCCCATTGATCCATCCATCCAGCCTTCTCCTATCTGTCATTTCTAATGTCCGTGCCCACTTACAAATATTCTTATTCCTCTCCTGGAGAGCTAGATTTCCTCTGCGATGAGTCCTTGTCAACTAGCAGGTATACGCTCAACTGTCATACTCTACACAAAGATCATAATTAATAAAATAACCCAGATCAGAAGAGAGCCGTACATGCAGCAGATAAGAGTTGAAAAGTAGAATTCCCTGCAGGGACACACTCAGAATCTGTGAAACCCTTCAGAGAATTGAAGCAGTCTGCATCACAAGCACATTTTCTCTATGTGGAAGTGTTTGCAGGAACTGCCAGCTTCTACAAGGTCTATAAGTAAAACCAAAAGAGGTAAGGCTGACAATTGTGATTTCCACTTGTTAGACATGACATCTCGACACAGTCTTTTGGGGGAGAACTGAGAGCCAGTGTCAGGGTCTAAGTATGTAAGAGAAGCTACATATTTCCAAAGACGGTATTGAACACAGGCTCTTGAATCCAGCTTTCACAGGTCAGCAAATGAAAGCCTTCCACCCTCCACCACCACACACATGCTTCTTCCCCAGGGCCAAAAAGGTTGGAGTAACGGTAGGCACTCCTGGCCTGGAAATGAGTTGTTATATGTTTGCGGGGGGTCAGGGGTTGGCATAAGGGCAGATCTCATTTCAAATAAACATGCTTCCTCCTTTCATTTCCCTTCACATTCCATGTGAGATAGCAAATCAGGATATCAGTATTCAAAGTCCATGTCAAAGATTTAATTCTGTAGTTTATACTACTTGAAATCAGGTTATTGCTTTATCTTTATGGATATGAATCCAAATTGAAACCAGAGAAACTGGAGGAACCGTGTGGATGCCAGATTCACAATAGCAGGCATTAAAGTGAGAACAGTGTACATTTGCACTCCTAGTTTCTTATTTGGACTAAGAAGTGGCAAGTCAGTACACTCTGAGTAGTGTCCAGTGAGGCCGACGAGCAATGGCTGATAAATTCCCATAGGAAGGTAACAGTCTTCCCTTTTTCTGCTGTTCCATCAGAGGATGAATTCATCTTCTTTTCACTCACTGGGATAAAAGTAACTCATTCCGTTGACCTGACTGGTGTTAGACCATGGTTCATTTGGCCAAACCCAAGCAATGACACACAGCGGGATTATTTCAGGGTGTAACTTCTGGTTATGGTTGCTTTCTAAAAAATTTCTAAGACTATAACTAAGTCAATAACATGACAAGAGCCCAATATACAAAATTCAACGTCATTTCAGATGAACTAATGCTACACAACACTGTGTAAGATGTATGTACTTCATTTACAAGCTGCCACTCCTTAGATGCTGTTATGTAGCTAGATCACTATATTAGCTAATGGGATATTAAGGAACAAAGGTTTGAGATCAATAAAAGTAATCCAATAAGGCAGATGGGCAAGAGAGAGGGTAATATTGCTAGGCTGCTGTCTGAAGGGTTTGAGTCAAAACAGCTTGCCAGGAAATAGATCCCCAGAAATTCCTGTGAGCTGCAGCAAATGTCGAGGCTGGAATTTGCAAAGTGTATGTAATTGTGATATAACTTCTTATCTCTGAAAGCACTGCGGGTAAAATCTTGATCCCACTTAAGTCAGACAGACACATCAGTGGAGCGAAGAATTAATCTCATGATAAAGGCCAGAGTTAGACCAGTAAGTAGTGCTGTTAAAACACCATTGATCATGTTCAAGGTTCAAGTAAAAAGCTTTCTTTTCCCCAAATCTCAAACTATTCCTTGGACATACACGTTCAAATGGCTACGACTAGGTAGACTAAGAATTCATCTTCTAGTACTGAGCAGGTAACTCCTAACAAAATATTAAATCAAGATTTAGAGCTGGTGTTTTCTACCAGCTAGTGAGGAACCTGCAGTGTTCAGGTGCTGCCACTTACTCTGGCAGGAGGCGACTGCACACAGAAAGGACTTGGCAGTCTTTCAGTTCTCTGACTGAATAAGAACATAAGCACCTTCATACCAACCTGAAAGCTAAATTAGGTCATCAGACTTCTCCGTCTATTAAGCTTGGAGCCTAGAACAACTGGACTTTTAATTTCGGTACCGTAGGATTTCTGCGGGAGGTATTTTATCCTGCTAATGTTTGCTGAACAGAAAAGGGCTGTGGACAGAACAACAGCTTGAAAAGAATCATGAAATTTATGCTCCAAATTTTTAAACTGCATCCCTAAATACATTTTAAGTAGAGTCATTTACTCTTCCACAGATGTATGCAAATGTAACGCTGAACAGGAGGTAGATACATTTAACAGCCATCACACCCAAAACCTTTAGGAGAATATTTACATCACCTATTGCAAGTGCACAGAAGAGATCACAGTGAACAAGGATGAATACAGTCCTGCATGATTGAACGGATCGGACTTATTATAATCAAATTTAAAAACGTTGGTCACTGTGCCATGGGTGTATTAGGATTCAGCAAGATGAAGCATTAATCTTCCTTTTTCCTCGACTTTGCACACTTGTACATTTAGCAGCAATGAGCCCTCACAACTTTGGGTGGTTCTTTTTGTCCTAAATTAGTGGCTTGTATTATCAAGAAACTAAGAGGTTGCACCCAAGCTAAGGAAATAAATTCATTAGCTCGGCAGTGAGTATTTATGTGTGTCAATGCATACTTAGGATCCTCATAAGGCAAGCTTTGAAACTACCTCTTTTAAACAGAGGTTTCAGATTAATTCCCAGCAACAATTTAGCCAAGAAAACCCCAACATATGCAACTCCTCAGACTACTCAACTGCCTGCCCTAGTGAGCAGCTGTTAACTGTGGTCAAACACATCTCTATGATAGTCTCCATGATAGTCTCCTTTAAACTTTCTAACCAGCTAGGTAAGAAACTGAGCAATTCATGGAAGGTTTGTTAATTATGTAAATCCCAACTTTTTGTCTCTACAAATGTAAATGCTCCTGCCAGAAAAAAAAAAAAAGAGTAATCCTATAACCACCAAAACATCCACAGAAAATCATACCATAGACTAATACACTTCCTTCCTAGCAAAAAGATGAAGAAATTCAGATTGAAAGATAGTATCTGTAAATATGATCACCTGAAGAAGCAAAAGTGAAATCAGAGGGAATGCCTGTTACTTCACACAAACAGGGACCTTAACACCAGAAGCATGCAGACATTACAAAAACATACTCCGAATCGCAGGATTTGATAGAAATTAATTATGGTTAAAGCTTCTGGAAACTTGAGGTAAAAGGAATTCTTGTAATGATACGTAAATGCTATGAAACCAAAATAAATATAACACCTGACAAATCTGCTGATTGTCTCCATTAAGTGCCCTGAGGGACATTAACACAAGGACAAGTAATTCTGGCCAACTGCTTTAAAAATGAAAAAGTTTAGTGTCCCTAATGCCGCAGGCAGCAAAACCTGAGTGAGTGAAATAACAGCTCACAACCAGCCAGAGAACCAGGGCTGGCTCCATCCTCACCAATTCCTGCGGACTTTCTTAATCCTAATTACACTTGTATTTCCTTCTGAATTTCTTCTGGACAGTTAACAAAGGGATCTTTGTTGACTGTCCAAAGTTTTGAACTTAATGTCCAGGGTGTATCGGCCAGTGCCACAGATGACATGGCATGCTACTAGAACCTGCATAAAGACTGCATTACACAGCCAGCAGCTAACGCCAGTATTCCTGCAGAGGAGGAGTGGCACTGACACGCTGAGAAAAAGAATTTCCAAGTAGGACTGGTCACTCTTTTTTCTTTTTCTCCTTTTTAAATTTTCCATGGAAAAGGAACAACTCACGTGTTGAACTGGTTTTCATTTTGTTTTTTATTTTTCACTGCTGATTTGATTAAAAGCTTTTTTTCACTGAAGAAGACGTCAGCTCTCTTGAAAAACAAAACTGACAAATTCTACTTGGAAGACTGTGTTTTTTGAATGTACTGCTATCTCGTGGCCATCATAGTATCTGATTACAAGGTTTAAGTAATCAAACTACCATGGCATACATCACAAATAATACAAATGAATATACAAAGTAGATACTCTGTTTTTCATGGATATTCCTGCAAATAATATTCAATCATTCAAATGCTGGTGCAACATATGCACAAAAAGCCAGATTTTTTGCTGCTGTAAATAAGCATGACTTCAGTGAAGTTTATGGAGTTAACACACATTTAGACTAGATTAAAATCTGCCCTCAAGATTGAATCCCATATGAACACAGGCAAATCAAAATATGTGCTTTTTTTAATTTGGTTACCCTGAAGAGAACAAGTATTTCCTCCCTTTGATCACATTAAGTAAATGTCGTCCAACAGCATAGAATACTGTGTTCTTCAGCAGAAAGTTTCACCAATTAAACAGCACTGGAGTCAGAACTGAAACTCCACTGACTTTGGAAATCCAAACTGGTCATTTTTAACCTTTCAGAGTAGCTGTTGAGTTGCCACTTCAACATGCCCTTGTTACCCCTGTAGAGTGTAATATCCTCCCCTCCCACCCCCCCAAAAAAAAAAAAGAACAAAAAAACAGCACCACAACAGGGACTGAAACAAAAGGCAGTCGAACACTCCCTCTTCGGTTCCTGGTGTTACCGGGCTGGTCAGGAAATGAAACCACTGGCGAAGGATTGTGAAGGGGTGAATACGCAGGGAAGGGGGTCAAGGCTTGGGGTGGCTTCTTCTCCCTTGGCACTGGGAAACCAGAACAACCTTGTACCACTGGCCCAGCTCAGGACGCTGGGTAAGTGGCTGGTAGTGGATGAAGTACAAGAGAAAATAGCATTTCCTAACGAATGACTAGACAAATACCATAAGAACACTGCTGCTTAGTGTGATCCACAGCTATATTTTGTATAAAAATATCTGAGAGAAAGAAAATTACCTCCTTATATTCAGGGGGTTTTAAGTACTTGCAATCAAACACAAAATTGGGAAGCTTCTGGAAAGGTTGGTGTTATAAACCAACCACAGAAAAATTCACGTATGCACACACATACACCTCTCAACAAAACATAATTCTATAAAAATAGAAACAAAATCTATTCCCTCATCTAGGATAAAATTATTCCTGTAAGACTATGGGAACTAAGTCACATCTTAATGAAAATGACTGGAGGAAATAAGAAATACATTTATGCTATATCACACACCTGCTGACCAGTGGTCCAGATACCCAAGTTCACTTATTTTCTTAATTTCCTTGTCCCTGATCCCACAGTGGGACTGAGTAAGACAGCAGCTGACAGCAGGCTGCTCCAGGTAAAGCACGGCTATACAATCTGGCATGACACAGCCCCCCAGACCCCATTCCCTCCTGCTCAGGCAGACAAAGCTTCTTCCTGTTGCCTCAACAGGTTCCTGCACAATGTATATCCATATTCTTGCAGGCAGTGAGCCTGCACGATTACGCAACCCTCTTCTCAGTGTCAGCCCCAGCTGGCTGTGTATCACCTTTTCATGTAGCTCAGAGCAGGGCTGGTAGCCTAAGCAAGTAGGTGCTACACAAAGTGTAACACAGGGAGCTGTGGGAGCCTCAGAAGGCAAACCCAACCATCTCACACAGCCTACCGGATTACTATCAGCCAGCCCACTGCAATTCCCATCGATGCTCAGAATAATGCACCTTCCAGGATGCTCAGAATAATTTCTGCTTTGGACTCGTCCCTCACTCAGAGGTATTCAAGGGGAGGAAGAGAAACACCATCTCTTCTCCTTTCATGCACCCTATTTCTGCTCTCTCCCTTGGGGAGGCCACGAGCCAGTCCTTGTTCCTCTCCTCCCCATCAGGTTTGCATAGTACATCCCAAAGTCAGGAGATGATGATGTGCTTCCCCACCTGTCTAATGCGGGAGCTTTGTGGAGCTGCTTGACAGCCGCCTGCAGCCCAAGCAGCAAAATCTGCAGAGCTCGGTAAGGTCCCTGCATACATTAGTGTCTGTGCCTCCCTCATACCCTGGTGTGCCATAGCCTAGCCTGGCTCAAGGCAGGAGAGATAACAAGCCCCACCGGGCTGAGATGATAACATTGATCACGTCTGAAAGGTGACATGGGATTTTGCCTCCCTGTGTGTGCGCAGCTTCTCGTCCTCTCAGGCTATGTCTGCTTACAGAGGACAGCAACATGAAAACCAGAAAGCCAAAAATGCCTTTCTGCCGTTGGAGCATCACAGAATGTCAGACACTTCCCACCGCCCTCTGGAAAGCTGCACCTGTAGAGGCACCACACAGGTATCTTGTCTAGGGGCTGAACAGGATGAACAGCCCATTCCAGATACGCTCGGAGCTTACTGAAATAACAGCAAGAGGATATTTTAGGATGTAGTATCAAATCAGAAAATTCTGTGTTTATCAACACAAACTCAGATATCCCATTTTTAGAAATAGGCCATTTCTTTAGTAATCGTGTCTCAGACTCCCCTCTCCTTGTTCCTGTGGACCAGAAACAAATGCCTGCACACTAAACCATCATGAAAAGCACTTTGTAGACATCACAAATTCCGGGGGATGCCTCAACAGTAAAAGACTGGTTTAGCAGTAGGTCATATATGGTTAGAGAGAGGGACCTCAGAAGGGTATGAAGTCTCCTATTTTCACATTTGAAAAGATAAAAAAGGCAATCTTGGACAGGACTCACTAGTACAGAGGATTTGAATCCTTGTATTGCTAACAGTTGACCAGAACAAACTTCAGAAAAGTCATTTAATCGCCCCCCCCCCATCTCAGTCACCCCGCTGTTACGTAGAGATAACAATCCCTCCTATATCTGATCGTGATAGAGACTTATAAATGCTGCTGTAATAAAGCCCAGACAGCCCTCTGAAAAGTGTCTCAGCTCTTGGCCATATAGGAACCTATTTTTCCTTTTGAGAAGTCCTGGCCCTCTGACAGAGCTTACCTTCAAAACACATACCCCAAAAGTTCCTCTAGATACTCAACTTCCAAACTGCAACAGTTGTCACTTACTTAAAGGGGACCCTTACTGCACCATCCAAAAGGATGTA
The DNA here is from genome assembly GCA_013399075.1 of Chloroceryle aenea. Classification (NCBI taxonomy): domain Eukaryota; kingdom Metazoa; phylum Chordata; class Aves; order Coraciiformes; family Cerylidae; genus Chloroceryle; species Chloroceryle aenea. Next base: position 52,940 of record VWZY01004365.1, read on the forward strand.
TATTCCACCATCCAAAAGGATGTATATTCCTAAACAATCTCCACTGAAAATCTCCACTGCTGGCAGCAGTATGGAATTCTGTAACATCATGGTTTAGGAGCTAGAAAAATTGGGAAAATAAATGTAGATGTCTCTATATTCAGAGTTTTTATTTTTTTCTTCTCTGCGTGTTCAAGTTTTCTTTGAAAAAATTATTACAAAACAGAAGTCTCAGTGATTATTTTGACTGATCAGGTGGAGAAATTTAGATAAATTTGGCTTTTCATGGACTGCAGCTGTTGTTCTTTTCAGTGCCTTAACACAATTTATCATTCTGATGAGTTGGCTTAGGAATGCTGCTCCAGTTTTCCTCTACCTCCTATCATGAATCCAATTTCAAACGTTTGTTTCTTTTGTAGTGTCCCACTTTTCTCCCCTTTGGTGTCTGCTGCGGTAGGGAGTTACGGGGTGGAATCAGCTGCCATCTCTCTGCAGCCTTCACACGTTTTCTGCAACAAACAGAGGATCTTTCACAAACTCTGCCAAAAGGTTTCTTAGATGAATAGTGCCAAGGCAGGTCATCCAACTCATGGCAGACACTTTAGTTAGCTGTTATGAATGACCCACAACATAAGAGAAAGAGGCTAANAGCAGCAAAATTTTAGGGGCCTACTGGAAAGAAGTGGGCTTAAAGTCAACAAACTAACAAACCAGAATTTTAAATGAACTTGATCACAACCGAGGGTTTAAAGGAGGAAAAATACCTGGCAAAATGACACTGCCTCGTTCAAATTCAGCAACAGTTCATTATTGAAGAGGATATCTAATGACCATCTAGACAAAGCTATAAAGGCAAAAGCCCAACTCCTCCAAAAGAGTTTCTGTTTGCTGTTTTATTCCCTGTTATGTGATTCATTACATGGGTCAGTATGGGTCATTACATGGTTTCATACCCATTGTAGAACTTCAGTTATCATTCTCATTACTGCATTTATTTATTTTACTGGGGAGGAAACAGGCCTTATTTTCTTTTCTGCATAATTCAATACCTACAACTGGTTGCTTGCAAAGCTTTCACAGATCAGTTGTGTAATCACAAACCAAATATCTGTGGCTTTTCTATAACGCTGGTCTAATACCCCTGACCTGTAATTCCCATACATTATCTAGAATTTCTATCTTCTCCAAGTAAACTGTTGCCGCATACTGCTGGCCCTTATTTTCTATTTTATGTTTATATAAACCGAGAGAAATGCCAACAAGGTCAGTGAAGTCCTTGAATATTTAAGTCATTCCACCCATACCTCCATGAACCACAGGGGGATTGAGGGCTCTGGTTCCTTTTTCACATGTTTTGTTTGGTGTGAAGTCTTGACAGGAATATGGTATCATCGTCCTGATTTTCCAAAGGCAGCTCCACTACAAGCAGAAGAGCTTACCATGCTCTGCATTCAAAATTCAGTCTAGATTGCAAACTAGAATAGCTTGAAGACTGGGTATGTTTACCCTCAAAGTCCCCTGCAAATTTCCCCATGAGATGGGGAAAGAGCCTTCAATGGCTTTTCATGTTTTCAAACTCAAGTCAAGATTTGGGCTTAGAAAGAATTTCATGCAGGTTTAAAAATATCTTACAATCACATCTGTTGAATCATTAACTTAATGAACTCATACACTAACTACCAAGAAGGAGAAATACAGGCACACTTAAGAAAGGCTGTTCTTGAGGTGTTACTGGCCCAGGCAGGCGCAGAAGGAAAAGGAAATTTCATTAGAAAGTCTGTGGTTTTCCAAGCAGTTGTGAAAGCAGAAGTTCAGATAGTTTGGATAAGGTTCAGGTAAAAATTAATTAGGTGAGCTGAAGAACAGGAAAGAAAACTCTCTTAGCACAAGCTCAGTGAAGGGAGCGCTATGAAGGAAACTGTTCCCCAGCTTTAACGGAGCCTGGTATGGGAAGTCCACCTTCCTATCTATTCATCCCAGGTGGAGCTGAGCAGCAAGTACATTAATTTCTGAGTGCTCAACATTGAGTACTCTTCCAAATTTTTCCTCGCCTTAAGCCTCTTGCCACCAGAGAAATAATTATTTACAAATGGGTCCACTCCAGGAAGCCTAGATTCAGTGCGGTTTTAAATCCTTAAGCCCACCGGTAACATATGTGGATTTCACTCTTGGACCAGTGCTATTAGCATCAGGTACGACAAACCCCAAACTGTGAGCAATAGGTTGTGTGAAATCTGGTTTTCTACGGGTTTGTTTCTTACAATCAGGTTTCCTCCTGTTTAGAAAGATGTATGCTCTGATAAAAGCTTCTTCCAGTTTGGAGCATTCTTAAAGGCTCTTTCACGTGGACACTTTGGGATTTAATAGAGCATGAGTTCAAACCACAGCCCTTTTCCCAGACACTAGCAGGGTCTCTCTCCTCTACCTTGCTACCTTCTTTTGACAAGGCATGTTGGAATAACATAACCCTGAGACCTCTTTCTGCCACACTGAATTGAAATAGTCCATTAGGTTATTAACAGGGGAGAGAAAGAAACGTGTTCCAAGAGAGCTACGTTGCCGAGTCTTGGTCCTTCACGTCAGGACCAAGCTGTTCTCAGACAAAAACTTAGCTGGGGATGGCACTTTTCAGAAAGGCCAAGAAAGACAAATTGCTCTTGGACTAGGACAGATAGCAGAGACTGTGGCTGTACCCACTGCCTTCAGCTAAGACAGGCCCTGGGGAAAGCAAGAATCCATGCAAACAGCCATCCAGACTGAGCTGTGTTTGCTTAGTCCTAGACTGGCTGAAATAATGTGCTCCCACCACAAAGACTACGCAGCAGCTAGTGTGCACACAAACAGGCTCACATCCCATCTCACAGCTGGCAAGCTACTGCTCTCTACTTGTGCTCAAAAGCCATCCTTCCCTTTGAAAGCTAAGGTTGGAGCTTCCCAGAAAAACTGAAATGCTGCCCGAAGTCCATCAGCAGGACTTTTGCCTGGGCACGGACTGCAGGCTTGGTCAGTGCTCTGTAGGTGAGTGATCCCACACCGGTTCCCTTCCAGCATTCCTGTTTGAAAGGCACGTGAGTATGAAATACAAAAACAAACCCTTGCAGCTGCTTTCTTTAGGTCCCCACTGCAGCTGCAGGGAGTGGCTTTTCAGCTCTGTGTTGCTCTAAAAGCACTTCAAAAGGAGGCCAAAAGCAACCCTATGCACTTGGGTTCATTTAAAATGTTCTCGATTACATTATCAACCACCAGCTGAGGATGTGCACTATCAGTCAGACTGTGCACTATAAGCCTAGTGCCTGTGTCACAAGTACACACACCACTTAGCGTAGGATCTGTTTCCCCCATGTACTAGATTCCATGCGCCACTTTTCCTAGTTAATTAGTAGGAAGTATATCTAATCCTTGTGATATAAAAATCTCTGTCTACAGGCTGGGGTTAAGTTAGCTGATTGTTAATTGCACAAACTGAAGGATTGATCCCTCCATGCAAGAATTCAGCAGTACAGTAGGATTATATGTAATATATGGAATTTACACATTGGTTGAAAGACCTTTTTTACATCACTGCTGATATAAAAGGCCATAACACACATAAACACAAACAGAATAATAATCAGTCCCGTGAAGTTGATCCAGACAGATTCTTAGACAGTCTCACTGGGACATTCTGGTGAGAGTTAGCACATTCCTCCTCAGAATACAGAAAACCAAGCTATCAACCACCAGAAGAAGCCTTCTACAGCAATAGAGACAGTGCTCAATTTTAAACCTGAACTTCTGATTTTTGGTTTCAACATCCACTCAAAATATTAATGAAGAAGGAAATGCTAAGGGAGACAGGAGATAGGGTCTCAGCTAGCCTCAATCAGCACCAAAGTTCAATACTAACCAAGGATCTTCATGACACTGCCAAAACAAACTGCTCTGTGGCCAGCAAAAAAAGTGGTCAAGCATGTTCGATACGTTTGATAACCTCTCTAAACAACAGCACAAAAATGCACTGCTAAGGTTATTTTTATTCTCAGATGCAGGGCAATTGAAATACACAACCTCTGTTGAGCAGTAACTGGGGAGTGTTCATTCAAAGGAGTCTAAAATCAGGTATCTGCAGTAAATTGGGATGTTTTCTTCACTGGAGTCATGCCTTGTATCACCGATGGCCTGAGTTTATTCCCCCTCATTTCTTTAGGAGAAAAAGCACAGTAGGCTGAGAAGAGTGTTACTAAGAAGAAACCTGAACAAACCTAGCATTCAAAGAATGGCTCTTCTTAATATAAATATACATGTGCACGTGCAAATATAGTCAGCACCCTGCTCTGTTTGCTGTACACTTGATAGTAGTTATTCTCTGTTTAAACTAGTTCCATCGCTCAGTCAAGGTGCAGAGTAAGTACCGCATGAGCTAGACAACCAAATCCAAACGCAAGTCACAAAAAGCTGCCCATCAGAGTAGATATTCTGCATACAGCTCAAGACTCATTTCCTTAAACCACTGGTCAAGTATTTCTAAATGAGGAACACGTTGGTAATTGTCAAGACCAGCTAAGAAATAGGAAGAGATCATTAAATCAAATTGTCAACTGAAAAATACATTGATTCAGCAGCTGTGCTAATGACAAAGATGACCTTTGCTAGCTCTCAGGTGGATTCGAGTTTTAAGCCCTAAATAAAGGCTGCTTCAGTTCTAGAAGCTAGAATACAGGAGCACAGTCTGGAAACTGGTATTCATTCTTTGCTTCCGACTTGCTCTTTATCTCTAGAAAGCCACTAGACCTGTGCACATAGCCACCCATACACTGGACGTGGTAATGCTTAGCTACCTGGCACAGGGACAGGGGTGAGATTTATTTCATAAAGAATATGGAGAGAACTTGACAAAGATGTCAGCTTAAAGGAAAACTGCTCCAGTCTGCTGTGTTCCAAAAATACCTTTCAGTTTCTAAACTCCTGGATGGGGTAAATAACAGCTCAGTGTGGCTTTAGATGTCTCTGCCAACAACTCAATGCAGCCTCATGCTTATCATTAACCTGTCTTCATCATGCAGCATCTCCTCTTGTAAATGAAGAACGGGAGAAGTCTGCAGAAGCTATTAAGAACAGAGCTGATGGCATTCTCGGTCATGAATAAACTGCCTGAAAAATACACATCTGCCTATTGCCAAAACCTCTCAGGGTTATCACATGGCTTGTTCCCCAAAGAACAAATGTGGATATACCTCAGCCAACACAATGCTTATGAAATGTTCTCATTTGGAGTGTTCTCCATTCATGACCTATGATGTCTGACTTATGCTATAGTCATACAGGTAGACTATATGTAGATCCTGAATTAATGTCTTTTAATTCTAGGGTTTGAGTTTTGACAGAACAGCAAAGAAAGTCAGGTAGTAAACCTATTGTTGACGTGAGGATACAGCCGTTTTTGTGAGAAGACTGAACATTTACCTACTAAGTAGTTCCTTGCTTGATGTTTGTGAGGGCTCCATAAGACCCTAGTGCACACAGATTACATTCTTTCCTTCATTTTTTAGCTTTTAAAAATAATCAACCAAAGTTCCTCATTCCTTCTGTAAACCATCTTGTCTCTCTTTAAGTCACCAACACTTTACAAAAGCACGTAGGAGACACAGCTATGGCTGTGGGCTGCAAGGCCTTCTTCTAAACCAGTGGTCTGACCTAACATTTCTGACTTCCACCAAAGCTCATTTTCAGTAAGACAAGATCAAGCAGTAGTAGATGGACCGCATCTGAACAACTCACAGTGTTACGTGCAGATTCTTCCGAAGCCTACACACAGCAAAGGAAGGAAAACAACAACAACAACAACAACAACAAACAGGACAAAAAGAAAAGTTTTGTCAGAGTTCAGAAGTAAACAGACAGAGGAGAGGGTTTACAGATGCTTTTATGCAGCACAGGTTGGTGCTGCAAAGCTGCGCCCTGTATCAGCATAGTCTGCCTTGATTTAAAAGCAGACATTTGCTTCTGCAAAAGGTTATGGTAGCTTTTTTACTCAGATATAAAATGTTCACATTGCCAGAGCAGAAAATGTCCTTTTTCATGGGAAAAGCAATTGTTGATGCTGGCAATTGACTGAGGCTTACAGCCAAGGTTTTAACATGGCAGCATTCTTTTGCCTTAAGTGGATTCTTGGACCCCTACTCTGTTGCAAAAGACGTCCGCGTGGAATATGTGCTCTCCAACCTAAAAATGGAGCTCCCCTCCCTCCCCCAGTGTGGGCGGTACCACAGACTTTTGCTTAGCTGGTCTAACAGCTGGGATACAGCATGGGTTACTACAAGAATTTGATCACCTGAAATGAAAGTGTTAACATGGACTTGGAAGCGAGGCTGGTATTTTGTTATCTTTTTGCAAAGTGAATTCTTAGTTATGAACTAAAGGCATTACAGGGAAGGAAAAGGCCACTTGGCCTAATAAACTTTCCCCCTTTGGGGTTAGCTGAACACCACCTCCTTCAATCCCCCCCTCTCTCTGCAGAAATAAAATATGTCTCCTTTCCTCCTGAACTCATTTATAAAAGCTTGATTTAAGGGCCTAACTTGGCAACATGTTCCATATGTCTGTTATTCTAGGAGCATGCGGGCAAAGGGCCAAACATAGAGCTTGTGCAATGGGCACAATTCTCCCTGCTTGCTACAGGAGTTGTACCCGTCTTTGCCTGAGTTTAATTTACTCCAGCTTGCCTACAGTTACAGAAGAGGGCTGGGGATGAGGAAAGCTGAGTTAAATTCCCAGCTCTGCCAGAGGCTTGCCATGAGACCTAAGGGAAAACAATCTCTTGGCTTTGTTCTGCCTCAGTTTACACAGGCTCTAAGCTACTCATCCCCTCCAAGGGAGCTCTGTGAAGCTTAATTAATAATGGCAACTACTAAGTCCTTCAGAAGACAGACAAGAAATACCATGCATACTGTAAGCAAATGGGTTGTATCAAAATCGGGGCAGCTACATAAAAAGGCCCTGCCCTGCAGAGACTTATTAGGAAGGAGGGGTATTTAGAATCAAATTAAGTTCTGGACCAAATTCTGCAGACTCCGACTTTACAAGCACAAACTGTTCCAATGAAATTTAAGATAATTTTAACACGAATAAAAATACGCATGAAGGTGTTTACAGGGGCAGGCTCTGTGCAACTGATCCTGACTAAACAGAAGAGAAACAAAGTCGGTAGCATCAGATGCTGAGAAGAAAACTGTGTAGCAGTGTGTTTACTAGTAGCTTTTTGTTCCTCTGATTATTGCAGAAAGCAAAGAGCGGCTAAAAACTTTAGTGCCAGGAGTTTCAGAGTCATATAGGAAAGATCCTTTCCCCCAGTTTATCAATTCAGATGGTGCTCTCTTACAAAGGACTTCACGCAAAAGAGTGAGACCGTTTTGACACTGCAGTTGCACCAGATCCCGCTCCTTTTTCACTAACAGTAGGAGAAACCTCATATGTGACCTCCCTCACCATGAACGCTGTCAAGAGGAATGACTGTGTTGAGCAACTCCCCTCCTGGTGACCCCACTGCTAGATGACTAGTCTCGTGGCCACCTTTAACAGAGCTGCCAATGACCCACGCCCTCACCTTGAAACACAGGACATCACCACCATGACTATACATTTCCCTGGTGAGACCAACAGAACGGAACTACCTGGACTGGTAAGGAGATGGGCTCAGGCCCCAAACTCTTATACTTCACAGATGGCCATGAGTACGAAAGAAACACAAGAGTTTTGCCCATCTACAAGTGTGCTTTGCACTGCCCAACATCAGTAACAAAACATTTTCACTGCCCTGATTCGCACACTGCGCCCTGCCTCCCTTTGCAGGCGGCATCCCATCCATCACTGCTGCTTGCTTTTGCAGCACCTCACGTTGGGTACTGGGAATTCTCTGTCTACCTTGCAGCAGTGGTGAGCAGTAGACCAGTGTTTCGAGAACGCCACCCGGCTCGCTGTCACGTTCATTCACTGTGTGAACCCATTGTGAATGAACTAAAAAAAACATCTCAACTGTCAGCAGAAGGATTTACACAACTTGCTTCTCTCCCTCCAAGAGTGATTGCAGTGTGAAAACATGCTGTTCAGCCAGTAGCAGCATTAGCTGTTTTCAAACAGAGTGAGCTGAGGGCAGGGGTGAGTTTAAAGTAAAAAAAAAAAAAAAGTCCTATAAAGAATTTCTTTTAAGTGAAGCCAAATAGACGTTTACTGCAAATCCCACAGGTCAGCTTCCCCATTATTCTTTTTTTCTTGCACCCCCAGAACTACCTCCCCACGGGTGGCGTATAGCAGACCCTGCACACCTCCCCACCGGCGGTCTCAGACTGCCCTCTACAGTCTCCTCGACCAACCAGCTCTGCAGCTGATTCCAAGCTGAAGACCTGCCAAATCCATCAGAACCTGTGACATATAAAAGATACCAGTGTCACGTATCAAGCAGATAAGCCAGTAACAGTAAGCCATCCACTCGGGGAAACGGATGGCTCAGAGAGGTTCTCTTCACTTGGACTCCTCCAGTACAAGAGCTGATCCTGCAATCACTATTCATTACTATTTTTTTCCGCTGAGGGACTCGTCCTTCACCCTTCGAAAGGTTGGGGAACAGACTGTAGATCACAGCCAACCTCAGCAAACAATAACTCTCTGAGATTAAATAAATCACCTCCTCACAACCCACTGCCACCCCCTGTGCCCCTTTGACACATCTTTTCCCCAACCTGCCTTGGACACAAACACAGCAGACATTCTTCAAGCAAGTGTTTCTTCCATCCCTAATTACACTCCCAAATATCTTCATTAAAAGGTCGGTGTTTAAGAGATGGCAAATGTTTACCTTGACCCTTAATGCTGATGATTTACAGAAGGTATTATTGTGTCCTTTGACAGTGCCTCCTCCACAATTTCTCTCTGTAGCATCAGGTGGCAAAGAGGGATGGTAGCAGATAGAAAGGAAAGATGCCTGATGATTTTCCATTTTTAAACAGAAGAGAAAAGACCAGATACCCTGCAACAGAGACTTACTTCAGGAAGCAAAATGTCCCATAATGGGGACTCGTGGAAATTGAGAAGAAAGACCTATAAAACCAAGCCCAGATATCACAGGCTACAGACAAAAGGAGAAAAAAACAAAACAAAACCCAACATATGCATGTGCATGTTATGTGTGTATAAATATATACACCATGTCTTCATTAAACCCAGACAAAGTTTGTACACCTTCCCCATGGTGGCTGGCAAGAGCTCGTGTCCCAGAAGAATGGCTTTAATCTCATTTCAGACTCAATAATATAGTGCCAGATGTTCCTGGAAATCTATTTTGCCCCTGTACATTGTGCAATTAACCTTTCGGTTTCCCAGAGATCAAATTAGAGCTGTGGAAATGTTTCCAAACCTCTCTCTTAACGAGAGAAGCATGGGGTGTTTGAACCAAATGCTGAGCCATTTTCCCAGCCCTCTGCTCCTTTGGACACGCCAGGAAGGATGTCAGGCCAGCTAGAGATGCCATTGTTTCACTAGGGGCGGGGGGGGGATATAAATAGTCCAAGCTCAAAGTATTTTATCAAGTTTCTGAGGTCAGAGTTTGATTACAAGCAGTGCAACTTAAAGAACTCTGTTTTCTTTGATTAGAGAAATTTCCTACAAATTATGGGCATATTTTTCCAGAAGGAAATGGCAAGAACAACATTTCATTCAGAGGCATTTATAAGATTCACAGCGCCACTCACAGTGTGGCACTCTTAGCAGGCAAAGATTCTGGTAAGCCCAGGATCAGCAAGTTGACAACTGGTCCAATGCCTAACTCAGGACAAGCAATTTATCACATCTATGGCCACATCCTAAGTGCAGAGATGCAGCTTCTTACCTGTGCAGTTAACTCAGCATCCACTCAGAGTCTGAGCAAACTTCAGGCTAGCTGAATTCTGATTTCAGTCCTACCCGGGTTCCTTTAAATTTTAGAGTCACTTAGGTGTTTTTGCATCCTATTTCTGAGCATGCAACTATAAATAAACTTCTGAAAATTATAAATGTAAAAGGGTTAAAAATTAAGCACAAGACATTTTCCTACAGTGCGCAGGAGCAAACACTGAACCTGAGTTTTGAGAGATTTAAAAGACCTCTGACAAGTACTTCTTAGGCAACCTGAGACATTACATCTATCATCTCCTTAATACCACCACCCGGCATCTCAGCCAGCCACAGGAAAACGCAGAAAGCAAACAGAAAGACAGCAGCAGCTCAAGAGCACATAAAAGGTTGCTTGGTCTTAGGGTTTTACTTACTCACAGGTATTGACGGGATGTTATCCCCATAGCTTGAAAGAGGGGAAAGTGTTAGTGTTAGCAAATATCTATTGGTTCCATAATATTGACACAGCAGAACCTCTGTGGTTTAGTTCAAAACTTTCACTGTAGGACACATCAGTAGAATGGGTGCTATGCATTAAGACAGAATTCTAATTTTCAGTTTAGCTCAAAACCACCATGAGCTAGATAAAATAAAAGAGCCTGAGTGGGAGAAAACTTTAACTTTTCAATTACAAGACTGCTTTGAGGCATGTGTGTCCCTGTTTAGTTATGAAGCCGCTGCTATTGTTTCAACATAAACAGGATTCAAAGTTCACTGTCAGCTAGGAGGGGCCCATCCAAATGATTTGAAAGAGAGCTCCTTAGAAAAGTGCTGTTCTATTCATGGAAGCGGTTCCTGGATCATGACTGAAGTGCTATTGACAAAATAAACAACTATTTTTATTACAAGATGATAAAAAGGGTTTGCATAGAAAAGCTGGGCAGATATGAAAAAAAACCTTTTGCATATAAGGGCTTTTGATACACATGATTTACTCTGATGACAACAGGCCACACTGAGAAGTGCTGGAAGCTTATTAATATTATACAAAAGACTTTTGTTTATCACTTGCCGGACTGCATGGGAGTTGCAATAAGCAAGCAGCAACATGGCTGGTGCCCTGTCTTTAGAGCTGCATAATGAAAGAAGATTTAGAAACTACTGCTGGAGCAAGCCACTGAAATAAAGCCCACTTGCAAAGTCAAAGGATAGCGATGCTAATGTTACGTGCACAGCTCAGGGCTTTGGAGCTTTGAAGGTTTGGCTCAGCATCCAAAAGATTCGATCTTCCTTTCAACCCCCAAGGAAACGTGGCACCCCCCAGCGAGGGGCTCTGATGGATTGATGTACTGCCGTATACACCTTTTGTTCCCATCACATTCCCAAGGCAGAATTCAGCACCAAGTGATTTTTCTTAGAGGTCTCCATGAGCTCAGTTTTAACTGAATGAAGATGGAGCCACTACAAGGAGGACTCTCATGTTGAAACTGGAAATAGGTCTCAGGATTTCTGTGTTTGCCCCACATATACCCCACCCTGAGGGTCCCACGGGCTAAAATCCCAAATGGGCAGGAAAAAAAAAAGATAGTGCCTCTGTGCATGCCATCCTAGCTCTGGCATTGAGCTTCTTTTCCTCCATCTCCTAAGCCATCCTAGCTCTGGCCTCAAGCTTCTTTTCATCACTCTCCTATGCATACTAGTTGCAGGAAGAGATAACAGTAAGATTCTATCATAAAAAAAATAATAATCCCACAAAATAGTTTCTAGGAGCAAGAGCCACCATTTGCATTTAGACGACTGTAAAATATTAATAATAAAACTCTACAGACTCCTTGGTTCCTTCCTATGGGAAAATGACACCAGCCTACATGGTGCAGTACTCACTGCAAACCTCAAGGAACTGGAATTTGTGCCACTTGGAATTAATCTCATTTCGTATTTGATAACGCACTTGAGAGGAATAGGAAGCCTTTTGTCAGTGACAGCACTGCTGATAAAGTACAGTATTACTTCTCCACACGGACATTATTCAGTTGGCAACGGTGGTCAGTGGAAATCATCACACTGGTACCAACATTGCTTATGGTCAAATAGGAAGGACCTCTGCTGCCTGTGTTTTTTTCCTGTTGAAGACAATCAGGGCTTTCAGAGCACTACTCCTGAGCTGAAGGACTCACGATGTTTAGTCACAGAGTATTAATCACAGCAACAATTTAGTGCCAGATTATTTCTTTTCCTGACAGATAAAGTCATGTACAGGTCTTTAAAAGAGAGAGAGAGGGAGAGGGAGCAATTAGGAAGTAAAAATGATCTTCAAAGAAGTCTCTGTTTTCATTAAAAGCTTTGGGTTCCCTTTTTTTCAGCAAATCTTCAAAACAGCTGCCTAATACAAAACATCTCCTAGCCAGGCTTCTGTTAGGTTCCCCACCTAAATCTGCCACAGGCACCATGAAGGCCACCAGCTGAAGCCAGCCCTCAAAACGTCTCCCAGCTAAAGCAGTAGACCCCTGGACAGATGCCTGCTCAAGGCCATCCATGCCAGCCAGCAGCATCAAACCCACCATTCAGAAGCTTGAAGCCACATCTCAGAAGAAGCCAAGATGCCTACAGTGTGAAACTAAGCAGTCCTTGTTCAAATAAGAGCTGAGACATGGCAAAATACTAGCAGTCTTTCACAAAGCTCTTCTGTTCACAGCCCATAAAATTATGCTGTTCTGTGAATAAAGGGAGACTCTTTCGCTAATGGAATAAATATGTCAACTTTTAAGAAGATTATAACCATTTCAAAGGGAGAGGAGGAGAACAAATAATTGAAAAAGACAGAAGATGGCCATAATCTGTGTAATATGTAAAATAATGCTGTGTCTGTGGCCACTGCTACATCCTGCCATGCAAGAAGCCAAAACCGGGTTTTGTAGGGGGTCTCCTACCAAAAAGCCATGTCTCGGTGTGTCTTGCAGCTGACACAGAAGCAGCAATAAAGTAAGCAAGAGAGATTCAAATGCAGAGCTACAAATGATATGTGAATGGCTGTTCAGAAATGTCATGACACTAAGACAGGGTAGGCTGTTTGAAAGAGCTGAGATACTTCCAATAAGAGATGGACCCAAACCCAACTGCCCTTTAATAGAAATATTTCTGTTAGTTTCAGTGGACCTCTGATCAGCTAAAGGGCAGTATTCATTAATAAATGAAATGCAAGTGAGTTTAATTATGAGATTTCCCCATCTGCTTGAGAGATATTTGCACAGGAATCCAAGACACCCAACTGACTCCTCTTGCACCATGATCCCCTGAGAATACAGGATCACAGAATATTCATGGTTGGAAAGGACTTCCTAGATCACCGAGTCCAACCATACCCCAACAAAAAAAAAAAACACCTAGAAAACCCCCAAACACCTAAATACATAAATACGATGGTGTCTTTCAAACCTATTAATAACTATTTGACAACAAATAACATCAAGTTGTTACACTTCCTTGTACTAAGAAATGTGGGTCCTTTTGAGAAATCCCAGCCTGACCAGGTTGGATTTAGCCCAGGCAGCCTACAAAACAAAGACAGACTTGCAGATATATTCAGAGTACAACAGAAAAGCCTCATGCTCTTCCTCCTTACACAGGAAATTATTAAAATGTGGAACAATTTTTTTTTTATGTAAACTATGTAAAATCTTAAAGAACAGTCGAGAGAGAAGAAAGGAAGGAAAATGAACACCTATCTACACACGCTTCAGTCCTGGGACTCCTGGAGGCATGCACAGTTTGAGCCATCTATGGATGGCAGAAAGCAAGCAGTAGTGGCTCCAAACAGTATGGTAGAAATACTTAAGCTGTGTTTGAAATGTCTGGACTCAGGGGGCTCTTACTTCTGTCTCTGAGCTGCATGTCGCGGCAATCAGTGTATCGCATCAGCGACCACACGTGATCATCACTGTTTCTGCTGCTCACTGTGCAGGACATTCTTGTGCCATGCATCCCTCAGGTCTCTGGCAGACCTGGGGGCAGCAGCCTCAGGCATTTCTGCCTCAGCCTCAGGTCAGGGGCAAGTACCGGCGCTGCCAAGATGCCCTGGACACATCTCCAGGTCTCAGCTGCTGCCCACCACAGCTGGGCACACCATCTCAAACCCTCAAGGTAGAGAGGATTGTGCCACAGCACAAGGCTGCAAGCTGGGCCCACTGAAGTGGCTTGAAGCACCCTGTTTTATCACTCTGAAAAGTAGGGGGACAGCCAGCAGAGGGGATGATATCCTTTGCAGTAAGGTTGTAACACACTGCTGCGAAATTCAGTGAGACACAGCCAATAGCCCCAGACATCTTACAGTCACTGTTTATCCTCAAATATGTAATTCACAATTTTCAACATGTAATTCACAATTTTCCTCCATGAATTACGCCTCTTTTTTATTTGTCCACAGAGGGATTACAGAGACATCACTTAACATTGCTAGTATTTCCATCCTGGCAATTCAAGCTGTTTCCATCAAGACCCCTGACTGCAGATGGTTAGTAGCCCATCTTTGCAAATGTTGGACATCTAACTGATTTTGACTGGATGCAGATACAAATTAAGGACCTAAGATTTCCTCCGTCTGAATAACTTCTGATCCTCATTTAGGTTTGCTGTTTCTGGAAATACTTGGCCAAATTCATCTCCTGGTAGGAATATCCTTCTGAAGTGAATATAAAGGGGACATAAACTGAAGTAATTTTAACATTCAGATAAGGAATTGTAGATTATTTATCTGAGTTTACATTATTCCTAAGAATGCAATTATTTGTCCTGGTTTGATCATAATGAAGTTCTGTGACCTCAGAGCAATAGGAAACAGAAAATAAAATATTTGCATCAACTACAGTCATTCAATAAACCATCAGACTCAAATGGTATTTTATCAACTTTTTTTTTTTTGTTGGGATTTTTTTTATCTTTGTTTTCCACAATGTCAACTGAAAATAAACTGTAACTATGTAAGGAAGCAATGTAAGTACAATCAGCTCTTGGTTATCCATAGATTAAGTCTCCAGACAGGGAGCCATGAGTAGAGGTGCTGTAGGTGGTTCCTCTTGAGCTGAAGCCAGTCTGGAAGCACTCTCCATATTCACTTACGGTCAGTTTAGACAGATGTACTAGATCAGGCAAATCACACTAGACCTCTGCAGTCTGTCTGTTCCTCAGTTACATCATTGCAGTAGCTATATTATGACCGCTGAAGTTGCGTATATATTGCACAGCGTACAATATTACATAGATTATTCCTGCTCTGTCCTGCTCATTGCCCCATATCAGCCAAAAGTCAAGCACACCTTGCTGGAGTGCCTTTGGCATTTCAGAATTTCACTGTATTTTATAGATACTTGATATAGATAATTTATGTACAAAGAAACTAACTATAAAGATTTAAGCCCTGTTGTCAAGAGCATCCTAGACCAGAGAGAGCCCTGAGGGAGGGAACAAAAGAAGACCACGACACTGGTCTTTTCAGTTGTGGTTGGAAAATACTGCCTAGGCTCCAGCTGCACAGGCAGAGCAATCTCTTCACATGTGACCTGAGTCTAATGTAAGGCCCAGGAGAAAAACTGGCTCCAGCAGGAACACAGTTGAGGTCAGCTGAGTTTTGTCTGTCCTACAAGCCATGAATCTGAATTAAATAGGTCCTGAGCTCAAAGTGTAAAGCTGGAAGCCCATCCTTTTATGACTTTCTACTCCTTCCCAAAGAACCACTTGAATACTTGTTACTCTTCTTTTGTATTTGTCCTGCAATGGCAGTTTACCAAATTCTTATCTATTTCCTGAGTAAAAGCATCCACTTTCTCATTAACAGAAATGCAGTTTCTTACTCTCAACAAAATATAAACAGCCACACCTCTCCAGGACAACACAGTCATTTTCTTGTTTTCCTTTAAGTGTATACCCTGCAGGTTGGATTCTGACCCAAAACAGCACTACCCTTCCTGCTGGTGCTACCCAAGCCATTTCAACAGTCCAGTCACAACAGAGAGTTTGTTGGGCAGAACTGCAAGGTCATTAAGAATTATCACCCTTGTTAGGGAATACACAACATGAAGAGATCTGTGTTACCATGAGATTAAAACAATAAAAGAGATAAAACAATGAAACCTTCTTTGACTGTAAATTTCTACAAATCAAATGCAATGCCGAGGCTTTCCACCAAAACCCTTTGGTACTACCATCCCAGGTTTCTAGCATCAATTAGAATGGATATCTCCTCCAACTTAAAAAAAACTTCAACACAACAAAAAAGCAAGCAAGCAAAAAGCTACGCTTTTCTGAAGCACGGAGTATTCACTTAGAATAAATGAGCCTCTTTAAGAAGGACTACTTGAAAGCTGAGGCATAGCCATTGCTGAAAATGTAGGCCCTTGTACTTAGCAAAATGTTCAGAGAGTTCCCACTTCCTTGTTCAGAAGGTCATAACCTTATCTGTTCCTTGACAGTGCATAACCTTCACATCACTTGTCAGCCTGGCAGTAGTCAAGAGGAACACACTGAGCTTTAAGAAACTCAATCTTTTGGAGGTAGAACAGCAGACCAGACTTCTTGCAAGTCTTTATCTGCAAAGTGTTAATTATATCATCTTTGCATATACCATTATTAGGACTGCAGGGTACTCAATTAGCTCTTTTTTTTTTTTTTTCCCTCTTTATTTACTGGCATTACAGTACGATTGGTAACACAGACATCCCCACTGGCTGCATGGGTTGCACTTATGCCGCATGAAACCCAGAAAATTTGTAACATAAAATCTGGCCCTTTGCCAGATTTCTACAGGGCATTAGTAACAAACTGGTGAAGCTCATTAAAAAAAGAAAAAGAAAAAAAAAAAGGAGAGAGAGAGAAACCTATAACCATTAAAAGTCCATTAAGCAGCATGTCATTTTGTAAAGCTAAATAGCCCACAGTAATCAAAAGCATATGAACCCCAGCTGGGTTACCCGGCAAATTGTTTCGATTTAGGGGGAAGAATTCATCAAGAAAGATTGTTCCTAGGATTGGGTTGATTTTTCTCTCCTTCAGTTGCTGGCTCCATGTCCCATTATAATTACAGTGATTGATGCACCTTGAAGACAAAGGTGAAGAGTGACCAGAATAGCCTGAACATCTGCTCAGCGCAAGCCTCTGCTAAGGCAGAAACTCTGCAGAAAGGCACATCACTTATGGTTATCCCACCACTACTGACCAGCTACACAGGAAGCAACTTCTTTCTCATTTTCTTCTCACCTAAATTACACGTGGGGTATAAATCAGCTTTTCCCATCCCCTATCCTTAAGTAAAATGACAGGAGTCACTGTCATTACAGTCCGACGTGAAAAAAAAAATAATTCACTGATAGACTATCAACTGAGAAAGAAGACGAAAAACAACCAAAACCACAGAGGATGAGTCTTTAGTGATGAGTCTTTAGTCATGCACCTCCTGTTCCAGTGACAGAGACATAGTCACCCTTTCTCTGAATAGGTGCAAACACCCATAACTCTCTGCTTGGTTTAAGACAGCACAGAAGCAGAATACCATGAACAAGGCATCCATATCTGCCCTCTCTGCATCAGTTTTGCTTTGGTACCTCTGCAGGTATCTTTAAATAGAACAGCCCTCAGGTCTCAGTTCAGCAAGGCATGGCAACATTCACCTACATGCCAGCATGTTCAAGGTTCTTAATCCAGCATCATCTAAGAGTTCTCTGCTCCCAGCTGTACAATAGAAATAACTCCTCTCTATGTAATTTAAAGCCAGATGACTACCCAAAACAAAAGGGAAGAGACTAATCTACCAAATGACACAGTTCTGCCGCATCTTCCATTTTCACACGTACCTTTCATGATTCTTCTCAAGGCTTTTAACACAGATGTTATTTTTAAAGCCACTTCATTTTACATTATTGAAGCAGGGGGATGCAAGGTGATTAAAAGACTCATTGAATTGAAAACTCCAGCTGACCTGCCCAAATGCCCAAGAATAGCACATTACTTCTTTATTTGCGAACTCTTTTGGAGTAAGCACGATTCAGGATCTATCCCAGGAACTTACACTTCTAACAGTTTGGAAATTGTTACTCTATGGAAAGTCCACAAAGGCAAAACTCCAGCATCTCGAATCTAGAGAGTGGTGGTGTCCTTGAATGTTTTCACAAGAGATTTTTTAGGGCACACAAAGATCCCGCAATCATCCAATGGCTGAAATTCATCATCTCTCTCTAAAATTAATTTGAGAATCTACAGCACAGGTTTCCTATCTGTAGCCTCTTTGTAAAGAAGCAGATGCATCCCTTTAAGCACTGTTGTTTATTTTCACAAGACATCTCCATCAAGCTGGACAGTTTATTTACAGTGGAAGTCTGTTGAAGAAGAGCTTTAGATGGTACATCCTGAACTGACGATCCTAAAGTACAGCAGTAAATCATCTAAGTGCTGAATTTCTTCCAGTGCATTTCCTATTGCAAGAAACAGGATGCAAATGGAAAAAATCAGATGACGTCCTAAAATCAGGAGACTCGAATTGCATCTGTTTCAACTGCTGAGTGTAGGCACAGTAAATCATACGTGGATAACGCTGCTCAGATGTGCAACTATTACAGTCGACTCACGGTTAAGAACTGAAGATAAGTAAAGAGAGAGTCACTTGCTCTGCTGTTCATGGTGGCCTGAGAGTGTGCAGACACCTGAAAGAAATTGAGTTTTCACTATTAAAAAATAAAACATATTCCAAGATTAGAAGTGGTCATTTTTCATTGACCATTTCTATCCATTACAGGGCTACCTACAGGACTGCCTGCATTTGCTTTGTAAAGATGGCACCACACCCAACTATCTGGCCAATGCCTTGAAACACCCTTTCAATGCCTGAACGAAAGCCTAAGTGTTAGGAACATCGTTGGCTTTGATTTTTGTTTCACAAAATCAACAGCTGAGAAACAAACTGCTCCTTCAGCATGACTGCTGCTTTGTTTCCAATGGATGACAGCCCTGCCACCCACCCCTGGGGCCCACCGTCACCTCGACAGCCCCCTTTTACATTTGCCCAGCACCAGTCCACGGTGCATCCTGCCTGGGAGGCAGGCGGGAGGCAGCACATGTCACATGGCCTCAACCAGGAGGGTTTGATTCCCTTCCCTCCATCCACTCAAGCTTTCACCGAAGTCCTGGAAGCCTCAGTCCCTGTGAGGCTCAGTCCCTGTGAGGCTTCTGTCTGTTCAGCAAATTAGTGGGGTAATACCTTCAAAAGGGACTGGCACATAGACAAACAGAAGGACAGGACAGTCACAAACTTTCTTTTCTTAATAAAACAGAACAACAGAAGTATGCTCTATTTTTGACTACAGAATGTGAAGTTTTACAATCTATTTTATTAGCTATTGAGTGAGACAGTAACTAAGCTGTAAAAACTGCAACAGATGACACAGTTTAGACTGTTTAAAAGACTGTTATAGCAAGCACTTGTATTTATGCTTGCATATCTGAATAACCCAGATTTTTTGCATCTGCAAAGCTGCAGTGGGAATTTCATGACTGCAGGTCTCCTTATAGCAACTTGAAATATGACGGAAAAAAGGGGGAAAAAAAAGAAAGGAAAGAAAAGATGAAATTCAACAGGACAAGTATAAGATAGGCAGGAATAACCAGATGTGCTCAACTTTTGGGTAGTACATCTCCAGAGCAGCATCAGAGGGCTGCAGCGTGAGTAGAACATGCTAATTCTCCTGGAAAAAAAAAAAAAAAGAATACTTTATACTGGGCTTAATAAACAGAAAAATATCTTTTAAGATAACTAAAGCAATATTTCTTTTATACCCATAGTTAGACCTTGGCCGCATACTACATCCAGTTTTGAGTCCTGTGTCTTAAGAAGATGTAGATCAATTCAAGAGAAGGCAAAGATTTGGGATTATTTAGCCTAAAGAGCAGAAGACTCAGCAGAGATGTGACTTTCAAGTCCATGGTATATCAACAGCAAAAAAAGAAGGAATCCTTTGGCGTTATGTCTTCAGAGCAGCGTAACTACCAGTGGACTTGTACTGCAGCAAGAAAATTTCAGACTGGCATTTAAATCGGTAAGAATAGCAAGTGCAATAACAGCAGGCCCAAGAAAGCCACAGGGCAGCTGCTCCTGAGTATCATCCAAGAAGAGGTTAGACAGACATGCCAGGTTTGACACAATTTTCCTTGATCCTGCTCTGAGGTAAGGAGACACACAGATATCTTCTTGAGGTGCTGCCCACCCTTACTTAGCAGCTTTAGTATGGTATCACAGAAAGAAAACACAGAAAATACTTTCAAAATGCTCCTTCCCCTCCTCTACTTTGTTTCACACACACACACAATTTATCACCTCAAGAGTTGATGATTTCAACTTTGAGTGTTGGCCAAAGTTGAAGACTTTATTTGAACCAAACTGACTCTCTTCCTCCTTCCACAGGATGAAGCCAAGACAGCTTGTGCTATAAAACAAACGCTACAATCAAATTAGGCTTACAATACACAGAATCCAGTCCTGCAAATGTGATGCAAGTTTACACATAAGTCATTCCGTTGGACTTGTAGAAAGGCATTGGTATCTTCACAAGACTGGGGACTTGATTTCTGCTTCCTAAGAGGACACAAATAGGTTCCCCAAGCTCATTCAAATTCTGTAGGTAATCAGGATGCAGACCACAGCTCCACTGATTTGTGAGTTTTATGTTCCATAGCTGAATTCGGGGGGGGGGTCGTGGATAAAAAAGTAAAAACACAAACCCACAAAGAAAATAAAACTGCTGTCTTAATGCAAAAAGAGAAAATACTAGTAGGAAGAAGGGGAACAATCACAGAAAAAGAAAAAAAGGACCAAACTGCATAATAATGGTATTCTCAGCTAAAAAAAACCAAAACAGACAAGAAAGGAAACATCAACAAAGATTTTACATGAGCACCCTAATACAAACAGGGCAGATGTTAAGGGATTATTTAAACAAGTCGGGAGAAGTTAGCACCAGTTAATGACCAGTTTGTTAGCTAACAGGCTGTTAACACTCAAACAAACTGGTCATTAAATGTGGTTACTACTTATTTTAATGGAAATTTATTAGAACCTTTATTTAAAGGTTTAATGGGAGGGAGAGCCCCAGCACTGCACACCTGGAGTCCCACAAATCCAAACAACACAGATGTCAAGCTGCTTTGCCTGGATTTGAAACCAAAACTAGAAACAAACCTTTCCTGGCATCAATGACTGCCTTTTTTTTCTAGCAATAGGATACTAGAGGAATTCTGATAGCTTTCCTATCGAACAAAAACCACTTGAACCTTCATTATTTTGTAGTGGCATTATGGTAAGTGGTTCAGAACTGTCCCCTATAGCCCATTCCAAATCTCATTAAGACAGAAGTTTGATAAAGCTCTTAAAATTCTCTCTCAACCATCTTCAACCCCTTGGAGTTTAGCAGAAGAAAGAAAAAAGGGGAGAAATAAACCCAAAAATACTAACTTATTGAAGGGGAAAGAGAAAAAACAAAAACTTCAGACTTTTCTGTTCATTTTCATGATAATTTATTAAAAAACCCAACCTGCTAGGGAAAAGAAAAGAAAAGAAAAGAAAAGAAAAGGAAAGGAAAGGAAAGGAAAGGAAAGGAAAGGAAAGGAAAGGAAAGGAAAGAAAAGGAAAGGAAAGGAAAAAGAAAAGAGGAGTGGATCCCTAATTTAAGATTTGCTACTGGTATGCATTGTCAGTAAGGTATCCAGTTATAAGGAGAGAAAGCAGCACAGTCCACTAGAGGAAAAAAAATGCAAAGAAAAAAAGCACTGGACTAGCCCTGGAGGAGACAGTTATATTCCTGTGACTGATTCTGTGCCTGACCACAAATTACTTCCTCCTCTCCAGCATCCTCCCCTGTCATTTTGTCTATTTAGTTTCAACTGCCTTTCACTATAGAAAGGGTACTACTGAAGTGCCCATCTCAGCAATCCAAACCTCCTCTGTGCTCCCGGTTTAAGAGAAAACAGGTCAGAGAAGAACCAACATACTGCAAACTGCAGTCAGACCGGGAAAGTACATGAAAGAGGCTTTGGCAGCAGTAAAAAAATGATCAGAAAAATCTCGGATAAAGACCCTAACTTAAAAGACACCAAATCACCCTCTAGAAGAAGCATGCCTCCCCACTGGTCACAGAGGGACTCATACATTTGCCTTAAATGAGGAGCCTGAAATAAAGAAGCATAGTAATATGCTTCTGAGTCAAAACAGAAGACCTCCAAAAGCTCAAGTGAGGTCTCTAAGCAGATTATTCTAAGTGTCCGTCTCCTCCACACAGCTTTCTCACCTAAATAACTAATTTTCTGCAATATCTCTCCTGATTAACAGGAAAGAAAAATGAAGGGAGGGCAATTTATAAGAAGGTCTGAAAAGAAAGTATTTCCACCGTGGCCACACAGCTTGTTTTTTTTTGAGTAAGCAACTTGTAGCGCTCTGGATCCGATTTTCGGCAGAGCTGAGCATCCACAGCTCTAATTAAAGTCCTTAGCGGCTATGGGCACTCAGAGCTTTGAAAAAAGCCAAGGCTGTCGGAGAGGACAGGATCTGATTACTGGACATGCTCAAGTCCTTTGAGGCTCTTCAGAAATCCCTGGCTGGAGCCAAGAAGTGAGATGGTGTCAGAGATGAGAAGCAACCCCAGGAGCCTGCACTGCTTGGCTTAAAAAATTCCTTTTTCTCAACTTGCCATTTCTATGATTTGCTCTTTGTGTTTCAAATAGTTCTCACTTTCAACCTCATGGGATCTGTCAGCCTCCTGTCTGAACGCTCGCATGTGCCAGACCAATTGTTAATGTTATTTCACGAGATATTAGGATTTCAGATGCATCTTCCTTGCCTTGTTTGCAAGAGCTTTTCAACAAAAGACTATGGACATGTCTAAACTCCTAATATTTGCTGTGATAATACCATTTAAAGGCAAGTAGGCTAGGAATGGGAGAGAATAACTGATATTTTCATTTAGTTGCTGATGTGACTGGGATTTAGAGGACAGGCTGATTGATGTCTCAGCTTCATTTATAATAAAATAATTAGGCTACTAAAATCTGGAAAGTATATTTTCATTTTAACTGGTCTGTGTGCTCAGCCCAGGCTCCAAGAAAGAACATGGAACGTTACAGGAATGGAAATGAGGGGTCGGAGTAGGAGACATGATATACTGTAAATTTGAGGCAGACGAGGAAAGGATATGAAAAAGGGTCTGGCAGAATTAAAATAATCAAGAACTAAGAGGAAAAAGCAAGAGTTCAAAAAAAGCTTAGACCATTCCATTAATCATCATTGTGGGAGGTAACAGAGGGTGGACAACAATATGAGAAGAGGACTGAAGAAGCACAACGATGAGAAAGAAGGCTGTAGATATGAATAAAACAGATGTAAAATTTCTTTTTCTTTTTTTTTTTTCCCTGTTTCTAATTGCACTCAGGTCCCTGCTTAGTGGGAACAATGAAAGATTGGCTGGGGGAACAGAAAACTCCTGGCTGCATGCAATAAAGTTGTAAGATAGACCCACAAAAACATGCACAATTTAAATCTTAGACCCCCAAATAAATGCACTTTAAGATGTTTTGATCCTTTGCATCACCCTATCACAGTACAAAGGCAGTTAATGCACTGGCCATAGGAAACAGTCCGGGGCATTTTTGATATGAACTTTAATTCTGTGAAAATTCTGGCCTGTATCTCGACTGTGCAAGAACTCAGAAACACAACCACATGCACCAGCTGGACAGTCCTAATTATACAAATACACAGACTCTGAGAGCGAGAAATGCAACACACCGCACTCCCTTGAGACAAAAAAAAGCCTTTTGTTTAGGTGAAGCCAAGATGTGGCACTTTGTATCTGTACACACGTGGACCACACGACCACAGCTAACAAGTTAATCATGAAGTTAACATGAGAATGTTCTAACACCCACTCCAGTGTCCAGCAGCATCCTCACGATTCTGCAGAAACATAATGTAAAGTTTCCAGAAGGCAGGAATCTCAGCCAATGAACTGAAAACAACTTGAAACAAAACCAAGTGATATCTCCTTTGGATCATTACAATCACTCCCACAGTGTGAAAGCCTCATCTGACCGTGACAGGAAAAGGACTAAACCCTCCTTCTCCCCTATTGTGATTACTCTATATAACTCAGTTTCATGGTTGCCTGGTCTTCCACACCTACGTTCCTCTGGAAGCCAGTCACCCATAAAATATAGTATATGAACTGCACTGTATTAGCTAGAGAAAAATGAGGCACTCAAAATCTAAGAGAAAGCTGAAAGAAATTCACACTAACTGAATATTGCATACCCAAGGGACAGGGGTACTTGGAAGAAAATCCCTTTAAAACCAGATTTAAAACCCTCTCTTCAGATTTTAACTTTTTCTTCCTTTTTTTTTTTCCTTCTTTTTTTTGATTCAAAATATAAGTTTGCCATCCCCCATCCACCTTTTTCTCAGCAGAGAGGATATTTTTGCCACATACTGTCTTGCATAGTGGAATACACTGAAGTGGCCTGGAGTAACTTCTCTTTTCTACTCACCATCGGTGAAAGAAGCTGGGTTCAGAGGTATTTGCCTTCAGGTGCTACTCTACCAGAAAAGGTAGGGACCAACCAAGAAAAAAAACCCACACCCAGGAATTCACAAGCAGAATGCTAGAAATAAGCCCAGAAAGCACACCTTAAAAATAAGGGTATCAATCCTCGCCCTTTCAGTTTTATTTTCTGCTATCTGCACTTCTTTTTCCAGACTCTAACAAAACCAGAGTTTCCACTGGACAGGGAATCTGTGCATCTCATAGTTTGCTTTGGTTCGCTGCAAACACATCTATCCTGTTCAGTCTTGCAACTACACTAAGCAGTGAATCAGACAATGAGTTTTTTCCTTAGAGATCTGTAAATTTCTCCATAGTCTACACCACTGAAAAAACCCTGGGTTCATTATCTGAAAGGAATCATAAGTAAAACAGGGATTAGAAGTTTTATTACAGTTCTTCCTTCTTTACCTTTTGCTCCTACCTGATGCACAAATTTTCATCCATTATTGGTGCTCATTAATGTATTAAGCAAACAAATGAAAATCCACTTCCTTCCTGGCCTAATAAATTCCAACTTTTCACACTATTCACTCAAAACCAAATCGTGCTAGTTTAGAAAACTGTAAGAGAGGTAACATCAGGGAAACTCAGAATAAAACAAAATACCATCTTCTTCACTTTAAAAAGACACACTTTTATTTCCTATTTGCTAACCATTAATGGTGCATAAAAAAGACGTGATTAGGACCCTGAGAGCTGGCATGGCTCAAATACCGTATATTGATGAACCACGTTGGAATGTAAATCAGATGAAAAGTATTCCTGTAGTGGCACTTTAACCTAACTGTTGACAGATGGAGAATGGAAGCAACATAAATGCTCTCTTTTTGTGTCAGCACTATAAATATGTCTGACTAGCCTATGAAAGATGGAGATGAAAGCTTAGGCAGCCATTAGAAACTGCCTCACCTCAAGCAATAACTCATTTCCATGGTATTATGAAAATGGTTTTATTGCAGAGTATTACTTCTTTCCCTTCTGCAAAAATTACTGCTTATCAGCAGTGCAGAAATAAAGCCAGAAACTCACAATCTTTTAAATTCTTCTATGCAATCTCCTTCCCAATGGTCAGGAATTTAATAAAAGGTAACATTGGATTAAACCGGTTTGCATGCCTTTCGGTAAGCGACACCATTATCAGAAACAGGGCAGTTTCAAGTGTCCTGCCATTAGTTCACAGCAGCTTGACTGCCTGTTGCATTTATTTATCTAAGTATTAATGCTCTGTGAACCGACTTGACTGGAATCTAAGTATTTTGGCAGACCTGGATTAGAAATTAAAGAGAGATTGTAGGGGCAGGAAGAAATTCAAAAGCTGTGTTGAATAAGGGGGAGAGTGTTTGGGGTTTTCTGGGGAAGAGGTGCCTGTTTATACACAACGCATTTTGGTTACTGCTTGCTCCTAAGCAGTCGAGCTGGAATTAGAAAACAAAATAGAATGAGGTGTATTTTAAATTGAAACACTGACAAAATCCCAAGGATGAAGGATCTTCATTGTCGACACAACTGAAGTTACGTTTGTACAGCCTAAAGGGATCCCGGGCTCCCCAAGGTACAGGAATTCAGCCTGAGAAGTTAACATTTAGAGTCAGTGCAAGGCAGCAATAAGGTGTCAGTATCAGACCCTATGA
The DNA here is from genome assembly GCA_013399075.1 of Chloroceryle aenea. Classification (NCBI taxonomy): domain Eukaryota; kingdom Metazoa; phylum Chordata; class Aves; order Coraciiformes; family Cerylidae; genus Chloroceryle; species Chloroceryle aenea. The sequence goes on from VWZY01004365.1 coordinate 79,017, forward strand.
TCCCCCCACAATATCAGTGCCCATCAGAATGTGCAGGTGACATCACAGCAGCTTTAGCCAGATCTTGCTTGACACTCCAAAGCCGCTCTTTTGGCAGATGCTTTCAGGAATCCCTCTTATAAACTTATGCTGATGGACTGGCCAAACCTCCTGGGATGGCTGTAATGAAAGAATGCATCCTCACTTGGTTAAATAAATTTTTAGTTTATATTTCTTCCCTATTTCAGCAATCTAAGCAAGCTTGCCTGCAAATGGTGCTGATGGCATGTTGGCTAGGCCAGTAAGGCTGCTCCCAACACCTTTTTCGGCAGCTGTGTGTGTGTGCATGCACATCAATTAGCACGCTGATAGAAGAGAGGGAAGCAGTGGCACAAAGAGGGAGCTACAGCTCTTGTACGTGGCTACATCTCTGCTGAGCAATCCCAAATCCCAAAATGAACAGAAAGCATGCCATGCAAACTCAGAACTGCCCTGGCAAGACAGGGAGAGTGTGTTTTTTCAGACACTCCAGGACTCAAAGGAACCCCATATGATATTTTTATGACTGTGGTCACTTTTCCAGCAATGTACTACAAAGAAGGTATTGTGGGCTCCCATGAAGCCTTTAAGGCTACACAATGAAGAGAAAGGCTGGAATAGCTTCCCAGCCTCTGGTGGGACTCAACCCTTTGCTCCTCAGACACTGACATGAACATCTGCAAGAAAATGTTTACTCTGAACCTTAGGAGGCAATTTCTGAACAGCCGGTCCACTTTTCCTTCAACATGTCTTTAGTATCATAATGAGATTTTCCAGGGAGAAGGCCTCCGATTCTTCAGACTGTGCATACTGGAAATTGTCATGCTTTCCAATGACTAAATAGAAACATTTGTACAGCAATGTAGCTTCTTCATTTTTTTCTTTACCATTGATGTTTTCACACAGAAGAGCAGCAGTGTCCCACTTACACGTCTGGGAGATCTCATTCTCATCACATGCTCAGGACTGATACCCATCCCTCCTTTTTAACTTCAATTACACAGCTCTGATCTAGATTCTCCTGGAGCTGTATTTTGGCCAACCAGGTGGCTTTGAGTGTTTTGCGCAGAGAAAGGGTATTCATAATCCTGTAGTATCAGTCTTTTTAGACAAGAGTTTAGACAACACCATTCTCACGCTCTGGATCTTGGTGAGGAAGCTGAGCACCTGCCTTGGAGCACAGTCATTTTCTCCAAACCGTATGGCCAGCTGAACTATCACTCAGCTGGGTGAGTATTGTAGAACTACACGTTCAGGGACCATTTACAGGAAAATGTCATTTGCCACTATTACAAATGCTCAGTGCTTGCCAGCGTTTCCTCACTAAACCACACCCTATCCTCCTTTTCATCCAAGTCGTACCAATCTCAACATCCACCGTCTGTCACAGAGACAAAAGGTTTTTTCAGGAAGAGAGGAAAATATATTTTCATTTTCTATCTACCCATCCTACAAGGGTAGTTGTTGGAGTTCCGCAAAGCAACGTGCTGAAGTATTTGTTTAGATCAGGAGGAACTTCCACATTCAGACTTTTCTGAGTCTGAATTAGAGAGCTTTGCAGGGACATCAGCCACACATACAGACTGTGCTGTTTAAATTTAAAATGACAGAGTCACTTATGTTGAAAACTTGGCTACCTTGCTTGTGCAGTAATATTCTTACAGAAGTTTTTTAAATGTGCTCAATTTGCATAACAGCCTTATGAGTTAGCCTGTTGGAGACTCATTTAATTACAATGCCATGCTATGGATTGACATGATAGCTTATTATGGCTTCAAATAATATGTAAATAATATTTAAATGGCTTCTCTCAGAGCCATTACTGTCAATCAAATAAATACCTGTATGTTGGCTCCTCATTTTTATGTCTTTAACTAACATTAAGAAATAAAAAAGCAACTTATACACAAAACCTGTGAGAAACATCTATTTTGCTAACAATCTGGTTTCAGCCGCCACAAATGCAACAGGACTTGGTTGTAATGCCAGAGCTCTAATTTTGCTTGCCCTGTAGCATCTCAATACCAAAAGGTATTGGTATTAATTTTGTGAGTCAGGTACAACCACTGTTTATGGACATCAGCCAAACAGAGACGATAAGCATAATTTTACATCAAAAGAGGAAATGCACAGTGTTCTTTCTCTTAACCCTCATCATATACATTTTATGTACATTTTAAGCACCAGATCTTAAGGCGATTTACAAGGGCGGATGAGGGCCCACTAACAGGATCAGCTGCACTGGGGATCAGACACTGAAGGGTGATCAGCTCTTCTGCATTAGGATCTCATTTACACAATACTGTGCCAGAAGGAAATGCTATCCCTACATACTCCATGCCCACCTGCCACTCCTCTCCTAACCAAAACTTTGCTTCCACACAGATCCCTGCCATGTTGCAGACGGGACGAGTCCTGCCCACAAAGTAATGGGACATTCCAAAGGGGGCACAAACATTCGGAACAAAGCCAGGTCTCCTACAGGTAGTCAACACTGTGGCCACCAGAGGTGAAAGCCACTGCAGGCATGTAGCTTGGACCTAAACTAGAACAACCACAGTTTTGATCGTCTACCTCAGCCTTACATCCTGTTTCGTGTAAAACCATCTTCTTGTAGCTATATCTCTTCCCGTATCCTGTGCCTACACACACAGGTGCAGAAACCCAGTACGGGGTCCCAGTAGCATGCGTTTCAATACCCTATGCCACTTTTTTTTTTTTTTTTTTTTCTTCTGGCAGAAAGCTATCCTCTGCAGCACAGTTATGCTGCTGCAGAGATTCAGTGTGGGACCAGTACTACACACCAGAGCTTGGGCTTCATCCAGGTTGCAGGAAAAGACTTGAGTGTAGGCAAGTATGCCCAGTCAGGGCGAGATTATTTTTGAGGCTAGATTCAAAGTTAACACTGGGATAAAGCAGTCCTCTGTCATTCATATTTACTCTGCACTATATTGACTAGCAACATTCAACCACATACCTAATACTCTACAGAAATATGACTTCACTGTTTCCCGAAGGAGAAAGAATGCCAGGTTTCTGCAGTACAAAGCCCCTGTCTTTTGATTTCTTTATTTAGCAGAAAGAATTTCCTTTCTCTCTTGTGAAGTTCACTCACAGCTCTAATTTCTCAGGGAGAAATTTGTCTTCTACCCTCAGAAAAGATGGGTTTTCTCCTGGCACATTCCCAGCCAGGAGGAGAAAGCCCGTGTAATAGGCTCTTAACTGGCACCTGATAGCTACTCAATGTCTTCTCTGCCATAGATTTATATTTTAGTAACCTCGAGCAGACCACCTGACACTTCATGTACTTCAATTCTCCGCCCATACAATGGTCTCCTCTATGCAATAAAGGAGTTATGAGGTTACAGCACTGCCCATGAGGCGCTCAACTGACATTTCATGAACATCCATGTCAGTACCCTAGCTAAACAGGAACAATTAAAGCAAAAACTGTCACTTTTCCTTTGCTCTCCGTCCCTGAAATGCCTGCTGTAGCAGTGCCAACTAGGCTGACCCTTCTTTACAGAAAGAATAAAACCTATGAATATTGTACATGGATGAGCAAGTCTAGAATGAAACAACTGGGAAACACAGCACACCTCACATATGTCCTTACATAGAAAAGCCAGAATTATTAGCATAATCACAGTGTGCTCTGTTAGCATTAGAATTAAAACTGGAGAGGGGAGGCAGAGGGAGCCTGTCGTTAAAGCAGACAAATCATCCAGACAACAGTTGGCCTTACTAATTAGCAAAACAGTGCCACTTTAAGAGCTCTCTTTTGGTACTCCACAGGGAATTTCAGACATCAAGGCAGCTAATATGTTTTCCAAAAAAGCTGGCAAGTGCTAAAACCTGAACAGCCAAATACCTGTGTGCAAGGAATCACTATCCTGAGCAAGTTCCATGCTGAGAAAAGCCTGGACTCGCTCATTCATAAAATGTTGCCAGCCTGCTGGTTCTGCTGCAGCTCTCCTAACACTTGTGGTTTGTTTTGTTCTTCATTCTCATTTCAAGCTCTTGAAAGCAGATGATTATCAGAAATTAACTTTTTTTTTTTTCCTAATGTGCATATCTCACTCTATTATGGAAGCAAATTTAAAAGTTTGAACAGCTTAAGAAGTCCAAGCACACAAAGTGAATCAAATAAACCCGCTTCATTCCTCTTAAGGAGCTTCAAATAATTTTGGAGAGGAAAAGAATTTGAGATTTTAGAAAGTCTAGAACTGTACTTAAAAATACACCTGGCTGAATATCGAAACTGCATCATTTAAGTAAATCAAAGTCCTTGCACCCTTACGTATCTGAAGGGTGTCTCACTGCCTCTCAGTTCTCATGCCCAGCAGTCTGAAGCCAGATGCCCCGCCAGGGTACAGCTGCCGTGTGCTTTCACGGCAAGTTAACATGCAAGCCAGGCCTACAGCAGGTCCCCAGTCTCTGCTTACTAACTTGGAGATGAAAGAAACAATTCTTTCGTCTTTCCCGGTGAAAGCCGCGTGCAGTCCGTACTGGATTACGCTTACTTCAGCCCATGTTCATGTATTTAAAGCACTGCTGGTTACTTAGCATAATGATTCAACCAAGGCCATTCATTTTAAGTCTGTCTTGGAAGACAGAAAGATCTATTCTCCTACGCAGGGTATTTTGGCTCTAAAGAGTGGCTGCAGAGAAAGACATGCCTGAAGTAAAGCATGCAAGAATAATAACCTTAAATGTTAAAATCATATTAATATTTCATCAGGGGAACCAGAGGAGCTGGAAAGCACTTGGAGCCCTATCACGTGATAATCATTTGATAGGACACCGCATCCAGCCACGGGGATAATTTGCAGGGATTACAACTGCTCTGTTTTCATTGGCAGGCCTGGCAGGCAGCACTGGACGCACTGACAGCAGGAATTCAGTTGTGCGAACAACTCCCGAGTCATTAATCAGGGTCAGGGCAAGATCTGGTTTCAGAGAAGTCAGGCTTGTTACTGGCACTGCTCTTCAAGCTTTGTACCAGCCCAGTTGTCCCATTTCTTCTGTTCATGTAAGTCAAAGCACTGCTGCCTACTACAGAAAAAGGTGGATTTAAATAATTTTTTCTGCATGAAGCTGCCATGATCACATTTCATTCTTGTCTAGCCCACCCATAGAAGAACTGTCAAATGCTAAGAATTTCCCGAGATGGAGGATCAGTGTTTGAACACCTAAACTGGCCAGCCTGATGGCACCAGGTCACTCAGGAGACTGAGTATAGGGTTTAAGCGTGAGGCTTCTACAGCAGCCTGGGGGGGGAAAGGCATAACCAGTGGTTTCTCACCCAGAAAACAGCTCCTCAAAAGTGGCTGGACTATGATTCATGCAGAGATCGTTTAATCTCCAGGTAACAATGCTAAATGGTGCTCAAAAAACCTCAGGAGGTTATACCAGAAGAGACACAATAGCAGGGAAGATACCACAAAAACTTAATATGAAACAACATCGTGAAAAAGCCTCATGTTTCTGTCCTCATTCTGCGTCCTGACTCACACACAAGGAGAAAAATCATGACATAAATAGTAAGAAAATTCAAAACTGAAAAAGAGCAGAATTTTTTCTGCCTGAGCTTCTGGAGGCCCATACCTGAGGCTTGGCTTGATCCAAAACTGAAGCTAAGACAGGCTGATCTAATTTTATTCCAAGCCTTTCACCACACTGAGCATGGCATTAAACCTGTCTTTCATTTCTATGCAGAACAGCAAAGGCAAACTTGGATGTTACTTTACTCTTCTGTCTTTCCATTTCTGGAGCAGAGGATGACTGCTTATTACACAGTGTTTTCGTTGTTAATATTTCCATATTTATTCAACTTAAAAATGAAGTAAATTGCCAAAGAAGCAGCTTTGTTTCTCTCTGTGTCTTCACTGCATATACTGGAACACACCTAAAAGCACCTAAGCCTACACACTATATTGTGCTACCATCAAAACATCACCTTTCCTTGAAATCCAGCCCAAGCAGTCCCTTTTTTTAAAAAAACAAGCAAACACATATATACACACAAAAAAAACCTGCCTGTGAACAGCCTTCAGGCATCAAAACATCTGTGGTCAAGTCGCATCAATCTTGGATCATCAAAGAAGAGCCTTCCGCCTCTTCCTCTCTTCCCCACACAGCCAAAATACTTCAGTTAAAATCGTGTTTGTTCCCTCCTCATCCCAGTGAGAGCTTATTCCCTGGTGACAGGTTCTGACCTTCAGAAAATGGGCTGCTTCTCTGCCCTGCAAGCCTGTGACATAAAGCCCAGATCTCCATAAAACTGTTTCCTAATTGCTCATCAATGATTGCATTTATCTCCCAGGCAAGCTAGACTGCAGTGGTTAATGGCATAAATGGTACCTAGAGCAACAAGGACTGTGGTTCTGTTTATTTCAGAGCTCTCTAAATGGAAGTCTACATTAGCATCAGTAACCTGAAGACATTATTCACACAAGTTTTTAAGCCTGTTAACAGAATTTATGAGAACTTTGGGGCTTTGGGGGAACAACCCGTTGAAACAAAGTGATAAAGAGAAAAGCCGTGGCTGCTAAAGTGAACTTTATATACAATTAAAGCAACTGACATGATCAAGTGGGAGAAGGATAGCATAAGGCAAGAGTTGAAAAGTAATTAAGGCTTTAACTTAATTCAATTACAGCAAAAAGTATTCTTAAAACAAAAAAAAAAATTAAATCACATTTTCCAGTAATTCTGATTCAGTTAAATTTTTACAGTATATAAATAATTCTAATTATGCTCATTTAAGGTTAGCTTTCCTGCATGCAGGCATTTAGAAAAATGTTAAATTAAATTATCTACATGCACTGGAAACGTAATACAAAGGATTATCTGAAAAGCCAGGAGCAGCAGGCCAACATGAGCAAATCTCTTATGTCATGTCTGACAAAGCCTAACACGAGCACAGAAAGAGCTCCCATTTTCCTGGGATTCATTCTTTTTTGCTAATGTAACATTTAATTATGAATCTGAGGCCATAAATAGATTCTTTATGCTGGGAGAGGGAAAGGAGGACTTGATGCAAATACACCACTGGATTAAGATCCTAAAAGAAATTTATCATTGTCCCAGGTAATTAATTACAACTCCTCATCTACAGATGGGGATGGCTGTGTTTATCAGCCAGGATTTCCAGAATAGCAGGTGGTTAACAAAGACCCTGGCAAGTTCTCTATCTGCTCATCCACCTATTTGTGACTTATCTACATTTCAAATACGCGGCTTTAAACTATTCCCACTGGGTCAAAGAAATACACTGTTGTCAATTCTCCTGTTTATTACTGTAAGACTTGGGATATCTACTTCTCTTCTGTAAAGCTCCAGTTCTGGAGGCCATGTGATTACATTTCTTATGTTTACAGAAGGCTGATTAACTTCAAATCTTGATTATTGCAGAGAATAGTGTAAAAAAGTTTAACAGATTCATTTAAAATATTCAAATACAAATTTTGGAAGAGAGACTAAGCATACACATACAGACACCAAGTACTGAAAGACATAGATCTGCTCTTCAAAAGACCTAAGTGAATTAAAGCTACACCCTTTTTTTGGTGTATGTCTTGAAAATAAAAACAAACAACAACAAACCAAACAAAATGAAAACAACAACAACAAAAAAGGGCTAGAAGTACATTTTTCTTGCTGTGAATGGACTCTGGTTCACCCAGCATATATACCATTCCTGTCTGCTCCTGGGGACAGTTTATGACTATACTGTGGCTCTTCACTGGTCTTCATTTGAAACAAAGCAAGCTCTCTTTCAGGTCCTTATGCATTACTCTCAATATCAAAATAGTCTTACAGCTTGAAATGAAAAATTATGGCCAGTACTCATAATCATCCTCCCCAGTTCATGTTTTCAATGACATACAGTCTAATACAGACCCTAATACTGGTTCTCTTTGCTAGTAACATAGGCTCAATTCCTTGGATGCAACTCTGAGCACAACTTCCTGGCCAGAGGTATAAATGTCAGTCCCTGAGACACCACAGTTTAGAGTTTGTAGCAGATACAATATGAAATTGCTCTGTGAGAACCCGCTCCTCTACATGCTCCTCCCAATGCAAAAACTTACAGAAGGAAGAAGTGTGCTGTGCTCAGCTCAACATGGGCACCTAGGTGAAGTTCAGCAAAAGCCAGCGCATCAGCAAGCTCAAGGTCCCAGTAACCCAACTGCCATTAGAACAGTCTCAAGAATAACTTGAAACACAATTCACCAAGTGGTAGCAAAATGACAACTGAAGTGCTAACCTGGTCAATCAAGGCTGGATTTAATTAAAAATACAGTCATTCACTTACAGTACTTTATGTCTGAAGCTGATTAGAATAAAAGAAAAAAAGAAAACTCTGCTCAAGAGCTTCAAGTTGGCAGAGTCCTCAAGAGAGGAGATAACAATACACTGTAATTTCAGGTGCCAGTAACCTCCAAAGATGTTAGAGTCTTTAACTAATATGTTAAAAGTGTAATCAACCCAAGAGACACACATCTAAGAGCAAAAGAAGCACAACCACGTCTAGTGTGTCACAATAAGTATCCAAATGCAAAATCTTGTTCTGAAGTCTTTTCAACTCTTATGTATAAGGAAAAGCATCTTTTTGCTCAAACACTCCTACGTGTTCTGTCCTCCGTGTAGCTCAGCTGGTCGATCCTGGGTGTGACCTGACATTCAGACAGCTCCCGAGATCTGGTAACTAACATCCAGCTCTTACTGAGAAGTGGTTTGAAGTTGCCCCCCAGTTTCAAGCTCACCTGCCCATGCTGCAGATGAAATGGGGTCCCTTGGCAGACTAGAGGAAGGAAGCAATGGGCACACCTGAGGAGCTTCCACAAATGTACGGATCCAAGCCCAGGACACCAGCTATCTTAACTTCTGTTTCATGGGTACAGTGGCATTAATTGTCTACAGAACAGGACTGCTTTTGAAGTGCAGGGGACAGCCCAGATTCTCGTCTGTCAGGTTTGCCAGTTGAATAGCACCAAACCATAGGGACTGGAACATGTGTCCTATGAGGAAAGGCTGAGACATCTGGGGCTCTTTAGTCTGGAGAGGAGAAGACTGAGAGGGGATTTGATAAATGCTCATAAATATCTGAGGGCTGAGTATCGGGAGGAGGGTGGCAGCCTCTTCTCCCTCGTGCCCTGTGATAGGACAAGAATGGATGCAAGTGGAGGTTCCACTTCCACATGAGGAGGAACTTCTTTACTGTATGGGTCATGGACCAATGGAACAGGCTCCCCAGAGAGGTTGTGGAGTCTCCTCTGGAGATACTCAAAAGTGACCTGCATGCGAGCCTGTGCAACCTGCTTCTCTGGAGATTTTTCGAGACCCACCTGGATGTGTTTCTTTGTGACCTGTACTAGATCATGTGGTCCTGCTCTGGCAGGGAGCTTGGACTCAAAGATCTCCAGGGTTCCTTCCAACCCCTGACATCCCATGAAACCAGCCCTACTTCAGGAATCAAGTACATGGTTGGGATGGTTTGAGGCTAACCTCAAGGCCAAGCTCAAAGACACATGTGCCCCGCAGCATAAAGGTGTCCGCTAACTCCAAAATTAAGTATACAATATGGAATGGGGTACTAAAGAAAGTTCAGCACAGGTTATGTAGGACTGTCCTCATTTTTCAGGCAGGGCAAGGGGAGGCAAAAAAGTGTTGCTGTAACCTGCTGAACCTCATGCTGCAATTATCTCAGTGACAGATGAGTGCCAGGGTAGGGCAGCTCAGACATGGCTTGCCCGTTTCATGCTACAGGTGCAGGATGGCCGAGGCTGCTCCATTCTGTTCATCCAAAAAACAGAAAAAGCACAAAAAGATCTGTCTGTGCCCCAGAACTCACTGGATGCATAGGACCTTGACAACTGAATTCCTCAGAGATGTTTCTGAATTGGTGGGGGTGGTTGAGGCAGCCTACCAGGCCCCCAGCCTATCCTCCAGCCACCCATGAACTAGTGGGTTCCCAAACACTTCCCTGTCAAAACAGGAAATGTAAGAGAGCCAAGGCTGTAACGCAAATGGACTTTGAAGGAACAAATGTGACTGTGAAAAAGCAATCACAGCAAAAAAAAAGCTTTTTTTTTTTTTTAAATAAGCAAGAGGGTACTTAGGATTGACATCAGAGTCAAATCCCCTGCCTAGAAGAGCTGCCAATATTACAGAGTTTGCCCCAATTTCTTCTCCATCTTCCTCTTATCTCAAGGTCAAGTCTGCACCAGTGGGAATGGTCACAAGTGCCCTCACTGTACAAGTGCAATGCTGCCTTTAACTAACAAGGCAGTGCTAGAAAACTGTACATCCCTCAGCCCCAGACATTAATTTCTATATTATTGTATAAAGAGGTCAACTTCAGGCAAGTATTAGATTATTTATATCTTCAAATAAGTTACTTTGCAAGCTCAGACTGCCATGTGAGGCAGCGTTTGATAGAAATATGGAAAATGGCCTGAACTTTAAATGACAAACAGATGAGAGGGTCCAATGAAAATCAAACACTTTTGAAGGCCATGTGTTTTCATAGGGAATATAAATGGAATTTTTAATTGATGTTGACTTCAGCTCATGGTAACATTTTAGGTGATCTCAATTAGAGGGGTTACAAAAAACAGTAAAGTAAGGAATTCGATTACGGCTAGCCCTGGAAAAAAAGATCTGCCAAAAGTATTCCCCACATTTCTTAATTCATGGAATAATCTCTTCTGTAATGTAACTATCCACAGTCAACATACCCTTGCAGCCACCAGGCACAATAACAGCTTCTTAATGCCAGAGATGTATCGTACTATCCTATTATCATTTAATCAGTTTTGCTTTTTGATCTCTAGTGATTTGAACAGATCTGAGTGCAGAGCTAGATCAGGATTCTGAAGAACAGGTCGAACTGGCAGATCCCATAAAGACATGCTATGGGATTTTGGGTCACTTGTCTTCTCTGAAATTTAACCCTCCAATTGCACAAGTGAGGATATATCCTCTCACAGGGGTGAGATAAGGATAAATATTGAATCACAGAGGGTTCTCACATAGTATATTAATGGAGGCACTAAGAGTGCCTAGAAGTTACTGAAATTTATTTCCCAGCTGGCATCTGCCTGTGCTGGTGTAACCAAGGCACACTGCTGCTCAGTCAGATCTTCACTCCTATCACCAAACTGTTTCTAAACTGGGGGTTTAAAGTATTTCCACCAACAAAATTTAAATGTGCTTTTCCGGCTCAAGATGGATGGGCAAGATTGCTTCATTGCACTGTTACAAAACCCTTTGTGCAGAAACAGTTTCTAAATGAAAACCATCTTACTCAAGTAACAGCTTGCACACAAATGCACCACACCAAAATGCATTTATTTTTACCTGAGCTGGGAAAGCCTTTGACATCAGATTTGCTATATTTACCAGCTCTCCATTACAAGGTACTTTTTCTTGGTTCACAAAGGATAAGAAAATGGTATCTTATCAGTCATTCTTTTAAACATCTTTTTTTTTTTTTTTCTATGAAAGCTGTAGTATTCATGCAGAGAATCTTGAGATTCCCCAGGTTTATAGAAAACAGTCAAGTCTGAGCTGCCTTCTGTGTGCTGTTCATGAACCTGTGCTGTTTATTGTCTCCAGCTGTGCTTGAGCAGAATCTGTGACAGTCTAAAAGTAGTTTCATTGGTGTAAAAAAAGAAAAAAAAAAGAAAGAAAAGAAACACTGGTCTCTTTTCATGGAAGGAGAGTTCTATTTGAACATGAATGGAATCATTCTTCACGTCAGTGTTCAAATGCACCCTTCCCGACAAGAGCATCATTTTGTGTTTCATCTCAGGGATGATGATTAAAACCCAACAGGGAACTGAGAGATGGAGCACCCCTAGTCTGGACAGGAGCAAGGCTTTCACCTTTTCCCCCTTGGACAAAGCACCTGTTGGCTGATGCCTCAGGAAGATTCAGCTCACTGTGGCCTCCTAGACCTATACTCTCTCTTCCCAGACAACAGTCCTGGCCCTGACAAGGCACATTTATCTTTGACACCAGAGTGTTGGTAGGGTTGTCCCTACCATGACACTGTTCTGGCTGTGTCTCTACACTTGAGGGTCTTCCCCAGGCTCTTTTTCTCTTTGCTCATCTAAGAAGACTTTTGCTCATTTGCAGCTATCGGAGGGTTGCCACCTGCTCTTTGGGGATTCATTGTGGCACAAGTGCAAATACAAAAGACACAGAGATACATGGTCATCTTCCTTTCCACACAGGCCCTGCCAGCCATTGTTTGGTTTGGTCCTGGGCAAATTCACACCTGTCATCAGTTTGCACAACTGTGGAGCCCCCCAGATGCTTCTTCCAGACTAGAGAACTAGTGACAGGTGGAAAAGGCAAGTCACATGCAGCTTGTTCCCCACTTGTCCCCTTAAGTCATTCCCACATCATTCCCTTTATCAGGATTCAGGAGAATTAGGGGTACACTCACTTTTAAGAAAATCCAGAAGTTATTTATGGCTCAGAAATAATTGTTTCTTTTCCCTGTACTTCCACAGGGATTGCATTCAAAAAGCCTTTGAGGCTCTTTTGAAAAGAAAAATAACCAAAAACCAAAGGCACACCAAAAAAAATCCCCTAAGGTTCTTTCTCCTCTTGCAAACAACATGGATATTTACTACCTTCAGAAAGCATCTGAAGAACTGATGAGAAATCCAGAAGCAGTGGAAGTGTCCTGGTTAAATACAGTCTCTCTGGGGAATATAAAATTTAGACTCACTACTCATGTAGTTAATGCTTCATCACAGCAGATCCTTTTCTTTCTTCTTTTTTTTTTTTTTTGTCTGAATTTGAAAGCTAGGAGATAGAATATCAGAACACCAAAGCATAGTGTTTCTGAAGTTATTTTTCTCATTAGGCTGTATGCTCCAGGATATAGTTAGATCCCCTAGAGATTTATTGTCTTTTGTACGACAATCAGAGGCCTTGAAAGGTGTATAAGTATTAGTTTTGAAAACACATATGGCTTAGAACAAAGGGAAACAGACCGATCAAACAGCAGGGGCAATGTACAGGAGTTAATAATACAAAATAATTCTGAGCAGCGGCCAGTTTTCACAAAGCAAACATCTCAATGTGGATGCCATATTGTCAATTAGACCCAGTCATTTTCAGATGTAATGGGAAGTGGAATACAATATCTACATCTGATGTATGAACACAACTGTAAAGAATCAATACCATCTGGCTGCAAAACGTTTGGTCTTTTTAACCAGCAAACCCAGGCCATTTGCACCATAAAGAACAGTTCAGACAATACGGGAACCTCAGACTTTTCAGCATATCATTTGCAGGGCAATTTTTAAAAGAGGAGACTAAGTTTCAGCAGTGCTTTATCAATAAATCTGAATGTAGGGAATAACCTCAGCGAGGTCCAGGGGTTGAGGTGGAATCTGTGTTCCTTCAGGAAAGGTTTCTTCCTTCACGTGTGTTACATTACAGTCCAAATTCAGAGCTGTGTAAGCAGGTCCAGCACCGGCTCTGGGTTTGGCCCTGCATTTTCTCATTACGCTTGTCGTAAGACATCAGAAGTGATCGCACCACACAGCACTATGAATGCTAATAAAAGAAACCAATGATTGATGAAAAACTTTATCCTGAAACATCAGCTATCTTAACTTCTGTTTCATGGGTACAGTGGCATTAATTGTTCCCATACTGACTCGACTCTGTTTTGCCAGAAATTAGCACTGCTATTTACTAAAACTGTATTTCTATGCCAATGCTTTTCCCTTCTTTTTTTTTTTTCCTGAAGCCTTTGCCCCCTTAGAGCACCTTCACTTTGAAAAGCTCTATAAAATAAGTTCTGCACATCACATTGCTTTCCCCAAACCTTCCCACTGGCAAATTAAGCCATGCTCTTAATGCTTTAAGAGCTAACAAGTTCTTGAAAACTTGGGAGCAGGTTTGGGTTTCTAATGATGTGTAAATCTAGGTGATGAAGGAATTGTGTCATCAAGCGGGAGATTTTCCACAGTGGGGAAGGAGCAGTCAGAGCTCTATTTGCGCAGTTCGATGCGTCATGCTGCCCTAAGCTCTAGTATGCAGCTGACTCCCAAAACCTAGAACTCCTAAGAACTCCTGCACCTTGGCACTCAGACAAGGCAGTCTTTAGGAATGAAGGGCAAAAGAACCACAACGAGTAAAAAGCCAACTGGCTGAATATAGGAAGGAATCTCTAAGTAATGCAGGACGTACTAATATAGAGCCAGAATGAATGACTGTGAATTGGCTTAGCGCTGGGGATGCTCACTCAGAAAGGCCAATCTGATCCAACAGCATCACGAAAGACTGGGGAGACAGCTTTGTGTGATGAGCGCTCAATGAGTGGAGTTCTGCACAGTGCTGTCCTGTTCCTCAGTGAACACCATCGGTGAGGATGATCACAGTGTAGTGAAGAAGTAAACCTCAGACATGCAGCAATACCTCTGAGCTAAAGGATGAGCTCAAGTCTCCTGACCCTACCATGGCTTGTTTTTTTTCATTTTGTTTGTTTACAATTAAAATTGCTGAATGGCCTTTTCTGCTCTCCTGGTTGCTAAAATTTTGCCTGTACTTGCTACTTTGTCAGAAAAACAAAATATTGATGATTAGGTCTGGCAACATCCTTGTAAGTCAAGCTTAAAAATATCTGCATATCTTCTGATGTAAAACAACACGCACTCAAAGAAGCTTGCTGCCTCTCAACTTTTCTTTAACTTTATAGCTTCAGATATTACATTGTCCTAAACACAGACTGAGGATCAGGCCACTTGGCTTAATGAAAATCCAAGGGGAAAAAAAATGGGAATCTACCTGACTGCCTATCCCCACTCCCAAACAACCTGAATACAAGTTAAACACGGTCCCTTCTACTTTGTACAAGACCTCCACCATACAGAAGCTGAGCACTGACAGGTTTCCTTCTACAGTGAAGCCCACAGACAGATAAACTCTCATACCATTGCACTGATTTGTATCCCACCCCACTGACTTCAATAGGCCTCCACAATCTGTCCCCTGAAACGTGTCTGGCTGCAATTCCTATTTTTAGTTACACTTAACAAATCTTGAACTGCTGATAACAGAATTTAAAGAAACACATCAAAAACACTATTTTCCTTTTAAAAAAAATTGTTCTCTTGGGTCTCCTAGAGATAATAATTACTGCTCTGCTCAGCTAGCGCTGTCATTATATCGCTCAATAAAATGGATCATTTTTAACTCTCAGGAGCATCAGGAGTGACGCTGCTTCCTCGTGTGAAAGTAGGAATGTGTCAGTTTTGTTTAGCAAATATAATATTTAATGACTTTTCTCTTGGCATTCAGGACCAGCACTGAGCCAACAGCAAGGATGCAAAGTACACCCTGAACACTCAGACTTTCACAAGAAATTAAGCATGGAGAAGAATTCCAATTCCCCCAGGTAAAAAACAAACCTAAAAGGAAAAATTTCCCCAGGAATGCACAAACTACAGAAGTCGTAGCCAAAAATCACTTTATACATTCTACATTACGGTGTCAGTAATTGTGCCTCACCACTGAATGAGAGGCCCACATAACTCCCACTGCAGCTGCCAAAAGATATTGCTGGATCCGACTGTTTCTATTTTAGTTGTCAGGGTAATAGTTCACAGCCCACAGGCAAGTGAGGGCTGTCCAACAGCCTCAATACCCCCTTCTTGCAGTAGCATTCATCATTTACCTCCCAACTTCAGCAAATAGACTGCATCACATGCAAAAAAGCCTCCTTAATGGCTTGGGTTTGAAAAGTACCAGTGATCTGCCCCCCAAGCCTACTGACTAGCAAAGAGGTTGAAAGAGTCATCACTCTGCAGAGATGGTAGCCAGACTGTGCAGGATAATCACAACCCTTACCTAGTGCACAGTAACACTGGAAATACTCTCCTGATTTTCTTTTTTCTTTTTTTTTCTTTTTTTCTTCAATCTAAACCTGTAATGCCTCAGGACCTCCCAGGGAATATACCATCCCTTAGCCAAAGAAGCCAGCAGACAACTCACCTATCCAGGTGTCAAAAGAAGTCACAGTGGTTCCTTTGTTCAGAGCTGGAGGCCCACTTGCCATCACATTATATTACCTGTCATACCCCTGGATTCACTGCCTTTTGCCTAGGAGTACACATGGAGCGTAACTAAGAGTACAGACGAGTCTCAGCCTCCTTGGTGTTAGAGGTTGAACTGGCTCTCTATTGTCTAAAAAACTCTTTGTGTAGAGCATATTATCTCCTGAATTGATATATGGGTTTGGTTGCCATTTTAAACAACTTAATTTGTAGTACATGTCCTGGCAGAAAGAATCTGAGGGGGGGTGGAAAATAAATAAACTTTCTGAACATAAGAAAAACCTAAGAACAAAATGCAGGAATAAGCCTCTGGGATTTTCCCTGTGAATTTCTGCAAGATTCTATACACAATGGCCAAGTTTCCTTCCTTCTGAAAAAGGAAAGTCTTGGGCCCATAACTCTTAAGATTCTTGAGATCTGCATTAATCTTCAGCAAGCATCTGCAGAAACCCTGTGCCTCCACACCCTTCTTTCTCATGCTCTCCTTTCAGTCCCCACCAGCACACTCCAGACAGGCTTTATTTCTGAGGACTCAGCACAGACTCGGGTCAAGTTCTTGCTCTACCCAGAGGAGATTCAACAGAGACCTGTAAGGAACTGTGTGTCTTATCACCACAGTGCCCCCTCTGCTGGGGCTAGTCCTTAGGAAAAAAAAAGAGCAATAATCTTGAAAATGAGAAAACCCCTCACTTCCTTGCAGACTTCTCTTCCTCTGCTCGGACTTAAAGCATACCATTGAGCCACTTAACAAAACAAAAACAAACCTAGGGAAAAAAAAAAAAAAACAAACAAAAAAAACCAAACAACCAACAAAAACCCACACCAAAAAAAAAACCCTAAGAAGTAAACACAAGAGAGTGGTGAATACCGGCTGCTTTACACATCCTTCCCAGTATGCGCCCATATTTATTCCAAACTGGTGTGCAGCACCTGAATGTAATTCTTCAGCCCGAGGATGATAGAAGCAGAGCATTTTCATGCTATCGGTAACCTGATCCCACCCAGTTGGCCGGCTCCCTGACAGCATAACCACTCTACATCTGCAAAGACAAAGGAGTTGCCACAAAGGGCTTCCCAACCGCAGCACAAGAGGAGCTGAGGGGTGGAGAAGAGTCAAAAAAAGCCCTTAAGACCAGATCTGCTCCACTCATGCTTAATATGAACACACAAGCAGACAAAGAAAAAAAAAATCAATCAAGAAGATGAAGAGCTTCTCGCATAGGCAAACTTGCTTGCTAACATCACACAGCCTGAACTTCTTTCTACCTGACTAAATGGGAGCCTGGCAACAGAGCTCAGAGGGACTGACCTCAAGCTGCCAGCAGAAGCAGAGATTGGCGCGCCAGCTTGGGCTTCGTGTCAAGAAACAGCATTTTCAAAATTAACAGGGCCAAAAATAGGTTTGGAATCACGCTGCACTTTACAGGAGGTTTTTACTCAACTGAGGAACAAAAACAGTCCTAGAATCAGGCAACAGCAGTTTCATCAAGTCCCAAGAAGAGAAAAGAGTGGGAAAAGGTGTGCTGATAGTTTGGGGATTTTTAAAATCTTTTTTTGTTGTCAGGCAGGAAAAAAAAATAAATGTTGATGTCTTGTTGCAGCAAAGGATAGGGCATTTAGAATGCCTGGGCACTTCACACAAAACTTGAGGCTGCATTTTGCCAGTTTGATAACTTCTGTCTTATTTTCCAAGTTGATTTAACCACATGGCAAATAATAATTAGCAATCATTCTTGAAAATTTAACCCAAAAACCCAACCACTGTGGTCTCATATTGTTTACCTTATGCTGAGAACCTCACTCACACGGGTCATCTAGTGACCTCCTGGGAACATGCCCCTGCCGGGGTACAAATGAGCGACCTGAGAGACTGCAAACGGGAAACAGCCCAATGTTCAGATGTGAACAGACATTCTTGAGCATCCAAGTCTCCCACTGACTTCAGGGGGAAAAAAGACAGCAGATGAAAGGCTGTATTAGCACTGACTTTCAGAACCTCCATGTGCCAGGGCCTCTGGAGTTCACTGAACTTAATGAGAGCACTGGGTGCACAAAAAACGCAAGACACATCCCCCTGCAGAAGGGAGGGAGTCTGTGGCCCACTCACTGCAGAGTTTCCTCTCATTTGTTTATAAAGCAGAGTTGAGGTTAGTTCAGAAGAGAGTTCCTCATTTCCTCCTCCTCCTGCCCCTCTCCCTAACCAGATGTGACAATGTTACAATATTATTATCCTGTCAGCACCACGGGGGGGGAAATAAAAATAAAATTCAGGGTGAAAGGAGAGCCAAAAGAAAAACAGATCCAAGGCAGCACCTTTCAGACTCACTAGCCCATCTCAGGAAATTGGAAACCCTTACAGCTGGACTGCGGTTTCATTTGAAACGTTTGTGGCTCAGTGATTAACAAGAACTTTTTGAAGTCCTGTTGTACACTATGTGTGACTCTTACTGAAAGCCATAGGAGGTACCTGCTGCCAAAGGATGGGACGTGAACCTTCGGGCCTGACCGGCTAAATCACACCCTAGGCTGGAAGCACCAGCTCAGGTAGGCTTCACTGTGCCAGGGCCCTTCAGCTTCTCAATGCCACTAGGAAAAGCATACCCAGACTGGACTTTTGCTATACAAACCACTGACTTGCTGGTTTTCCCTGGCAGCTCTCCCGCCAAAGATGAGCAGGCTGGGCTTTCATCCAGACATGGGAATCAAGAAAGGGTGCACAAAAGGGAATGTATCAAGCAAAACAAATGGAGGAAGGAGGCTATTTAAATGAAGTGCCATAAAACATTCAAAATATCTAAGAGAGTGGTTTTCACTGAAAAGCTTTTACTTCAGCACACTGTACTGAAGAAGGCAGAGATACAGCAGATTTAGGGCTGTGTCTTGCAAAATTCAGAAACAGAACACCCCTCCCCTTCCCTGCAGCCTGTGGAAGAGTTATAGCCGCAAAATAAACCACCACTATCTCTGCTCACTACGTGCTGTGGCCAAAAGCATGACGTACACATTACTAATATCTCCTCCAACGCTGCTAAGGCAGTCTAAAGTTTTTCCTCCAACTGGTAAACTGAAAGACACATGGTCACTAAAGAACAGACTATTAGCTACCTGTATATCATTTTTCTTTGTTTTTGTTTCTCCTCTGTCCAAGGACAGGTAAATAGGAAATCTTGCCTGAGTAGAGATTTGACCCCCAAAAGTCTAAACCTGCTTTCTGAAAAATAAAGAATTCAGAAATATTAATCTTGCTTTACCATTTTTCCCTTCACCTGGAATATTCCCCAGCACATGCTTCTACCCTACTACAGAGGGGACGTTTCTTCCATCAGTTCATGTGGGACCAAGCAGGATCAGCCCCAAGTTTCTAGGAAGTATGAAAAGAGCTTTCAAAACAATTGTGCGACATACTGTTGAGAGATACAGGTTCTATGATGGAAATCCCAGCCAAACACGTAGGCTTTGAAGGACAGAAGTGTGTCCTGCTATGGGGTCTCCGTGAGGGCAGCATTATGTTCTTGCTCTGCAATAGTCTCTCCTGGCATGCATATGGATCTCTACTGGGGCTGATGAGGAAGTAATTGAATTCTGAGTTCATGTTCATTCAGCTCTCTGGGACTGAACCACAAAAATAGTTTCAAGCCTGAAGGTGGTTCACATACCACTGCGGTCCTTTCATGTGTCAGCTCTGCTAAGCTGCTGATTATGGATCTTGACAGACCCATTAATCCTCAAGAGTGTCTCATGCAGGAAATCATTCTGTTTCTTCCCTGTAAAATAAAGCATTCCCGTTCTAAGGAAAAGAGCATCATCGTGCACCTCTGTAACTAAGTATGATGTAATCAGCAAAAGAGCTCTACGGACTGACTGTGACAGAGGAAGGTTGGAAACAGAAGCGTGATCCAGGATAGTTAGCCAGGCTACTGCTAACCAGGAGTGAGATGTTAGGGTCAGCTCAGTTTAACAGTCTAAAAGAGCTAAACAGAAGAGATCTTTGAAGCTGCTCCTACCTGGGCCAAGAACCACATTGTCACTAATGGTTCTACCCATGACAGCCAGAGCCAAGCTTAAAAAGAAGAAAATTTCCAAGACTTAAGCCTCTTTTTTTGGATCTACAGATCTGTAACAAAATAATTGGAAGACACAGGTTGGACACATGCAGAAGGTTCAACTGTTTCTCATTGTGGACTGCATTATAACTGCTTTGAACATAAGCCCCTCAAAATTAGCAGGAAGCTCTCAATTGCTCTCAACAAGCTTGAAGACTGACTTCAGCATAAGAGCAAGCACTTGGGAGATCCTCTGCCCAAAAGCAAATTTCTGCCAGATGCAGCATTTCTTGTCTTTCACCTCAAGACGTAGGCAGTGCAGATGTACCTCGTCCTTTGCAAGGGGCACAAGCAACATGCTGCATTTTACAGCAATGCCAAGCTGCCGTATGATCACATGTCTTCTCCAGTCCCCTTTAGCTGATCTGCTTTCCAGCAGTGTTCTACAAGCCACAGAGGAAGCTTGTTGGTGAGCTGGCAGACAGGAGCATGGCTACAGACAAATGCTCAGTGTAGTTTTGTGAGCAGCTGTCACAAGCCAATGATCTCATGCAAAGTAAAGCTTATGCTAGCAACAGAGAACAAATAAAGGTTGTTTTANGTTTTTTTAACCAATAAAAAAAAAAAAAAAAAAAAAAAAAAAAAAAAGGTGATAAAAAATGTATTCCCAGAGAAGAAAGCATACTAACTTTCTGAGGTGTCTAACAACCAGGATGGGGAGACCAACCTCTGGAGCATGCCCTCAACAGACTTCCCTGTTGCAACCAACATGATTATTTGTCCGGTGTTAATACAGTAACGTGCTGCTTTCCTGAAAAGTCCCTGGCTGCCTTTTAAGCTCTTGAAAAGACACCAAAGACTTTTGTTTTGATTTCAAACTGGTTTTCAACACCTCCACGTTGGAGTGACCTTATAAAAGTGCCCACTGAGTCATTTGACAGGGCTGTGTGTGACTCTGGCACTTAAAGGAAGGAACTAATGTTAGATGCTGACACCCATGTAGGGACTTCTGGACTTGTAAAATAAAATAAAAAATTACTCCTTTTTATCCCAATGAGTTTTCCTGACACTTTCAAATTACTAAGTTATTGTTTATTTTGTAAAAAGGCTGTCTTAACCTCAATACTGAATTAATAGGTCACTGAGGAATCTAATACTGTGGTAATGCAACGCAAATATCACTTCATAATATGGAACCGAAAGAAGACTATAAATTTTTTCCAATATGTGTTCATAAAGTGGGAAAACTTGCAAGATTCCTTTACACCAGTACTGTGTCACTTGTTAAAAAGAAAAAAGTAGTAAAATCCGAGTTGTTCTGCAAGGCCCGTCCTTTCAAGATGAAAAAAATTCTTTCCTCCCATTAACCTTCTATTTTAGAAGTTCTGTTAAACTCAGGTATTGAAAATTTGCAGTTATGTGTGAAGTATATGCAACCAACGCCTCATACCGCTGGCTGCTGACAAATAAGCATGACCATGGACCATCTGTCACCTAGAAAATTTACTCCTTTTGTTTTACCAACAAATGTCAGACACCTTTATGAGCATGATCCTCTTCCTATCAAATTCCACAAGGTTTCTACAACATGTTATCATCAAGCGTCCATCAAACTTCATATTAAATAACTCAAAGTGAGCTGATAACACTGAAAATAGGGGAGGTGACTGAAATAAGCTGTATCTTTTGATGTGGCACTAAATCAAAACCACTGCAAAACAGTGTTAGTAAAGGTGAAAACCTTACCCAGTGAAGGACATAGTAGAACTTACAATGCTAAATGTGTTTAGTAGAACTTTCAGTGCTAAATGTGTTGGAAAGGGTAGGAAGTTTGAAGAATCAGTTCACAGTGAACTCCCAGTGTAGACTTTTGTCTCTGCAGAGTGCGTATCAGCAGGCCAGGATTGTAGTATGGGAGAAGCACGTGCAAAGCAGGAAATCGGACTTAAGGACACCCAGCAAATAGAATAAATACCCTTGCACTGATCTGCCACACAGTGGAAACCTGGTGGGCTTGGGGGGTTATTTTGTGTTGTTTCTTTTTTTGGTGGTGTTGTTTTTGTTGTTGGTTTGGTTTGGTTTTTTGTTTTTTTTTTTTCCCTGAGCTAGGCTGAGATTTTCAGGGGAGCTGGAAGAGCACTGCCAAGTCCCACAGGACTCTACCACTCCTTTATGCCTGTTTGAAAATCCCAGCCACAGCTTTGCAGGCAGCCTCTGTAATGCAACAAGGAAAGGAAGTCTAAAAGCAGAGCTCTAACAGCACATTAACCCTCAAGAAAAGGTGGATGTCTTTCGGATGGTCCAAATGCTTTTTATCAGAAAGATGACTTGTTACAAGCTGAGGTTAAAATTCGGGAAGATTCAAAGTGCCAATTCAAATAAACATGTGAGATGTATCTATTCTTCAGATGGAAGATGAAAAAACTCATCAAAAGGAACCACGTGATGGTTCAAAAGTCTGACCATCTCCTGTGTTTTAACAAGGAAATAACTGTGGCTAACTGTTGACTTTGCTAATGGCATTCACTGAGGGTATTCTGAGGTTTGCTTTGCAGTTGAGGAAACTGAGTCAGAGGGATTAAGTCAAGGGCTCAAAGCCACAGGCAAACTTCACTGCCAGGACCAAGTTTATTAAAAGTTCCCTGGAGCCACCTGACTTCCAGTCATATCATGATGCCCCTCCTGTTCCGTGTTAGAACTACAATTTCATCTGTTGCTGTAAAATAAGGAGGATTATATCTGTCAGCACTTACAGATGAGATATTCCTGAGAATTCCTAACAAGAAATAGTGACAATAAAAACTATTTTTTCAAAGTATATTTTTGTTTTGAAGCATTCAACAGGTTTGCATCAGGAAAGGCTGTCACAGGGAAACTGTTTTTCATGCAGGCTAACATAATTTCTCAACACTGAAATCAGAGAGCTTAAATTATGTGTCTGTGTCATCTTTCAGCACCCAGACCCCTGCAGAATAGAACAGTCAAGAGTTTTGGCAGAACACTCATATTTCAACTTCCAGCTTGAACAATAGCTTAAGTGCTGGTACCCTGCATGGGAGCTCAGAATCTCATACAGACTCATACAGACATAAGATCACAGACAGACAAGAGCGAAGAGAGGTCACCTTACCTATTTTACGGCTTCTCTCCAGGACCTGAAATGCCCTTTATTTGCCACTCCCCCCCCAAATCATTCTCCAGACTCCTGCCACGAGGCAAATTAAATACTAGCTTATCTTCCAAAATAGCTGTAACACAATCCTTGCAGAACTGTGCTGCAAAGAGCATTGTTCTACTGTAACACAGTTTACAGGGATCCAAACAGTCTAGGGAAAAGAGAGTCCAAATTCATGGTTTTCTGTTTACATGGACTCTGAAATCTATTCACTATCTGTGGTTAGCTTAATAGCTACTGCTTATGAAAACGGGATAAAACCCTTTATCAAAATACTCAGGACCAATGTATTTCAAATCATTTGTTCTATGAAGGATGGGTCTGATTGTCTGGGTTTATAATTTTAGCACTTCCTGTTAATAGCATCTGCTTTTCTTGAGTTCTCAGAATGTGATGTAAGCATTCCAAATGTAATATGCCATCTCTTTTCCAAACGGAGGGCAAAGGTGTTAAAAGCATCAGTCACACCACATTAGTAATCAGGTTTTCTGGTGATACAATAAAATGACCCAGATTCTGTAGAGGACTCCTGTTGATAACCTATGAAACCAGGGTTGAAGTTTCCAACACACCGGGTGCCATTACATTCTACGTGAAGACTTCCACCCAGGCATGTTTTGCTGTCACTCATGGTCCTTTCCCAGGAACAATCCCAGACAGGTTTGTACATATCACCTCTACTTCCTAGATGAGGCGCGGAAATCAGACTCCACAACTCCTGCACGTTGTAAAGCAGGTATGTTTATTCGGTGCTGGACGCACGGGGGATCGCCCCACCACAAACGTGCGTGCCCAACATGGGGTGAAACCCTTTACTTAAACTACTAGCTTATACATAGTCAGTAGATGTTGCAAGAGGCCTATGAATACACATGAACTATCCCCGCCTCATACTGAAATGAGCCCTCTGCCCCTTTGCGCCTGCGCGGTGCCTTGTGGTGGTGGTCGTGGTGGTGGGCCGGGGTCCCAGCGATGAAGTAAAGAGGCTTCTCTTCATCACCGCTGGTAGTCCTTATCGCTTGTGCAGACATAGATCTGCATCACTTATCCTTATCGCTTGTGCAGACTTAGATCTCATCTTAGGCCTGGCCGATCCAGCTGCTATCTTCTTTCTTTGTTTTGCTTCTTGCTGAAGACCTTATTGTTTTGTAGTTAATCTCATCAAGTACCAGACCAAAAGGGATGATTAAGTCATCCACCACCCATCACCAAAGCGATAATTAACTGTTTAATCATCAAACCACTATCACTAGGCACCAAAATTAAGGTGGCTGACCTAACATACACTCCCTTTCCATCACCAAGTGTTCAGGAATAAACACATTTGCCAGGAGGCCAAATGACCTGTGGGTTTAGGAAGTTCTCTTCAGTTCACATTTTGCTTCATAAAATTACAGAAATGTAATGCTTAAATCAGTCCATCCTTGTGCCCTGAAATATAATACAATTACATTTAAATAATACTCGACAGAGTTTTGTTTTAGCACCTCAGATATTTATCTAATCTCATCCAATGCTGTTCCAGTAAAAACAGAGTCTTGAAATCTCTAGAAAATATTCAAGGGAAGACCAAATCACCATCAAAGACTACCTATGTCTAAAACCCCAAAGCTGGTGCTTTCTCTTCTTTTGTTCATAGGGATGCTCTGCATTAGCGCATGTATATACCACACAAAGGGGTACTCATCACCTGCCTAGTGATCCAGAAAAACACAGTCTCTGCACAGCAACGGGAAAGGGGACTAGGGCAGGGGAAAAAGCCAGAAAGCAGTCATTGTCCCTCACTGCCACCCGGTTTACAATCATCTATACCCAAATCCAGGTAGACTCACTTAACTGTAAATCCTCCTATGCTTCCAACAAGGCCAAAGTCTCCCATGGCCACCTAATTCTCCTCAACTCCTTATTTTGTGCTCATAACACTCACTTTCCTGACCAGAGAAGCAGTTTATTTTGGCATTTCTCAGCACAAGAATGATCAATGACCTTCCACCATCTCCATCAGTGGCCAACAGAGAAAGCCTGATGGAAGAATATAAAAATGAGGCCAGCACACAAATTCTTTCCTCCTGCATTCTCCCAACCTTCAGAAATTTTGGCTTACAGAGGTCACAGATCTTTCCCACTTCCCATAGTGTGGGAGAGTGGTAGTGATTAATGAGGCCAGTTGGGTAACCTTCTCTGCACTGCAACTGAGTATGACAGATGAACCCAAGGAGACTGTCAGATGCCATGCAGCATGGCTGACAGCAGCATGGCAACACCAGTCATGCACCCTGCCCAGCTCTTTCCTAGCTGCTCTTACCACCTCTCAGCCACTTGAATAGATTGAGACTAGGGAAACCTGCATTTGACCCCCCTTCTACAGGTGGTTTCCTGTGAGAACATCAGCAGGGCAGGGGTTTTTTTGACAATGTAAAGAGAAAGGCTCTTACACAGGTTAGTCAAAGCTGTTGAGTCACAGCACATCACTGACTTACAGATGAATTTCCCTTTAGAGGGGATAATGCACCGTGCTGATGAGGAAGGGAAGGAGGAAGGGAAGGAGGAAGGGAAGGCATCACCCTGTCCTCTCTGCTTGCTGAGCTGTTCTCAGTCAGCACATGCCTCCCACAGAGTGTTTTTCTAAAGACTTTCAAAATCTTTTCTAAATATTTGTCTCCTCCGGGTAACCTCTCCAGCCATGTCTGTTCTGTGCCCTCTTTGACAGCCAATGTCGGGGCCCAGTGCCCCACATCCATGACTGGCTCACCAGC
>VWZY01004365.1:106190-143372 GCA_013399075.1 Chloroceryle aenea
AAAAAAAAAAAAAAAAAAGCCAGTCTGCAAATTAATCAGAACAAATGTACTACTGCTGTTTGTCTCTAAAAAAATGCCTGAATGGTTAAAGTGAGACCAGGAAATCATTGTTACAAATGGTATAGAGGTTTAATAAGGCAGCAACCCTGCCTCACAGATTAAATGAGGAAATTGTCTTCCTCTTACCCAATGAGGAGCTGAGGCTCAAAAATTGTGGGCAACTGGCACCATCTAAGGCCACTGCCTCAGGAAAAGAACAGTATTTCCTTCCCCAGTTGTGTATATAAATATATAGAATATAAAATACTTAAATTATTAATACAGATGTCCACTATGGAACAAAATAATAATAATTTCCTATTAATTTCCCTAATTTAAGGTCCAGCTTCCACCAAATTTTTCTTGTGTCCTTTATTCAGAGGTGTGTCTACAGCATCTTCTACAAATTACTCTTGGGGCCCACCTTAAATGTGGATGGGGCCTGAACATCACTCAGCTTCAGAAGTCAGAATTTTATTTTAGCAATTTCTAGGCCTTTAGAGAGAAATACTATAGACTGCAGTCACTGCAGCTTGTGTTGATACTTTCAATCAACCAAACTGAGCCTTGCAGAAATTAAGCCTGAGTAGCCACAGCCTCTAAGGGGCTGAGTTTGAACAGTGTTTAGTCATATCTTGATGTTTGACTCTGAAGTAAATACAACATCGGGATTAAACATATCTGACTCCCTGTGCACTAATGATAATCCGTGAGCAGATTCATCCTTCCTGGGAAGGGAAATAGAGAATAACTGTGCCACTGGAGACAGCAAAGGGACCAAGAAAGTGGTGAACTCTGTTTACCAGAACTAGAATTGGGTCAAGACATCAGAGATGTTATCTGCTGCTGTTAAAAGTGGACCTGTAACAGCTGCCACAAAACAAAAATTTAATCGAAGACATAAATTCACAGTTGCCTCAGGAAATAATTAAGCCTTTCCATACTTTGTAATGCTACAGTCAGGGTAGTATTTATTCCCCCAAAGCCCAAAATGAGCTAAATATCAATAGCCACACTAAATCTACGACTCTTTAGATTCTGATCTCGTACCTTTTTTCTTGATTCTGGAATTAGGCTGTTGATATGTGTACTCAAGCCAAGGACTAATCGTGACAGGTACTTGACATTAACATGTGTTGTCAGAAAAAGATGGAGAGGCACACTGCTTACATTTCCTACCTCAGCGACTCATCTCAGAGGCCTGAAAACATGCTGGTGCAGACTCTGCAAAGGCAAAATCGGCAACTTTGACAAGGACAACAGCTTTGTCTGCAAGCTTTGGAAAAAGACAGCTCTGCAGTCAGATGCTGTGAGAGACTGATGTGGCGAGTGACACTGCAGGGGCAGCAGCCACTTCTAGGAAGAAGTGTTGCTACCCTGCTTCCCAACCTCCCACCTGCAACAAGGAAGATGTGGCTTCTCTTTGACTTTCCAAAGATTTTATTCTCAGATTCACCCTATTCCAGCACCGGTCCTTCAGTCTTGATAAAACAAAATCCTCACACTGCCAGGAAATCCTGCACCTGCCTTGCCCACACCATGTAAGAGAACACCTACAACAAATTCCTGAAAATAAAATACATAGCACCTTCCAATTTCAGCATTTCAGTGCCTGCAAAAAGCAAAAGACACCTTTAATACCATGGTAACAGGAATCAGTGACCATGCCTGAAAGAAGTCTCTCGACTAGACACAGCTACAGCATGCTCCACTAGCCACCCACCACAGTCTGTCCACCCACCTGCCTTGGAGGCAGGCTGACTTGTCGGGTGTCACCAGCATGGCACATGGATATTTGAGACTGCTGCCTGCTTCTTTCAGGAAGAACCAATTTTCTGTGTGTACCAAAAGGGCAGCCCTGCATGCCCACACTTTGTTTGGTTTTCTCACTTTTGGAATTAAAATAGTTCCTCACATCTGTCATATTCACATAGACTCAACTGTAGCAGCAGACAGGCTTAAAAGGGGTTAAGGAAAACAGATTCAGAGACGGAAAAGATTGCAGTGAAGGTCATAACTTGAAAGATTGCCAAAAAAAATGTAATTCCGAATTATACTTTGCCATAGTTTATCTTCTTAGTAGCTCTAGTATCCACCAGGCAGAATGCTCAAGACACGCCTTAACCTTTACAGACATGATCCAGACCTTGGAGTAATATCCTATGGGGCAGAGATTGACTGGAAAGGAGACTAAGATATATCATGTCTGCACGACAGACTGAAACACACACCCACCACAAGAAGAACAAAACCCTCTCCTGAATGTGTCTGCATTGTAAAAGAAAGAGGGGGAAGACTGATTTATTTAAACAGTACTTAACTAACAATAAACACTATCAAACCAAAGCAAACTAATGCTCAGCCATTAAAGCATCCATTCAATAGCCCATCTGTCATATTGTTAAGACCTTTAGAAGTTGTTTAACAAAATGTTAAATAAGATGACATTCAGCAGCGCAAAATGCTTGACTGGCTAATGCAACAAAAAGGGGTTGGCCTGCTGGTGTTTGATATACTGCTCTGTGCTGCAGGCTGAAACCTCTGGAGCACACGAGGGGGCTCCCAGGCTGTCGCTTTTTATCTCAGTGAGCAGTGCCAGAAATCACCACAGGCCAGTGTCAGCAGCATCACGTGGCAGAGGAAGAAAACACCAATGCAGATAGAAAAAGATGTACTATATATAGGGAGAAAATAAGGAAGCAGAAAAAAGAAACTAGCCTATGAAAGGAGAAGGAAGAAACCCCCTAATTATCATATTCTTGGTGACCCACGCCTGTTCCAAATCCAGATTATTTTTCTTAGCCACTTCGTATCTTTTAGTCTACGTTTGACAGCAGGGTTTGATGAAGGTGCTATGAAAATACTTTAGATTGGATGCGACAGACTATTTAGTAAACATCTAACAACTTCAAAGGTGGGTGTAGTCAGTTCAGCAAAGACGCATGTAAATTTTGTTTGTTTACTATCTTACACGAGAGCAGATTGTTCTGCCCTTTTGTGGACGGCGACTCTCATACAATGTCACTTTTCAGGAACTGACTGCCTTGATGCCAGAAGCTTGTACATCTTCAAATCTAAAATCAGAGTTAAGGCAGGGCAACCAGGCAAGGAAGGCAATTAGTAGGTTTCCTGCAGTAGCTGAAGAATAGATAAAATACTGCCCTGAAAACAAAAACAAAACAAACCAATCAGACCAACATTTCCTAAGCACTGTGTTAGACTCTAGGTTGGAACGTTATAACCTAGAGAGCTTCCTGATGTTTTCCCTGACCTTCAGGAGTAGCCAAATACATATAAGAATGAACTACAATTAAAACTAAGCAATGTTTCCAGCTAGATTATTGATTCAGAAGTATTCCTTCTGAGACCAGTCTTGTAATCAAGTGTTATTTAATACAACAAAACTGAGACATAACAAAATCCTAGAAAACGGGAATTCAATACATGTTAGCAAGTCTAGATAAACACTGACTGACAAATGCAGAGAGTTTACCTTGGCTGCTAACTGATACAAAAATTGTGAGCCTCATTCATGCTGTGGTTGATAAACAGATTTCTTATCTGCTATGAATGTACAACTAAAACCAAGCAAATTAAAAAAATAAAATAAAATAAAAAAAACCCCAACCAACCAAAACACTGCTCTCGCAGACTGAAGTATATGCTAGGAAGGGAAAGTGCAGGGAAAGCGCAGGGAAAGAGAAGAAAGCAAGCAAGCTATGCCAAGCTTGTGCTAGAACCCAAAGAGTCTGCTATAAAAGTGGTAGGTAGTAGCATTTTAAGTATGACCCAGATGCAGACTCAGCTTAACAGTAAGACTGCTGGGGAAACTACACAACCCCTTCTCATTTCAACTGTCCTCCTATAGCCTGTTTCAGCAAGATCTATTCCAGATAAATAAAGGACCTGGGAAAAGCAAGCAGGATCACAACAGTGTTCTGTTGATGACAGAAGTAAGTGACTGATGTGGGGTTGAAAATCGAACAATTATCGCTTTCGTGATGGGTGGTAGCTGACTTAATCATCCCTGTTGGTCCGATACTTGATGACATTAACTACAACACAATAAGGTCTTCAGCAAGAAACAAAACGAAGGGAGGAGAAGATAGCCAGGCCCCAGGGGATGATGCAAGTCTGCACAGGTGATAACGACTGCCAGCTGTGGCGAAGAGGCGAGATGTTACTTCATCGCTTCATCGCTGGGACCCCTGACCACCACCACGAGGCACTGCGCAGGCGCAAGGGGGCGGAGGGCTCATTTCAATGTGAAGCGGGGATGGTTCATGCATATACATAGGCCTCTTGCAACATCTACTGACTATGTATAAGCTAGTAGGATAAGAAGAGGGTTTCGCCCCATGTTGGGCACGCACGTTTGTGGTGGGGCGATCCCCCGTGCGTCCAGCACCGAATAAACATACCTGCTTTACAACGTGCAGGAGTTGTGGAGTCTGATTTCCGCACGTTAGTAACTATATAGATATATATGTACATATACGCACATATATTCACTCCTTACTGAACTTATCTTGCCTGTCAGTAAAGAGTGCTTACAGGAACATCCCAGAATGGTCATTTTCCGCACTAAAAGCTCTAAAGGTCAGCCTTCAGTTATACCAAATTCAATGCTGCCATGACTGTGTCACCTCTTGGGAAAGGGGGAGGGATTCTTGGCAAAACATATGGTAACAGCAGTTTATTTTATCACACTGCTGTATTGTTTTGAAGTGAAAGAAGGCTTGTAGGGAGAGACAGTATCTTTTATTAGACCATCTATTATTATTTCTTCCCTGCCCTTTTAAAAGTAGTTTATTTTATGGGTTCAGTGTGACTAGAGCAGAGAAAAGAACTCTGCTGTAGTACTTAACGGAGAAGAGAAGAGAAATAAAAAGGAAAAATGAACAAATACAGTAAGACCCCCTGTACTCAGCACTGGTGAGGTCTCACCTCGAGTACTGGGTGCAGTTCTGGGCCCCTCACTTCCAGAAGGATCTGGAGGTGCTGGAGTGGGGCCAGAAGAGAGCGACGAGGCTGGGGAAGGGACTGGAGGGAAAGTCTGATGAGGAGAGGCTGAGGGGGCTGGGGTTGTTCAGCCTGGAGAAGAGGAGACTCAGGGGGGACCTCATCACTCGCTACAACAACCTGAAGGGAGGTTGTAGTCAGGTGGGGGTTGGGCTCTTCTCCCAGGCAACCAGTGACAGGAAGAGAGGACATGGCCTGAAGTTGCACCAGGGGAGGGTCAGGTTGGATCTTAGGAAGCACTTCCTCAGGGAAAGGGTGGTAGAACCCTGGAATGGACTGCTCAGCGAGGTGGTGGAGTCACTGGCCCTGGAGGTGTTTAAGGAAAGACTGGATGTGGGCTTCATGACATGGTCTAGAGAGACCTTATTGTGGCCTTTCAGCACTTACAGGGGCCTGTCAGAAAGATGGGGACAGACTTCTGAGCAGGGCCTGTTGTGATAAGACATAGGGGTGATGCTTTTAAACAAGGAGATTTAGGCTAGAGAGAAGGAAGACATTTTTTAGACTGAGGACTGTGAGAGCCTGGCCCAGGCTGCCCAGAGAGGTGGTCGCTGCCCCACCCCTGGAACTATTCCAGCTGAGGTTGGTCGGGGCTCTGAGCAACCTGCTGTGGTTGCAGATGTCCCTGCTCCCTGCAGGAGGGGTGGACCAGATGACCTTCAAGGGTCCCTTCCAACCCAAACCAGTCTGTGACTCCGTGAAGACAGGCTATTCAAAAGTTCGCAGATGAGGGCTTTATTAGAGACATACACTAGCAGAGCGAGTGGAAAGGAAACATGGGGGGAAAAAAAACCTCATCCTATACAATAACATCCTATACAGTATCTGCCTACCGACTGATTCAAAGAGCCAACCCAAAACTCCAAACAGGTCAGCAGAAAGATTCCCACAAATGCCAGTCCTGCTCCCATATTCAGTTTTCAGTTACATAAGCATTGCTGAGGTTATTCAAGTGAGAAAGGGAGGCTACGCCCAAATTTCCAATGTTATAATCCTCCCAGTGCAAATTATGTCAAGGAATATCAGCTAGCTGCCTTCTGCATGGCAAACATGTCAGCTTTTGGCACAAAGGAGAAAAAAGCATGGGCCTTTCTCGTTTTTCCTTCATTTGGGGAAATATTTCTGCACTGCCCTCCAAGATACTTATGGCAAGGAAAGTTTCTACCTACAGGCTCACCTGAACAGCACCACATAAAGTACCAGGAGAGCACCAGCACGTGGAAGCTGTGTTGCTGCAGCGCCAGGGAGATAGTGGCTCCCACTGCAGATTCTTTGCTTGCATGAGTTAACGTCAAAGAAGTGGATGACAACCTTCTACAGCGCGTGGAGAAACCTGAACAGACTGGTTGCAAAAATGATTAGTATGCAAACTGTACCCAGGTTCTGCAGGCAGCTATTCCTCAGTAAGTGTATCAGAGACCAAACAAAAGGAAAAATAAACCAGCCCAGCCTCTGTTTACAGCAGAAACAGCAATCAAAAAGAAACTTCTAAGGATTTTAATTCTACTGAAACCACATTCCTCTTTTTCTATGAAGTACATTGCACTGAAATTTAAATGAAGCTTTTAAAACTCGAAACTAAGAAAACTCATTATCCCATAAAAGGACAGATTTGCTTCCTTGGTGAATTAGTCATCCAGCTAATCTACCTAATTCCCTCCCTTTAAAGCAGTCTTGCTCTCATCAAAATTTGTTAGTAACTGTACCTATGTTTTTTTTTGTTCCAGGGACAAGGCATTGTTATCATATGTGTTCTTGCATAACATTATAATACGGCTGGTTTGTAGCTGGGGAGCTAGGTTATGTACCCAGCACCTTTACTGTAAATGAAGGGACCTACAACATGATGTTAAAATAACATCACACCACCAAATCCTCTATAATGGCCAGTTCATTATCCTCCCTTAACCCACCCAGTGATTTACTGATGAGATTGTGTTCTTTATAGCAATAGGTGTGTTTTCACCTTTAGAGGATAGAATAAGACTTTCTCAGGGTAAGCTCTTCTCTAAATATAGGAAAAATCTGGTTTGTAAATGCATTGGGCCACTGTATTCCTTACTAATATGAGTACTTGCAGCTGCACTGACATCCACAGAGGTGCACTTATTAAGAACAGCAAAGGATCTGGGTTATAATATTATGCTATTAAGGGCCAGTAGGTCTCATTAGTGCTCCTCTAAAGGGGGGGGGGGGGGGGGGAGGAAGAAGGGGAAAAGAAAAAAAAAAGAAAAAGAGATTGAAATATAAAAGCTGAAAACCAGCTAATACAACTATATCATCAGGTTCATCTTTCAGGCAACTTATGTGCGACTGTTTAACCTGAAGTGTCCTTGGATTAGCATGAGAGACTTGCAAAACCTGCAAACCGTGTAACGGGTCATTCATCCACGAGTCTGTTTGATTTACACCATTTAAGGACTAGCAGAACACATGCTGACTTGGTACACTGCCTTACCATAAAGACATTAGACCAGATGTGCAGCAATCGCCCAAGAACACCTTCTCCCAAGCACGTTCTTTCTTCCTACTGAACTATTTGTTATATAGATAGGGCTGATGAAAGGTTAGTGAACCACACAGCTAACTAAAATGCACAGAGATGCCTCTTTGACTGCAGCAGGACTCCTCAGATCCACTTCGAGCCACAGAGAAGCTGTGCTGCTGTTAAATGGCTGATTAGTTTATTCTGCCAAACATCTGAGAGCATCATTAGTTACACAAATGGCTTGAATTATGATCAAATGAGCTGAGTAACCTGCTGCCATGAAACTCCATGTGAGTCCTGTTTTATCAGATCTCAACATGTGTTACTCGGTGCGAAGCCCTGTCTCCTGGCTCTGTCTGATAGCTCATCCAAGCCAGGGCTCATGAGGCCCCTTCTCAGCCCGAGGACCACCTTTCCTGCTGAACTGTTTTACTCAAAGGTTGCCTCGGTGTCAATTTCCACCAGACAAGAAGGATCAATGCAACATTTGCAGACATCTTTTGTCATTGTACTTTCACACATTCTTTTTTGATAGTAGGTATATGGGTGTGTTGCTCTCTAGTTCTAGGAAAAATAAATTTTTAAAAAGTAAATTAAAAAACACAAACACAAACAAACAAACAAACGAAAAATACCTCACACAAATAAACCACAACACATTTCCCTGTTGTTTGCAAACTGCGTGGTAATGGAAAGGAATTAATGAGATCGGTTTGTGATTCTGCTCAGACAGGACCAGGCTATCTCTCAGACCACAGAAAGTGCACAGTACCAGCTGTAACATTTACCACCCTCCTTTATTTTTTGCTGCCATTCCTGAAACCCAACCATTTATAGCAAAGAGGCTCTACCATAGATCAAGATACATCAGCTCAAACTAATTCCAACAGAAAAAAATTAAATGCTGTATTTCAAAGCATCAGTCCTCCAGCCCACTATCACTTTTGAAGGCTGACACCTGCTAAGTCCCAAGGGTAAATCCCTGTATTCCAGCAAATAAGACATTCTTGTATAACCAAAACCATCAGTTCCAAATTATATTTCTTCTGTTGGATCTCTAAACTCTTTACTCAGAAAGTAAAGTAGCCACCTAGTAATACTCACAAATGTGGGAATTGCCAATATATTTACTTTTTTCCTGTGAGATAAACAAGAGAGAGCCTGTAGGGAATCAACACAGTGGAAAAAAAAATACCAACCTGCTGTTCTCAATTCAGAAACACTGAAACATTTTATCCTGCAATACAGAAGAATGCTTACTGCAAAAATTATTGCATGGAGAGGCATCAAGAAATGCAGAGGTGCTGATGAAATATTTGTAAGGATAACCATAAATTAGTGTGTTCTCAGTTTCACAAGTCTCAAAATTAACAGTTAGATTGTTGTCTCTGGGAATAAACAGTTCCTAAAATCTGAAGAGGAGAAATGCATGAACAAAATCCATCGCTGCCACCAAGAACAGTTACCCTCATTTAGCCATGACTGATCAATAAAGAAACTCCGCAGACACTATCATGCCAGCACTGTCAGGGAAGAAATAAGCAGCCAGGTTCATTCCTGAGATCAGCAGAGAGATAACCAGGCTTCACAAACGTGTGAAACCCTGTCTAAGATGAGCTGTCGGAGGAGGTACTGCAGAAAGCAGCTCAATCTCCTGCACATCTGTGACGCAGGCACTAAGTACACAGCTTTATGACTGAGCTGCAACACGACTGTTTCCAGCATGCACACAGTGTACAGGGTAGCTTGGTTTGGATGATGGCAGAAAGGACTCGGCTAGTATGCATGTCTTTTGCTAAATTACCATCTCCTCCTCCTTGCACAGAAGAAGCTCGGCAGCAGTTCAGGAAGGGGGGAGGAAGGAGAGCATTTCCCCTGCACACTCTTCTCCCTACACTCATGTACAAATCCCTGCACGTGCAGTGACAGAACGAGTGACCTGCCTCATTTGGAGATTTTTTTCCTTCCTGTTTTCAAGCACTTTGTGCAGAGAGCACCTGAACTAGAGTACAGCTAAGCTAGAACTACAGGCAGCACCTGGTGAAATGCTCTATATGTTATTTTGTATCATTAAATAAAATCACAGCAAACACTATTAGCTTTAATAACAATGAGTCCAAGATTTAATCACATAGCACTCGTGTGGCTAGGAATTTTCTAACAAGAGCTTCAAGTGAAACAAGTGGTTACTGTAAAAACAAACTTTTGATTCAATAAATTCCCATTTATTTCTTTTAGGAAAATCAGCACAAAACTATCCAGTTTCAAGGTGGATATAGTTATTTGAGTTCACCTGACCTCGTGCAGTGCCTCATGACATTTAGCTTTTCAACTACTACACCCCTGACACATCCCACAGACCACACAATGGTAACACATATTACTCTGGGAAATACACTAATTAATATACTAGTAATAATGAATATGATATGAAAATGCCACTTTCCTTCTGTCAGGAATACCTGTGTTCAAAAATATGCTCACAGATTATGTTTAGTTGCAACAGCCTTACATAATATACATGGGAAAAAAGTACACCACAAATATGTAGTCTATTTTTAAGCTCCAACAACTCTTACTCTATGAAGACAGGCAAGAGAGCCTCAGTGGAATTTTCATGCTTAACACCTGTAGGCACCAGCCACTAAAATAATCTGACTCATTTTCTGCAATAATGCCTTTTTCTATTGTTGATGAGAAGGCACTTCACAAAAATAAAACCTTGGATCTTCATATTCCAAATCACTACAGATCCAAACGTACTGTTTTTCCACACCAAGAGACAGAACTAACTGACAAGAGTTACTCAATACCTCTCTTTTGCACACTCACCCTCTCAGATTTGTAAGAACGTTTTCAATACCCAGCTCATACAGTGCACTGCAACTGAGATACAATTGGGTTTTTTCATTAATTAGTAAAGATTAGCAATGCTACAGTCTTGATCTCCTCTTCTGACAGAAGAAAAAGCATGATCAATAAAATTATGCTCATTAAAGGTGAAGTAAAAGAGCAACCACCCCTTGCACATTTGCTGCTAATATATTTTGTGCTGTTCCTGTGTGGTGTTAGAAGCCAAAGTAAATCCATAAGTATAAGGTGATAGCTGCAACTCTTTTTTTATGAAAAGGACATCTAGATCAGGCACATACTCAGTTATTTTTCAAACAGCAGGACTCCAGCAGCATTTGTTCCATATGCTATTGTATCTTGAACACTGACTCGTTTCCAACAGCACTGGATTTTGCAGGGTTTACTAGAGTGCTATTAGAGGGCTCATCAATATGTTCCTCCACTTGAAATTCACAAACCTGCTCAGCATTATGACATAGAAGCTCACAGCTTTGTTCCCCCAGGCAGCAGCTCACTATTGCAGTTCTGTGCGCTGCCACTCCTGTCTGCCTTTGCCTCCCTGTAGTACAGAGAGAGCAGACATCCGTTCTTCTGCAATGGTCTTAAAGTAGCCTTTGTTCCAAAGCTTCTTAATGGAATCCTAATATATGGTGGCATTTTACCATCAATAATCTGTTAATGCTTAAGGGCATATTTTTCTTCCACAGCATTCTTCCCTGTTTTCTTTTGGATGCCTCTGAATGACCTGGATTAGATGGCCAGTTCTAAGCAGCCTCTGATAAATTATCAGTGTCTAGATAAACACAATGCTGGGGAGAGCTCTGCCAACAGAATCTCAAAGTACATAATTTTTTTATGATTGCCTTTAAATTTTTTTTCTGATGTTACAGGAAAGTCTCATTAGATTTCCTAAACTTCAGATGTTCTTTTCCAACTATCTCCTTTTAATTTGGCAAATGACCAGAATATTTTTATCATCTGCTTTCTTCAGTCTTTCTATTTTGCCAGCATAATTACTTTCACACAAGAAGTTTCAAGGAGTACACTTAAAAAGTTTTTTATCCAGATCACTTCTCAATATGTGATAGCTCCACATTATAAGCTGCTCTGCAGACAGGTAAATACACTCATGCTGTTCTGTGTATCATTTTCTCCTTCAGATATTCCCTGCTCAGTAAAATTACTCCTCAGTTTGTTTCCTGCCTTGCAAGTTTTTTAAAAAAAAAAAAAAAAGCTTTTTGCGATG
This sequence comes from Chloroceryle aenea, assembly GCA_013399075.1. NCBI lineage: Eukaryota > Metazoa > Chordata > Aves > Coraciiformes > Cerylidae > Chloroceryle > Chloroceryle aenea. The sequence goes on from VWZY01004365.1 coordinate 117,839, forward strand.
TCAGGATTGTATCATCCTATAAGACTTCATGTTGTTTTCCACACAAAATACATTATTCTACCACATATCTATACTCATCTGACATCCATCAGTCCGTCCTACATGTGATTTGAAATACTTTGCTTTGTGAAGTATTTATCAACTAAACTTTTTGTCTTGATCTCACACTCTGTTGCACAAAATTTACAAGTAAGTATTCATGGGTGTATTGGGCAATTCAAACTGATCACCGTTGCACCTCCATCTTGTCTCTCCTGCTTGAAGACAAATGTTTAATTTACCCTCCTTTTTCTTTCCTTCCAACCCACCCCCCCCAGAAAGGCATCAACACTCTTCAAAGGTGTTTTCAACTCCACCAGGGATTTTGCCAAGCAGTGAATCAGAAGTGACATTTACCTTCTTACCCACATAGTGCAAACCAAAGTGCAGCTTCTCACCTTGGTCGCCAGTTTCAAACTGCTGCCAAAAGACTTCTGAACCAGCTTGTCCACTGCTGCACCACTGTCAACCCGAGTTCCCCTCCATCCTTCCAAGCATGCCACGTTGTGACTATACACAAGGAGAATTCTGTATTTGGGTTTTCAGTCTGTTTCCCCCACATGCCACTTGAGTATTTTTCTTATTAACAGGTCTTAGTCAGATTTCTTCACATTTGCCTCCCCCAACTATTTTATGTCTGCCTACCGCATGATTTATTCCTTCCCCCCTTTTTACTCCAGACTTCCTTGCCCTCTCAACATACAGTCTGTGCAAGTGGAGTTTGTATCAAAACATGACCACTGGTTTTTTTTGCTAGTTTCCCTCCATAGAAGACAAGCATTATACATCCCATACATTGATTCCTCTTGCACTAAAATATCCTAGAAAGTGTGGGAATATCATTGCAACTCCACCTGGGGCTCTACAGAGACAGAGACTATCCACAGACAAAAAGAAAAGCTTAATCTGTTGACAACGTGCATACAAAACACTTCTGCTATCTCTGCATCTGTGGAGACCATTCAAAACTGCAAAACACAACAGCATGTTGTCCTCCTGAAGGAAGGATGGGATGCCACCCATCCTAAAGCTTTCACAGTCAGTCACCTCACCCATTGAAGGACAAGGGTATGTGACAGTAATTTATGCCAACAGCGGCCATTTGTGTTTCACTCTTACCATGTCCAGGGGAACCTGAGGGTGCTTGATGTGTCTCACCAGCTTGGGGGACCACACACAATCATGTTTTGCCGTCTGATTTCACAAAGGTTTGTGGCTCCATTTCCCCTAACGTCTTTTTTCAACACCTTGATCTTTGATTTGTTACTCCATTTCTAGGTTATTATGATTATTACTACTATAGGCAGAGTAACCTGGTTCCTTGAAACCTAGCAGTCCTTCAGCTGCCCACTCCACTGCCCTCCAATTCACATTCAAAAAGCCAGTGTTTATATTTTGCTTGTCAAGGCATGGGATGCTTTGGTGGATTTCACTGGGGATTTTTTTAATTATTATTGTTTTGACTTTGCACCTGCTGAGGAAAAAGGACCAGCAATGGAAGGGTTTTCACCTCAGTATGGTGGGTGGAAGGATTATGTAAACAACTTGTCTGTCTGGGAAGAGGGGCCTTGACAGGTCCCATGTTGTCAAAGGACAATTGTGACTTCTTGCATTTCAAAAGTCACGCTCGGATGGTTTCATCTGAAACCCTCTGGGTAACAGTAGCCTTTTGAGGTTATGATATCTCTGGATGGAATTCAATAAAAGAAATTCGCTTTCAATTGAAGCACTGGAACAGCGCCAGACAGCCCCAACAATGAGATACGTCTCCAAAGAAATTGGACTGATCCCCCACTCCTTTTCTCTCTTCCCTTTTCTATTTCTCTCTCCATCTTTGTGTTTTTAACCCTGTTTGTGGGTTGCTTTTTTGATATATTTCCTTCTCCAATAAGCTTGGGATTCTGAAGCTATTAAAAAAAAACAAAACAACCATCAATAACAAACACTTGGGACTGAAACAGCAGTAGCTAGTAATAGAGAGACAGACGCTCACAGCAGCAATGACAAGTCGCTCTCAATAGCTGACCTTTGTCATATACGTGAAAGGAAATAGAATAGAACCTCTGCTCTAGGTGAAGGGGGAGGATATTATTACAACCACCAGCTTCCTAGTCCTCATTAATAAGTCTGGTTGATGTACTTATTTATTTAGTTAGTTTAAGGCCAAGGAAAGGAAAAAAGCTCACAAAACCTGTCTGAGCACCAGAGGTAAAAGTGCTTGCTTTTTGCTTGGGTTGTCATTCACTCTGCCTTGGGATTTTTATTTCCTTCTTCCCCACTCTTTTCTTTGGGTTTGGCAATTGTCTGTCTTCAATTTTTCTGATCCTCTACACAGATTAACACATATGCATTGTTGGGAGGCAGAAGATGAAGAAGATGCATCTATCTTGTGAAGGCCTTAATTTTCTCCAGTTTTCTTAATGAATGATCTACCTCTTACAGTGTTACTACTACATGTGATTTTCTTTTGATTTTCCATCAGGTCAAATGGTCCTAGAAACTGCATAATGAAAAAAATAAATAAAATCAAAGCCCCATGTGTTGGGAGACAGACTGTAGATCTGTTTGGCAGACTTTTCACTGAAGTTCCTTGTGGTTCTCATTTGATTCACTCTGGGATGTAAATCCATTCTTTTGTCTCAGTTCTACACTGATTTACTCTTCTTCCATAAGGTTAAGATTTCAAAACCAGTAAAGTAACAGCAATGTTAAGAATTAAAAACAAATATCTGTTTTGATTCTCTTTCTACAGCATTATTTGTCCTTTTATCCCTCCAAAGCTCACCAACTACATAGGTTCAAGTCTGGTCAAGTGCCATCTGAGAAACAGGCATGAGAGGGGAGAAAAGAGGGTCATTTGTTCTGTACATGGTGCTCTCTTCTGATCAACCGCATCAAAAGAATGGTAGGGGATGCACAGCCACCATCCTTGACAAGAGATGTCAAACCAAATTCCTGCCTCAGAGGGATCCCTGGGATCCACATGCCCGTTCAAGAGAGTTGCCTGACAGTTGGCATCAAAGCCAAATCTAGAACACAAGCTTCCAAGGTATAAGTTTATGTCCCACTCTTGATTCAGATTGCTTCATTTTTAACCCTCTTCCCTGTATCTGCTATTAAATAGCTGTGATAGGACTCACACAAGCAGCTGCAGCTAGAGTTCCTTGCAAAGGCTTTGCTTACACAGAGTGTGAGCAGTAGCATTAAACATACCTGATCCCAGTTACCTAAGAGAATTATTTAGATACTGCAGAAGTAGGCAGATGGCAGCTCTGGATAAATCTGCATGCACAAATACTATAGCAGGATTACAAACCTCTAACACACAGAATTTTCTGTGAACTTCTCAGAAGCACAAGGAAATGAAATAATTGTTCCAAGCTCAGCAAACAGCTCAGCGACAGAGTGAGGAACAGAAAACAGAAAACTTCCCCTCTCACACCCAGGCCTGAAAATGCATCACCTCCTTAAGAGTGCAGACTTGGGCTAACAGACCTCCCTGGGGGCTAAGCTATGAACTAGGTGAGCTAGGATTTAGCTGCATATACTACATCTCATGATGTTGGACATCCTTCCAGCTAGCAGCTTTTATGCTCTCATTGTCTCAATATATAATACATGAATAAAATACACACATGTGCATCTGAGTGCAATGAAAGTTCAGGGAAGTATATTCTGCTACTCATACATTTACACTGCCTTAATTCTCCCGAGTGCTAAGCTTGCACATAGAGTCTGGGCTGGATTTTCTTGTTGTCATTATATTTAACTTAAAGAAGAACGTCAATTCTCTCCTCAAAAGATTTATAAAAACCCACTCATTTATTTGTCCTTTATGGACAAACTGTCACTCTCCAGAACATTTTTTCCTCTTTGCAGGAAACACCATATACTCACATGCAAAAATATATTCTAACTACCTGTATAATGCATGGGAGTGCTTAAAGAATAGCATTAGGAAGTGGTAAAAAAGAAAGAAAAAATAGAGCCAGTTTAAATCACTGCAGAGCTATTTAAAAGATTTAAAAGATTTTAACTTTGTTATGAAGTAGTAAGTCAAAGCTCTCCAGGCAGAGTAGCTCATTAATATCTCCCTGCTATTCACTGCCCTCCATTTGAAATTTTGTAAAAGAAAAAAACCAAACAAAACAACCAAGCAAAACAACCAAAACCCAAACAGTTTTAACAGATTTAAACACATAAGGCGACAGATTTGTGCTTTTGAAGCAATTCAGACATCTGCAGTCTAATAATCTATATTTTCCTGTAGCAATAATAGAAAAATACTCCTTGCAGAGTACAACATAAAGTCTAATCTGCAAAAAATTAGGGCCATTCTTCACTTTATTCTTGAAAAAGAACCTCTGTCTAGAAAACAAGAAGAATTTTCCATTGCTTCCCGCAGTGCCAAGCACAAGCACATATCAAGGTAGTAGATGGCCTTGCTGACTCTACCAGCATTACCCAAGTTCACTGCTGCAATCGCAATGGTGGCTATAAGCACATCACGTGCTAGCACAAACCTGGTTACTTCAGCTATTACCAGGGACAAAGAACAGCAATTGGTTAAAAAACAGAATCCTAGATAAAGAGACTAGCTTCATGGCTAGCAAAATGAAGCTAGTGCTGGTGCATCTATACACACTGCTAGTTCCTGGATGTAGGTACAGAATAAATACTGAAGTTTGGCATCAAGTAATAAACAGGTGCAGCCCTAGTTACCAAGACAAACATATTCTTTTCTCTTGCCAACATGGATTTTATTTGATCAATGCTATAATAGCAATAATGCTACAGTAGCAGTAATGCTACTAAGAGCTCTAACATGGATACTGCTACGTGAAGATCGAGGTACTTTCCTCCATTACAATTTATTTTTTAATCCTAAACACAGTTTATTCCAGTTGTCAACCCAGAGTCCACTATAAATCAAAATAAACACAAACTTATGAAATTGCATCCACTCTGCCTAACAATTAACATCACAACACCCTGTAAAATTATAAAGAAAGACTTTCAAGTCCAGATGAAGAATCTAATTTTCACCTTCTTCTTCCTCCTTCTATACTTCAGATTGTTACCAAACAAGTTATTCTCATAAAGCCTTGCTTAGAATGTGTAACTTTACTCCCATGGACAAAGACAAATTCCTTAGGAAAACAGCTGAGCTCTAAGCTGTTCAGAAGCAGAGGAATCCAGAAAAAAACAACACTTTCCTTGATCAAAAAGAGTCTGTATTGACCTAGAATCCTGGACAGCAGTGTAATTTAGTTACAGCACACAACACTAGTCCTAAAATTTAAGCATCTGTAAATTTTGCAGTGAACATAACTTTATGGGATATTAAACTGGGTGTTCTAGCTGTGGTCATAAATCATTTCCCGAGAAGAATTCGGATGCATGCCCCAAACTCTGTGATTTTCTTTTAGGCAATTTTGTTCTAATAGACTGGATTATCACTTTATGATCCACTAAGTTTTCTCTTTTTTTTTTTTTTTTTTTTAAAGATGGTCACTGCAGCATAGCACTAAGAAAGTAATGTATTATTTTAAGCTAATGCAGAGAGCACCCCAGGTGACCAATGCTCACACCAGTATAACAGGTCTGACTCCCATTAGCCTGAGGTGTGGGTGTTTCTGGGACCATTTCCAACCCTTCTATCAGTGTGAACATTAGGGCTGACACTGTTCCAGTGTCTAACCCGAAAAGGAATTTTTAAAAGCCTATAATTATGCTTGTTCATCCTTGCAAAGTCATTGTGAAAATTAATCAGGATAGGCAAAAAATCTGCTCGTACCACATTCACAATAAAGAATAGTGATAATAAAAGGCTAGATATGGAAAGAAAGATGGCTACCTTTCAAAAAACTGCCGAAGTACCATAAGTATGTAGGACTTCTGTGAGAATGTTCATTTTCCCCTCAGATTTTGACGAGTATTATCTGCCTTTTATTTTCACTCCCTGAGCCATGTTAAAATCAGCCCTTTCTTCTGCATACGAAAACACTGCTGCCCCAGCAATACTGAACTCAACTGAAATGCACTTTACTTCTTAAATTGTCATTCCCACACTACAAAGCTTACCATCTGCTTGTAAGATACCACAAGATAGGAAATTCTCGCAAAGAAACATCCAAATAGCAAAACAAAGAACTGTCCAAAAAGAAAACAAACCTGAGAATACTCATAAAGCAGAGGAAACTTGTATTTTGTTCTTAAAAGATAATTTAAAAAACCAAACCCTGCAAAATAAAATCTCTCCTATTTGCTGCACTAATACTGCTGAAAGCTTTCCCTTTCTGTAGTGGTGGTTGTCCCCAGTCCCCTTTAGATTAATGTCATTCTTTCATTATACAGCAGGTTTCCAGTATTGTAAGTCAGAAGAGATTGCAACTACACCTGCCAGTATTGCCTTGCTGTGCTCTGTAGCCACAAACATCTGACAAACATCTGTTTCTTGCCCAGCTGTGCCAAGGTGATCTGCTGGAGAGCAGCCCTGTGGAGAAGGACTTGGGGAGTTCTGGTAGACAAGTTCTCCATGGAACAGCAATGTGCCCTTGTGGCCAGGAAGGCCAATGGCATCCTGGGGTGCATTAAGAAGAGNGAAGGAGTCTCTGTCTCCATATCCTCGTTTTCTCCCATGTGCCTCCACTATCATCCCCTGTTCAGTAAAGACAGTGACTGACCACCAAACAGCAGTTCTATGAGGGCACATTATCATGTCCAAGGCAAACATTATCCAGCTAACAGCTCATACAAAGCACTTGGAGACTGGTGAACACACTCATCTCTTTAACCACCACCTTCTGCTTCTGAAAACAGATCTCTCCACAGCCTGGGGTCTGCTGGGGCCAGATGAGTCAAATTACAAGTTAGGAATTCTCATGATAAGAAAGAAGTGTAGCAATTTTTATTGGAAATCGTGTTCCAAAATCCACTGGCACTTGCTAATCTTTCTCCCATACAATGATTCATCTTATCACCTATGCAAATCTCCATCTTCATGTTAAAATCCATTAATCAATCTTCCCACTAAAAGCTAGAGGAAAGTTTCCCATAAAAAAGATTTTTTTGGTCACAATAGTCTCTGCACAAAAGAGGTTTTGTTTTTGTTGACAAAGGCAAGCATGCAGGCAAAAGCAAACAAGCACAACCCTCCAGGAAGAAAGACCAGTGAATCAGAAAACAAACAACTGGCTACGTTACATGGGTTTTACATACTCTGGCCACTCATCTCAGCCATCCTCTGGATCCTCTAGGATCCTCAATCTACAAGTGACCTTCAAAACATCACTCTGAAAACTAAAACTTCCCAACACAGTGGCTTCTAAAGACTTAAAAATATGTTCTTATGTTTCTAAATTTCCCATCATGCCTCATACAGCCAAGCTAGCTGTCCTTCTCTGTCCCCAAGTCTAAGGAGTTCAACCATTTCTCGTACTTCACACCTCAGTCACTACATCTTCTATCTTTCCCTAATTCACTGATTAAAAAAAAAAAAGAAGGAAAACAGATATTCACTCAGAACTATGCAAGCAGCTATTCTAAGGACCAGTTATTCATCCCACTCTTGGGATAGGTGCCTACTCTGCTTCTCAGCATCTAGCTACTAGGTACAGAGCTCAAAACCAGAGGAGCTGGAAGTTACTGCTACTCCCACTAATAAGCATTTACCTTAAGCAGCAGCTCTTCATGCTCTCAGCATGTCTCTGGTGTCTGTGGCTTAACTACTTCTGTCAGAAATAGGTCTGCTGGCCACCTTGCTAATAGTTGCTCTTTCACACTCACTCTTCCATGCACTAGGCCAGCTAGCTAAGCTTAATTATTTTCTGTCTCCAAGAGCACTTGTTATTTCACCATTTGTCTTCAGTACATAGCATGGAGCTCCAAACACACCTAGTACACAAAGAACAGCCTTCCCCTGACTTGTTTATTGAGGGCATGTTAGGCAATCGCAAATGAAGTCATCAGGAAAGATGCTTTCCAACACTGCTGATTTTTGTTTTGTTTAACTCTACCTTCCCCCAGCTCCCACCCACCCCAAAATCTGAACCACAGCCACAGTGCATCTGGAAAGGCAACTGTGGTCTGAAGTTCATATGGATGACTTCAAACCAGGACTCATGAGGGGGAAAGAGGAAGGAAGTTAGAGGGGAAAAAAAGTTTAAAAATCACATGCACTAGAAAAGTAAGACGCAGATGAAAGATTATCCTTCCCTATTTGTTATCATGTTCCTTCTGAGGACCCTGGCTTTCAGCTCCAGCTTTTGGCTGGAAAACTCCCTAAGCTTAATTTTAGTGAACTCATAAAACAGGGCCCTAGGGATGATACAATACTCTGTGCAACCTCTGAACAGCATGAATGACTAACACAAAATGACAAATGAAAGGAAATACCACCTAAACTGTCTATTTGTGACCAAATATTCCAGCTTAGAGGGTAAGTAATAACCCAAGTGGTCCTGAGCTCTGGGCAAACACTGTGACGAAGACAACCTTTTCCTTACGATTTTACTTGTTTTTAATCAGATTCCTTTACAACAGAAGTTGGGTCAGGAAAGAGATCTGTAAGTAATTTTACTGAGGTAGCTCATCAGTCTCAATTCAGATCAATAGCAAAGTATCACTTTGATCCAAACTCATTTACTGTTTGGTTTACAATCAACCCAGTTTGAAAGAGAGCCCTGAAACTCTCCGAGATACTCTCGTAGTATCTCTGCTTTAAGAAAATAAAATCCCCAAAATAACCTATAAAGGCATAGTTCTTTTTACAAGCCAACTCAGCCATAAATACTGCTCTTGAACCAAGAACCAAAAGCAGAGATCTCTTGAACTATTGCCATGAATCATTACAGAGCAAAACACAGGCACAGTCTACCACACACCCCTGCAATATGCCGGGGGAGCTGTGAGAGGAACGAGGTTCAGAGGGTCCTAGCATTAGTGCTCTGATTTTCCAGTTCAAAACACAAGAAGCCAGAAAAAGTTTGACCTCCTGTCCTCTCCTCCACAGTACATTAAAACAGAGTTCACACATAGCAAATTACTCCTGCCCACAAACTTGAGATTGCCTGCACCTTGTCTGTTTTTCCCCGCATCTGCAACAAGCCAATGGAAAACAGAAAATATCTGAAGTGACAACCACCACACTTGAGAGTTCAGCACAAGTTATGTGATGCTGGGGAGGGACAAATGGCAAGGAAGGCAGTGTGTAGTTTTGACAACAAACATCAAAATGGCACAAAACCCAGCAGGGTGGGCCCATTGCTACAGTGATATCAACACTCTCCAAGAGGTATGGGCAACCTGGAATGCATTTACTGTATAAACACAGGTCCCTACAACACCACCTGACCAGACAGACAGACACAAGCACTGATTGCTACAGCACCGCCCTGTGCCTCTGTGTTAGACATCCCTACTGCGATTCTAGGGCAGCTGAAGCAGTGAGAGACACTTTGCAACTGTTTTGAACTGCTGGGAAGGATTTTATCTTTTTTGACCTGCCACCTGTACAAGACAGGCATAAGGACCTAGCTACACCTTCAACTGGGAAGGAAGCAGGGCAGTATTTTCCTGGAGAATTTCCTGTTTAGGTACCTCAGCAAACAAGCAAGACCTCCACAACTTTCAGCATCTACTCTAGCTGATAACAGCTTTTTGAGCAAGGAAGTCCTTGTCCTTTGCCTGCTTGAAAAATACTGCTGCAAATGACACAGCAAACACACAGAGCCAACAATTCCATGGGAACTGCTGCCTATGGAACACTACTGGAAGCCCAGCTACCTGTATCCCATATGGTATGGCCAGCTCCTTTTTCAATCCTGACCAAACAGCTCTCATTTAGACAGAGAATGTGGAAGGTGCAATTAATGCCTTTCCTTACAGGCCTTTCCATATATACTGCCCCAAACCATAAGCAGACATTTAAAAAGTGCTAATGTAAGTTATGCATCAAGTGCCGCTCACACAGGCTAAAAGCCAAATGATTCTGTTTACTGTAACCTCTAGGCCCAAAGAAGTTTCTTTTGTTCTTAAAATAGCATCAGTCACTGCAGAGTGGAGACACAATGAGATGGAAGACTATATATATATATATATATATACACTCACCCGTATATTTTGTCACAGATCCTGGGACTTGTACATAATGTTTGTTTTAACTATAGCTCTAATCGATTTGCACATGACAGTACTGCAGCTACAGTAGATCAATGAATATATAAATATTAGGTGTTAACTAAGAATATTAAAAGGTTTCTCTAATGCATAATTTACTTCATGGCAAATAATATCTTCCTCTCAGACCATTACTGTGGCAAATTTGGAACCTTATCTGAAACAGTTTCCCTAATGCATTTTCTAGAAATTAAATTATTAATACAAATATGATTTACATTATGATTTTTTAATTTGAGTTGAGTAGCACTGTGGGAATGTGTTATTTTCTTAACCAAATGAAAATGAAAACTTCAGGGGAACATAGCAAGCTCTGAGTCAGAAAGTATTTATTTTTATTGTGTTATTCGTATCCCAGTAACCGCATCAAAGTCCTAGCCCAGGTCAAGATGTCTTGCGCCAAGAACTCTGCAAAGCCATTGTAAGGAAAATGTCCCTGATATAAAGCAGCTTGCAAAGTAAAACACATGATGGAAAATGGGGAAGCATGACCCCGAGTATCATTATCCTCAACTTGAAAAATAGGGATGGAGATGCAGACTGCTGGAAGTCACAATGAGTTAAGCCAAGGGGTCTGAACTATGGCAAGAAAAAAGAGGAACCAGACTCTTTAAACATAAGATATGACTCCCTTTGCTTACAAAGGGAGCATTTCTGATACTTAAGGTCTCATTAGTCTCGGGAAAAGGCATGACAAGATCTAATGGACAGGAGCCAAAGCCAGGCAAATTCAGAGACAAGAAGGGTGACCATTTCTAAAAAGGGAAAGTAGGCCATTAACGTTGCAACATGGGTATGTAGGGACACAGTAACTTCAACTCCTGGAGGCACTGAAATAGACCTGAATGTCTGCCTAAAAGGGCAGAGATGGTGTATCCCAGAAGTCACAGGCCTCACAGAAGAATCACTACTCATATTGCACAGCCTGTGATTATATTCAATGTCAAACTCTTCTGGCTTTAACTGAATCCAGAGCAAGCTCTCAAATGCCAGCCTTTTACCCCAGCTGCTTCCTTTGAGGAATAAGCAACCACTAAGAACACACCTGAAGCTAGACAAAAGAAAGGTGCCGTCAGCAGCTGCTGGAGTGAAACTGAACAGTGGAAGAGGAGGCAGGGAGTGGCAAAGAATGCATGGGTCGATCTATCAAAAATACCCTAACAGCAGAACTCAATGTTTCTAATATTGACAGGAGTTGACAAAAGAAAATGCATATACCCACGTTCCCTTCCTACCAGCTGGGGAGGGAAGAATTCCCTATGCCATTCTCTGAACTTACACTGTGAAGAAGGAGAGGGTCAACAATACCATCACCTTTGAGAAGCAGCACAGTTCTTGGGAATTCACTGCTGAGGTAGAAACCAGGAATAAGCAGGTGCAATCCATACATGTGGAGAATGATTTAATGCCTGCCTTACACAGGGAACGGGAAAGCAAACAAAGCTGTCTTGCTCAGGCAGTTTAATGAGCAAAACAATCTCTAGGCCTAGAGGAAAAATCCTGTCTTCAAGAAATTCATCAGGAGAACTGCCACAGCAGCACAGTTTCCCCTCCAAATTCTACTTCCAGCTGAACCACTAACCTGTTGTATGACCTTGAACAGCCCTGCACTTCCCCAGGACTCTCACTTTGCACGCCTTGGGGAGCACTGTGTGACTCTTGCTCTACATATGTGCAGTGCCTAGCATAGCAGCACAAGAGGTCCTTGGCATTTCCACAGTACAAATGCTATTACTAATACCATTCACAGGGCAGTCCTACTCCAGCAGTCACCATGTGGTTGACTGTCACCTCACTGGGCCACACAAGTTCTGCTTTTGTGACAAAAACTTACAGCACTGCTGTACCAGGAATGATGGCTCACATGCTGGTGACAGGTGTTGAACTCTTCTTTGTACCAAACCTGGAACAACATCACACCACATTCACTGTACCAGGAAGTCACAGACATTACTTTCACAGAGTTTGGCCTCAAAACAGACAAGTTTCCTGTCCTATACATGGCCCTTTTTTGAAGTAGCTCTACAGACACTAAGGAGAGGAAAGTGGGAGAAGAAATACTGCATTAAGCAAGAAAACTAGAGATCAAGCTGAGATTCAGGCACACAATCTATTATGGAACAAAGTTTAAATACTTCCATTGCAATAATCCCACCAGCTCAAAGAAAGTTAAAAAGGACAAGTTTTAGGTTTCTGTGTTGGGTTTTTTTTGGTTGGTTGTTTCTTGTGTGATTTTTTTTGTTGTTGTTGCTGTTGGCTGTTTTTTTAAATGTCTATCTTACAGGTGACCTTAAGGGCAGAGAGAAATTACCTGCAAATGGCTTCATGATCTGCCATTCATGCAGCCCACAAGAAAGAGAGTATGTGGTTTCTTTCAATACAAGGTTTTGGACTGAGCTAGTCTTAAAATACAGCGCTAAATTTCCGCTCCAGTGCCTTGCAGTTCAGTTCTAAATAATGGCCACCAAACAGGAACAGGCAGAGAAGAAACAAGTTTTAATTAGCTGTACAGTGAGGGTCTTTGTCCCCCAGGTATATTTGATTATATTGCTGATAACCTTTACAGGGCTTGTTATCACATTACACTACACCATTCTTCTGAGCTGAAGAAATTTTCCACACACCCCAAACAGTCATAGCAGCAGTGAAAGAATAAAGTCAGAAGTCTCTTCCAGATATTTTGGTGGGATTCTTCTGTTTGACTGAGTTCACTAAGCTGGGATGGAGCCAGGAGAGATCATCAGTGGAGCTGCAGAGTGGTGAGTGTTATCAACACAGACTTCTGCCAACTCGTGTTTATAGAGCTTGTTTGTAAACCTGTTTGTGAAGCTTTTGCGAGGTACCTGGAGTGCCTTACATTAGCTCCTAAGAATAGGACCTGGTACCTACTGACCAATGTACTCTGCATAAATACAAAGAAGAAACACAGAAATATTACCTGACATGCTGTGACCTTCAGGTGTCACTTGCTGTGGTTAAACACCTAAAGCTTTCACAGAACTAGGGAAGTCATGAGCAAAAACAGCCTCAAAACCAAAGCAAGTTGTTTCCTTCATGACTTCAGCCTCTGTACTGCATTGTTGTGAGAAGGTACACCTAGCATTGTGCTTCACTCCCCCTTGCTAATGGTCCACATATTGCACCAGGAAGAAAACAAATCAGAATCTCTGTTCTACAGCAATACTGGGAAAAAAAAAGGTTTAGATCCAGCAGAATACTTTTTGTATAATTGTAAGTAGCCCACAAATATGCATATGCAACTTACTTTGTTCATTTCCAGCTACTGCACCAGCCAAGAATGAAGCCTTCCTTCTGTACTTGAATATAATAGCTCTAATTTAGTAGGGCTTAAACAGTGGTCATTAACAGCAAGATTCCTTCTCCTCTTCCAAAGCAGGCAAACCAGAAACCCCTTCACAGACTGTCTCCCTATAGCATACAGTAGATCTGATCCTCACAGCCCATGCTGAGCTTATACTGCAGGTGTAACTTCATTAAAGGATTAGCTGTAGCTCACAACAAGATGGTGAGTATGGTGAAGCATTGGTGTCTCCTCCTTTTACTACTCTGGGGGCAGATGGAGCCCTGAATGTGCTTGCAAGGAGGGCTAGCTCCAGCAGTTACATCTTACCTGCTATAAAACTGACAGATGGCAGAATGCAAAATTTGGTAGCTTTGGTGAAGAGCAGAGAATAAGCTCATATATAATAATTAACAAAAAAATAAATTGGTGATGATCTAAACATATCCCAAAGCAGATGAAGTGTCACATTTTGTTTATGCCCGTGGCTTCATTGCTCCATTGGCCCTGTGATGTCCCTGGGGAGGAAGAAACCAACAGGCAGTAACATCCCTGGACAAAGCACAAATTGCCTGCACTGACAGATGCATATTCCTGAGTAGGCTCAGGGAAAAAGGCTTTCTGGTTTGTTCTCTGTATGTCCAGACATGGACATACAAAGCAATGAGGAAAAAACTTACACCTTCAGAGTCTGTCGTGAGTTCTGGCTGCTGCTTACCCTCACCGCAACAGATCTCTGTTATCACTGCCCTTCCTCATAGAACCTACACAAAGCCACATTATTACGAGTTCACGTATCTTGGGCAGGAGTTTCATCTCCATGTCTCACCTCCCTGTTGGGCCCACAAATGTTTACAGGTTTCCCACTCAAGATTCTCCAAATGCCTTTTTGCTGGAGAGCCCAGAGCTTCTTGAACCAGTGGGGGTTGCACAACCCCCTCTCTTATAAGAGGCAGACACAACAGTTCTAAGGATGATGACAAGATCATGTCCCTCTCAGACAGACTCGCTCTCTTTCTCAGAGAATCCAACACCACAGCATTTCTCACGGATGTCTGCTAGGCACACACACGGTCCTGACAGAACTCTTACTGTAGATAGTACAGGGTGGCCTAACCTCAACAGCTGCAAGGGACAGATTTGGGTTTGTACAGTTCCCCCTCACGCCTTCCTCACCATGGGCTGCATCCTGCCTCTCCCTCCCCAGCAGTGGCCAGTCCTCTACCTTCCCCACCCAAGCAGCAACTGCCAAGCCCGGCCTATAGACCATCCACACACCACCAGAACAGGCACTGTCATGGACTGTGACCTGATGGAGCATGCCATGCTGGCTAAAAAACCCTAGCCCTTTGCTCCTCAGTAGCCACCGATTCCCCATCTCCCCTCAAAGCAGACACAATTCCTGTCAACAATAGCAGTGTTCTGGCTTTGTGTTAGAGGACAAAACTCAGCTGCTGGAGGGTGCAGTCAAGGCACCCAAAAGAAGCTGGTGGGCCTGACAGATCAGTGCAAAAGCCTGGAGCTGGCATGCAGACCACCAGTTGGACCACACGTAACTTCCGTGCAATGGCTCCGAGGCAATGCAGTGATACCCCTTCAGCCAGGGGGCTCGTAACAATGTACTCACATCTGTAACACACACATACAAGTTTAATTTATAAAGGATGACTAGATGTTATTACAAAGTCCTGTTTACACAGCTATTCTGAAGCATGATCTTTGTCTCTAGGAGTAGGTTTTAAAGTCTTGCATTTTCACACAATGAATAAAAAAAATCCTATACCCTTTCTTCCTGCCACTGCCTTTCCATTAACTCTTCTGCACTGTTCTGTCTGTTTGCATTAATTATTTCCTCAGTCTCTCTCTTCCTGAAGAATTTAAAGTGGTTTGGAGAAAACCATGAGATTGAGCTGAAGGCAACAGAAAACCCCGAGTCTGGGATCATTCATATCCTTAAGCATCAGTCTGAAGTTGCTTGCCCAAGACTTGTTTTAATTCCTCAGAGCAGACATGCTGATGGCAAGGCCCAACATTAATTTTCATCCTAGTGCTGCACATTTATTTTTTTTTAACTAGAAATTACTGTGGTGAAAAAAGCAAAACATGCATCTAAGATCACAATTACAGCAAATAATTAACGACTCGGGATTTAATATACCTCTCTGCAAGTGTTTCTCTCCTATTAAGGCCTTTGGCAAATAGAGAAGCATGGTAAATCATACAGCAAAATGAACTTGATCATTGCAAGGCAAGGGAAAGAGAATACAATTGAGATGTGAATTCTGACTTCAAACTGAGGAACACTTTCTCTCAGTTTTGTAACATCACGTAACACTTTTTTAATCAACTGAAACACCCCAAAAGCCATAATTTTCCAACATCATCTGTTGAGTAGATCCTCAGGTACTAACAAAAACATTGTATTTTCAGGGGGTCCAACTTTGCCAGTAAACATCATTGTATCCTTTAGTCATTTTCACATACAGCATTTATTCAAATCCTGAAAAAGCTTTTCACTCCAATATTAGAATTATTACTACTACAAGAAATGTTCTGAAAGAACAGGCAGAACCACAAACTACTACATTACACCTCAGCTCAAGGTGTGAGCCCTCACAGGAAAAGCTGTCGGGAAATTTTAGACTTTTAGCAAGCTGATACTCTGAAACATTCTGCAGCTTTAATCCACATCCATTGTTGCAAAGGAGTTAATCTTCTGATATATTATTAGTTAAAGTAAGAAAAAGAACACTTTAAAATTACTTCTTAATTACATAAGGCAGTCTCTTCCTCTCCTTTATGCCCCAGACCCTGCCAGTTTGCCATTACTTGCACTGCTGATCAGCACTTGGATCGCACATTTGGCTCTTCTTACCTTGTTATCTGATCTCTCCCACATCAAAACACACTGCTTTGGCCTTCAAAAGCAGTTTGCTAGAAACTAAAACAACTTTAAAGTGTCTGCAAATCATTAGATTAATACCAGAGTACAGGAAATCAGAATGTTATATTCTAATTAGTTGGCAGGTGGTTCATGATCATGATGAATTTCATACTCCAGTCGACACATTTTCAAATGTTAACAACCTCTAGTGAAATAAACCGTGTTGTAATGACTGGAGTAATGGCTTCTAAGGTGAGTATTCGGCTTATTATGGTTTCAAGCCCTGGCACTCAGTGTACATAGGTGTTAGGCTATGCACTCTACAAGAAGGAAGTAATTATCATCATATAATGAAAAAAGATAAGATGTACAGAAAAGGGTTGTGAAGAGGATCTGAATCATGGCAAGAACAACCTCCTTCATCAGTGCAAAACAATAGTTAATCAAGTACTGTATGTAACATAGCAGACAAGCACTTGCAGGCATCCCAAGAGCCACAATGGTCTCAGTAATTGCAGCAAGTTTCTTGGTGGTTGTATGGTTTCGGCAAAAGTAAAACTCCAGTATCCTGCTTCCTTCTCTCCCACCGTTCCCCCTCACACACTCATGGTGAGCTGGTTTCCTCAGGGGAAGGAACCAAGGCAGATTGCACAAACAAAACAACAAGCAAGAGGAAAGTTGTTCAGTCCACAGCAGCCATTAACCAATGCAAGAAAGGCATCCACTGGGAAGCAATAAGTAGAGTTTTAAGGATTGCCATTTTTTGACTATTACAAAGGATATGGATCTTTTGTCTTCAGAACCTTACAGGCAAATGCTGTAACTCTGTGCTCTCCTTCTCCCCTAATGCTCCCACTTTCTCCGCCCACGAACAAGCACACATGCAAATAGTAAAGCTGGCCTAAATATTTACACAACGTGAACACCACCACAGGTAGGGAATAACCAGCATCATTCCATAGACTTCTTTTCTTTGAGCATATAATTCCCCTCTTTCTCAATATCCAAGAGTTTCCAAGCACAACCATGCAGTAGCATTCTCCTCTAATAATCTACTTGTCATCACAAGTGGGACTAGCCCAGTTTGCATCCACTGATGATCCCATGGTCATGGATATATCCCACTGTCCTCATAACAATCACTCGTGTTTCAATGTTAAGAAGACTGTAATGATTTATGTCTTCCCAAGACAAGCAGAATCATCTGTTGAGCAGCAGTCACAGCCTTACTTGCATAATCCTACCTTTGCCCCTGTAACATCACTTTAAAAGTGTCTTCTGTCAAGAGCCATTCTGCAATCAACATTGCTGACCATGTGTTATTAATTAAGTAATTTTACAAAATTAGAAATACAAATCACATTGTTTTTAACCAAAATAACGATCTACCAATTATTCTGCCAACAGAAATGACTTGTAGCTTTTGGCAGGTCTTTTCCCTTTGGCCATTGTTTTCTTAGTTATTAACAAGGTTACAGTTGGTCCTTTTGATTAAAAAGTTTTTTGGCCAGAATCACTGCTATGGGAAAACAAAACCTGAAATTCAATATCCTTCTAGAATTCTTTTGAAACTTGATCTCAGCACCAGTGAGGGAGGAAGGTGAGGGGCCACAGGGGACATATTTTGTAACTTTTTAATTTTCTTTCCAGACTAAGATTCTTAAAGATGTGGCAAACAGGACTAGAAAGAAAGAAAGAAAGAAAGAAAATTAAAAAAAACCAAAACTTACTCCCTATAAGGTACATACCATATTAGTGATTGGGGCATTAAACTTTTAGAAAATATGAATTAAGCTCGTGAAGTGTACAAGCTAGAACAGGGCTACATAGTGAGGTGCTCTTTCAAAGCAGGGGTATCCACATAGCCCTAGAAGATCCTTTTAGGCCCTCTAAAGGAAAATAAAATTCAGGAGAACAGAACCCATGGCCTTCTTGAACCACAAAAAAAAAAACCCCAACAACCCAACCAACCAAAAAAACCCACAAAAAAAAACAAACAAAAAAACCAACCAAACAAAACCAAACAAAACCCAAACAAAAACCAACCAAACAAACAACCAAAACCAACCAAAGCCAACCAAAGCCAACCAAAAAAATCATCTTGCGAAGGTATCTTTATTAGTGAACATATACAGAGATACCATGAAAAATATTAACTACTTTTACTGTGACCAAAAGAACAAAAAGACTCTAAGAACAAGATTTCAACACAAGACCTGAGCCTGCCAAAAAATTCCTCCAAAATCAACCCTTGTTCTTCAGCACTTAACACCAAGGGTGCTATATGGAAGAAGCTTTTTCTTAGAAAGATTACTTATAAAGTAAACTGTGTTCAACCAGTCACTGCTGTACTCCCACTGGGGAAAAGCTCAGTGCTTAGGCCTTCAGCAAAACTAAACTTCCAGGCATCTGCTGTCACATGAGAGCCTATGAAAGTATGGACTGACCTCACCCTCTGAGTAGTACTGTAATACATAATACCAAGAAGTGTGCATGAGGGAAGACCTGTACTTGGGTTGTTCCTTCAAAAGAGGTTAGTAAAGCAAGATAGCAAACTGTTCCTGTCATATTTGTAAGAGTCGACATAATAAAGAAGGACATGTAAGTGCAGTAGCAGAAACAACCAACAAAGGAGCATTTCCAGGTTTTTCTATCAACTGGCTTGTGCCAGGTACCTCAGGTTGGATGTTTAAACAAGCATGTTATGCACTTCATGCTTGGAAGATTTTAAGGCTTGGATATAACTGACTAAACAATTCAGAAAATGGCAAACAGGGGTGTCAGCTCTGCATATCAGCAAAGAATCAAGCCTACCCTTCTCCATTGTTTTGCTTTCTTGTTCCATCAAAGAGACCAAATACAGATAAGAAATCCAAACAGCAACGACGTGAAAATACCACTTTCAAGAATAACAGACTAGATGATTCACAAGACAAACTGAAGGGAGTTGGATTTTTTTCCCCCCCTTATGTGTGTCTCTGATATTTATGGACTGTGTTTTACACCAACTAAACATCTGGCCCCTAGAAGAAATATACCACCCTTTGTTTTAATTAGTGCTCTGGCAAACAGCACACTGCTGCATGCAAGTTACTTCAGCAGCTTTTGTATCTCAACCTTTCCAGTATCCCAGCAAAAGTCCGGGTACAGCTACCGTTGGCCATCTGGAAATTTTTCCCTTCCTTGGTCATGCAGCTAGAATAAATGTTACCTCTTCTGTTCTGACACGGAGCAAAACAAAAGAATTCTTACGAAACCTTTTCTCCAGAGCCAGTTTACTCCATTCTTGGAGTCAAGGGGACCAAACAAGACAAGAAAATAAAATAAAAATCAAGCCCTTGAAAATTAACCCTTCAAAAGAGGATGCTGAAAAGCCAATGTTGAATGTTACCATTTTAACTGCAGAAATAGCAAGGCTAAAATTAAGTTGTGGAGTTGTCTTGCTTGATCTTAGAAGAGAAAGATCATGCATTTCAAGACTTCTAGCTATTAGTAAGATTTATGCAATGCTGCACCAGTGACACTTGCAGAATGTGCATTACGCTTGGCAACAGGCCTGCAATCCAGCCACGTACTTCCATCATGTATTATAATATAGAAAGAGTCACACCTACAAAGCCTATGACAAATGACATTTCATTAACGTTGAAGTCTGCTGGATCATTTTCCCAGGTTACATGTGAGCTGGGCCATAACAGACCTTTCAACAGCCCATCATGAAAAGAAAGTCACTGTAATGTCCCAAATATTTCAGGGAGTAAATACTTCTCAATTTGTTAATGATAAAGTTCTATGTCAATTAGGTGTAATGGGATAAAAGCCTATCATTAGAGTTCCTAGGCCACACAAATTTAGAATGGTATTTCCCACTGCTCATTGTGTAACTTCCCCACCACCCTTTCTCTTTTATTTATTTAGTTCTCTACTGTTTCAAGTGACTAGCAGAGTGGTCCGGTACATTTCACACAATGTGCTTTCATGTCAAACAATCTTTCCAGGTATTTTATTTCACTCTCTTGATGATTTCATCGGATCAACAAATCAAACTATGAGGTTTTACAAATGTGAAAATGTCAACAGAAGAACATTGGATATAACACCTCAGCTGCTTACTTGCCAAATAGAAGGATTCTTTTTTCCCCAATCTACTGTAGTTTAGTTACAACAACCAAACCCAGTTGTAAATCAAATATATTACAGATGTATTAGGACACTTAGCCTGTGCTACTGGTAGAGAAGGGCTTACAACACAGCTCTCTGTACAACACATGTCAGTGCTTTCCTCACTGTAACTTCTGTTGCTCCGAGTAACAGCACTTCTCTCTGCTCACATGGAAGGAGAGGTAAAAGCGGGGATTACTTAGATCCTGCACTTTGGCCACAGCAACCCCATGCAGCGCTACAGACTGGGGACAGAGTGGTTGGAGAGCAGCCAGGCAGAAAGGGACCTGGGAGTCTGGATAGACAGGAAGCTGAACATGAGCCANGTCTAACGCTAAGCACGGTTTTAACAGCTTTGCTACACCAGGGTTCAAGACGTAGAACAAGGTTTCCTTGTGAAACTTAATACTGCTGCAACTGGATCCCACAAATGTGCAAGGTTCTGCAGGCAACAGATCCATGACAGAATTCAGCTCCTGAGGGCACTAACTGCACCTCAGTGGCCGCACAGAAATCTAGGGAGCAAGAAAGCACTCACCCCAGCTCTACAGATACCCTGCAGGCTGTTTCAGAGGACCTGAAGATCACAAGGGTGATGAAGGTCTTATGGTATTCCTGGTGTAGGGAAAGAAAAACTTCTGCCTGGCTAGAAGTTGCCTAAAGCAAAAGCCAAAAGTCTGGTGCTAGTCCATCAATGCCTACTCAAACTTATCCTAAAGAAGCTATCAGGAACATCACAATCCTTCATGGTTAAACTGTCCCCTCTGAACAATACTGGGGTGCATACCAGATCCCTGTCAGAAAACACTTGCAGATTCTACCCCAGCACTAGGGCTGGCCCTCTCATCTCATTACACATTCAGGTATCAGAACCTTCCTCCTGCTCTGAGACTTGCTCGGCCACAGAGGAATTCAGTCAGGATTAAGCCCCATGAACTGCAAAGTCCTAGAGCTGCTGGATCTCCATTTGTGTTCATTGGCTTCTCAAGGAATCACGCTGGCAACACTTCCAAGTGTACTGAAAAATTATTTGAAGTTTGAAGTCGAGAAGCACAGAAACAAAATTTTAATATTCTGTAACTACAACCTGTGGAGCCAGATGGGGACGTAGGTCTGTTAGGAGCACTTTACTTGTGACGATGCAAATGAACTCGATGAAAATGTAAAACACCCACAAAGCGAAATGAAGAAATGCAGGTGATAATGTGGCAACATCACGTTGCTATTCCCTACGGAAGGAGAACTCCACGGGTAAAAGCAGAGTTTACACTCAAGGCTCACACTGCCTACACTGCTCTGTGGGCTGGAAGTTACATCTCATAGCACTTGGTAGAGGAAAAAGTATCTGAAAGAAGCCTGTCATGTACAAATGGGCCACAATATTTAGCTCTATCTATTGTGTCAATCTACTTAATCCAAAATAGTATAGCCTGTTTTGACTCAGAAGATTCTGAATCAAACCTCACCACAATGATCTAAACTAGGTATTGATTGATTTCTGTCAACATCCTTTTATCTTAAAACATATCATGGCAGGTTTCATCCGTTAATTTTTCCTGCTTAGATGTTTGTGTGTCTGTATTACTATTGTATTTCAAGTACATACCCTACAGTAAATAATCTTAATGATCAAATGACAGGCTTCATATCTCTCTGAGCAGAGTTCATCTGATTTATTAAAGTGACACCAGACATTTACTCAAGGAGTAAACAGAGCTGACATTATAGGATGATCTCTGAGGGGAACGCTCCAGGGTAAATACTGAGGAAAAGCAGTGTTTATGCATTCTGTCCCTTTGTATTTCTTGCCTCATTATTTACTTACCTATTTTTAATGTTCTTGTTAGTACTGCAACATCTTTTGTAATCTTCAAGCAGTAATCTCTGGAAGGAAGCCCTTGTAACAGGGTCAGCCCTTACAGAAAAAGAGTTGAATCTGGAGAAGCCTCTGGAGCAGTCCAGTGACTCTTTGTCTGAAACACAGTCTCAGTGAAACTGTGACTATTTGCTCTGCAGTGAGGTCCTGCCTTGACAGAGTGTCATCGAGGAGCTCTGGATAAACTTCTTTACCTCATCTTTAGTGGCTACCTAAGAACAGGTCTGTTGCCTTTCATCTCCATCTCCAGAAAATATCAACCAGATTTACATTTTCTTGTTAGGATCGTGATTAGTGTTTGTTAATAAGAACAAAGGGAAGGGAAAGAAAAATGAGGAGCAATATATATTAAAAAATATATATATTTTCCAGTCTAACCACAAGTGCAGAGTTTTCTCTTCTGATAGACAAAATTACATATGGATTGGAACAACTTAACTCAGCAATCCTATCCCTTCTGTGAATGACAGTGAGAAGCTGTGTGGCTCACTTCGGATGGCCAATTAAATATAAACTTAAGATAGTTATTTTTTTATTTGCATGGAAAATAAGTCTTGCCCTCCTTCAAATCTAGGGCAACACAATATCCTGTTTGAAGACACTGCTCTGGTGACCACCTATCCATACCTGCATCAGGGCAGAAAGCAAACTTCCTCAAAGTAAAAGGAGGAGGAGCTGTTCAGATAATTCCTAAGAAGGGTACAACACAACCAAAGCCAACAGAAGAAGAAATGGGTTCTTGCTGTTTCTTAAACCACAACCAAGGGCACAACATGGTAAGATGCACCTGAAGAGTGGAAACAAAATGTCAGAGCCAGGAGGGTCAAAAAGGACTTCATTACAGCTTTCACTTTTACAGAGAAGTACTCTTGACAGTCTAGTGATGGCTGGTCAGAAAATATAGAATCATAGAATCATAGAATAGGCTGGGTTGGAAGGGACCTCAGAGATCATCTAGTCCAACCCTTGATCAATTACCGCCACAGTCACTAGACCATGGCACTGAGTGCCATATCAAGTCTCAGACAATGAAACCATATCCACAGGTAGTACAAGATGCCAGGCCAGCACAGCAAAAGGAGAAGCAAAAGCATCTAGAAGGCAACTCCAGGTGGTCTAGCAGCATGTTAAGTGTTGCCTTCTCTCACCTTTTTCTGACAGATGTTTTGACAGTCCCTGAACAAAGCTGAAGCAAGGCCAAACAGTTACCAACCCCTCAAAAAGAAAGCGCTTCAAACTTGTACGCAAGGGGAGAAGGCTGTAACATACACTGACATTACTACACAGACAATAAGAAATGGTCTTATTATTTTACCACAGGTAAAAGTCCAGCCTTGGCTACACTGAAAAGGACAATGCTGAACCTGGATTACCTTGCTTAGTATCAGTCACTGAGACCAATAATAAAGTTCCCCTAAAATGACAGTATCAGTAAGGTTGCCATAGCAAAATCACCTTTGACATGAACCATCCTTTCCCCTCCCCTCACCTGGGGTATCATCTAAACCCCGTTCCCTGTCATACTTGCCTCAGAAAACTACATGGGTCCCACTACATAGATGGGACAGATACACACAGGGAGACGTCCTGTCCTCAAGGCCAGAAGGTTCAGGCTTCTTAAGGCACTGTTTTTAAGTTGAAAGTGCTTTAGCTTTTCAGCTAAAACTTGGCTAAAATGCTGCTAAAAAATGTAACTTTGGCATTCGGGACTGCTCCGTCTGCAGTATGGCCTCACACATGAAGGTCCACATTTACAGCTGGCATAATTCAATACAAGGCTTCTTCAGCCAGCAGTGATATGAGCAGAACTTACTGCTTCAAACTTAAAGGCCTTACCACCATAAACACTGAAGACAGATGGAAAATTATATTTAGCTACAACTAGCAAGTTAACCTGGTGCTGTCATGAAGAACGTTTCCTTGACTCATCCATCGTCAAGGCGTAATAAACTTACAATCAAAATGATATCACTTCAACTGTTGCTGCCAATCTTTCCTTAATGCATTTCATTTAATGAAATTTTTTCAAGTTTCCATGTGTGCCTACAGTAGACATCAGCAGTAACAATGGCCTCATAGGAACTGTGGAAAAAAACCAACCAATTCCACAGTGGCAAAGTGCTTTGCATACTGGATGTTACTGGGGCACCACAGGGTTGAAAGGCCTTATTCTCACAGGGCAGAACTCAGCTCAGCTGCCCCTTTCAGGGAAATAAGAGTGAAAAGAGTTAACCTTTTCCCAATTCTATTTTCTCTGCCACTGTCTGGAATCCAAGACCAGGGGGGGTTGTTTGCTGTAGTTTCAGGAGGGTTAGGCAAACTTCTATTCCCCTTTCAGCTATTTGACTCATTCAAGAAGTTTCCTTTTTGGTTTCACCTTTCTTCCAATCAGTCATGATGATGGGCCAAATCCAGTGTTTACTGAAGTTTTGGGCCATTCTGCTGAGCTTCGAAAGTCCAATGGCTCCTTTCACTATCTGAAAATCACACCCCCTACAACATAGAAAGGTAAATTAAGTTCTGCATTCAAGGCGGCGGAGACTCAGCTCCAGATCCACAAGATTGAGGGATTTTTACATTTATGATGGCAAAACCTAAGCTAAAGTCACCAGGAATTCTGCTTGGGTCTTGAGACCACAGGAGTGTTAGTATGGCATTTTCAGCACCAGTCCAGTTTCACAGAATCACAGAATCCTAGGGGTTGGAAGGGACCTCGAAAGATCATCTAGTCCAACGCCCCCTGCTAGAGCAGGGCCACCTAGAGTACATCACATAGGAACATGTCCAGGCGGGTTTTGAATGTCTCCAGTGAAGGAGACTCCACGACCCCCCTGGGCAGCCTGTTCCAGGGCTCTGTCACCCTTACAGTAAAAAAATTTTTTCGAACATTCAACTTGAACCTCCTATGCTCCAATTTACACCCATTCCCCCTTGTCCTATCACTGGTCACTACTGGGAAAAGCCTAACTCCATCTCCCTGACACTCACCCCTTACATATTTGAAAACATTGATGAGGTCACCCCTCAGTCTCCTTTTCTCCAAACTAAAGAGACCCAGCACCCTCAGCCTTTCCTCATAAGGGAGATGTTCCAC
>VWZY01004365.1:144119-161516 GCA_013399075.1 Chloroceryle aenea
CTTACTAGATTTCCTAACCACAGGGACGCTCTGATCCTGTGCTTGCAAATAGTGGTCCTTGAATACTGACCAGCTATCTTGAGCCCCTTTATCTTCTAACACCCTGTCCCATGGGATTTCTCTTAACAGTTGATTGAGGAGGCCAAAATTTGCCCTGTGGAAGTCCAGGGTTCTGATCCTACTGGGTATTCTGTTCCTTCCACACAGGATCCTGAACTCTACCATCTCATGATCACTGCAGCCAAGGCTGCCATTGACCACCACTGCTTCAACAAGGCCCTCCTTGTTGGTTAGTACAAGATCCAACAGCGCTCCTCTTCTAGTCGGTTTGTCCACCATTTGCATTAAGAAGTTATCATCAATGCACTGGAGGAACCTCCTAGACTGTGAAAGGCTGGCTGTGTGAGTCAACCAGCAGATATCGGGGTAACCAGCAGATATCGGTTTCTACCAGATTTAGTTTTAGTTCTTCCATCATAATCCAAATCCAAGATTTTAATCAATGAAAACCAGAGAAAATTCACTTCAGTTAAAGTGGGTTTTCTATTTACACTTAAGCAGTACTCTGAGAGATTAAAAAATGGCTTTTAAGTTGCTCACAGGCACAGTCTCAATTAAGACAAGAAATATATTAATTAATACAATAGTTTAAATACAGGAATACAATTCTGAATCAACTTTCTCGGGGCCAACACACTGAACTATTTAAGGATGCTAACTGGATTTTTTAACAGGACTAGGCAACATAATTGTCTAGTGGAGGACTTTGTATCTGTCGTATAATCCGACTTAATTGTTACACGCATGCCCTCCTTGTGTTATTTGGGAGTGTTATAGGAGGTAGCACAGGTACATATATATTGTTTATGAAAAAAAGGGAAGGTGAGAAAAAGTAAAAATCTCTTTTGATCAATGGGTATGTATAATACTCCTATTTCCCTCAAGAAAAAAAAAAAAAAAATTCAAACAAAAACAAAGAGCCAAAGGCTCATATCATTCTCTGCTGGGTTCCTTTCTGGGAGATGAGTTTTTGCATTCATACTCAGATACAAACAGGAGATTTATCTTGGGACTTGGCCAGTGTGACGTTATACCAAGGTGTTGATTCAGAAGCAAACTCTTCTAAGAGATTCATACTGTTGAAATTCATGAGAGAGAAAAAGAATATACAATATACAAGTAAGTACATGTGTCAATGGGCTGTGACTTGTAGCTGAAAGACTTGACTTTGCATTCCTCCTACATTCAGTGGGGCATCTGGAACAGGAGAGTTGAATCACCCAAAGTTTTGCTCAGGGAATGTAAAATAGAACAGAGGGTCTATTGCCTCCATTGGGATTTCACAAGTACGTAATACTGGTGATTTCATTAGAGCCAGCCCTGATTTATTTCAAAACAGAATCAAACCTCAGGTCTAAGGAAGCCCTTAAAATCAGTCTTTACTAATACCTTATTATTTTACTGGTGTATATCCACAGGAATCAGCCAGGCTATCCAAGATTTACAGCAGTATGAGTGAAAGCAAGATTCGTGTCTTAACATACAAGTTTCTTGGACCTGTGATGCGCTCATTTGCTAATTTAAGCACAAACATGAATATCATCAGTGACCAGACGCTTATCAGAGAATAAATACTGTGAAAATTAGACCTTGCCTCAATACACTTCCCAGATAAAGTTATAAAACAACAAGTACTTGGAGCTACTGTCCTGTGATGGTGAAAACCAGCATTGTTCTATTAACAGAGGATCACCCACTTTTACTGGCCAAGGCTGCAGTTTTTGACCATCTTTTGAATCACACTGGGAAGGGCACTGATCCAACGGGGACACTGCACAGATGTGCTCACCTCAAACAACACATGTAGCATGACACATCATGCCAGCTAGGTCAGATAGGCAGTAAGCAAGGAAGACAAGTCAACACCTGCTTAGCCCTTCTGGTAACATTCCACTTCCCAAAGAAGTGCAAAGCCTTTAGAGCCCACAGAGCATGGAGAGCATGGCTCGTTCCACCAGCCAGAGTCCTGTGCTGCTGTCTGCAGCTGAGAAACACTGCCCTTTGCCATTCAATATATACAATCTATCAGGAGTGGAGGAATAAAGGACCTGATTGTCTTATTGCTTACACCACTGTAAATTAGAAACAAACCCATCATCATGAGCAGCCTTCCACGAGTATAAAACAGGTGTGAGAGTAGAAATGAGTATATAAACTCAGCTAAATTTAGTAGTCAATGTATTACTTTCCAGTTGTGCAGATTACCTTTTGTTATGTATATACATATACACACATCGTCTTTAAAGCCTCTCCAAATCAGACAGAAACTAAGCCGAGCATATGGAAATTTAATTGGACGCTCACAAAAAGTTGCTAAAATCTGCCAAAGTCAAAAGACACAGTGCAGCCTTCTACGTAGGCTCGTTAAAAAGAAATAAGAAAAGCATTTTTAACTATGACTACTTGATATGTGGAGCAGCAGTTTCATGCCTCTTAGAAATGCAATGTTTCCGTATTTTTAAAGATTTTGAAAGCTTGGTTCTTTTTCTGTTCGTTGGGTTGCCTTTTTAATTATTTATTTCTGTTATTCCCGAACCTCCTGAGTGTATTTCTAAGGCTTTAAAAAAGCACTTTTTCGCCGCTGCCTCCGTCCTGTTCGACGTTCCTTTGCTGCCATCAAGCGGAAAAAACCCAGGAAGGATAAAAATTGTCAAAAGAGCCCGTAGCTGACGCCACGTGTTAAAGGCCTGAATTTGCTTTCCAGCTTTCCTCCCCCGGCTTTTCCTTCAGATTCTGCCTCTTCTGGGGCTGCCAGCAGGAAGACAGGCGGCATATGCCGCCATATTAACCACAGGATCTTCCCCTGTAAAGCCACCCCGAGCAGCTTGCCACAGCATTCTATAGTATACGCTAGTGAAACATTAAAAAAAAAAGCGAAGTGGAGAAATAACAAATACGCTGAATTACGACACAGCCCCTCTTAGCAGACGTTGGAAAGAAGGCACATTAAAGGCATTACCTCAGCAACACACATACCCCCCACTCTACCTCCTTGCAGGGCTGCTGCTCCTCCGTTAAGCAACGCAGGCATACTTTTTAGATAGAAGTGCAAGGAGGTGTAAACTCTACCTTTTTTTCATAGAGGGCTCGAAGAACCCGTCAAGACACGCTGGGAAACAAACGCAGCACCTCACAGCCCTGTTCCTGCGACGGGGAGCTGAGGCCGGCCAGCCGCTGCCGTCAATTTAACCCCCAGGGCTGGGTGGTGACCGACCACAACACGGCGCCTGCAGCTCCTTTGAGTAGGGCTACAAGCGGCTACTCTAAAGGTGAGTTAAGAGAAAACGCACACACAAATCCCAACAGGTTCAGAATAAGCTTTATATGGCTATAGGATGCACAGGGGATGCATGTGTCTCTTCAAAGGGATCTTCTGTGGAGGTTAGGTGGTGACCAGAGCCTTTGGGTGGGGTTTTGTGAGGTACGGGAAAATGGCCTCCCTTAAGCTCCAGAGCCTGGGACTGCAGGGGTAGCTGAAGGGAGTAACAGCCCCGTCAGGGGATGAGTTTGTTACCTTTATATTAAAAAAAGGGGAGGAAAGGAAGACTTAGGGAAAAAAAAATACAAGTAAGTCTTTCGGTGAACCATCCAATCTGGTTGTTGTGTTTGCTTAACCCATGCATGATGCGCCTGTGTATTTAAACAAGGTGACTCATGCCAAAAGAGAGACCATCACTAATTGTATTCTGTGCAGGATAAAATCTAGTTATGGTATTACAACTTCGAAGAGTCAACCACTTCTTGCCGAGATGAAGTTATTGTGTCATGGAGGGTGGGTTTGGGGGCAGGAGTGCTGCCCAGGCTGGAGGGGTGCAGAGGGCTTTGGAGAGGGCCAAGAGACACATACTTTTGTGCAGGTGCTGCAAAGGAACCAAACAGTGTACACTGATTTCAAGGGATATATAAGCTGTTCAACTTCCCTTTTAATTTACACTAATTTAATCTACTATAAGATGTTCTCCTTCTTTTAATAGATCTTGGGTTTCATAGCAATTATTGTCCTTTAGGTAATACCACACACAATTTGTCAGAGCACAAACCTGTGAGAAGCCCTGAAGAATTTCTGGTAGTATTTCACACAATCTAATTTTAGAGGCAGAAGGAGAACCACCAAGCTGAATTATGCTGAAGGCGGATGTAAGAGAAGCAGCTGAAAGACTGAAAAAGAGATGAAATGGCCTTTAAGCACAAAGGTAACTAAACATAATTTAAACACCTTCTCTGTTGTGCTATAACCAAACTGAAAAATGCTTGCCTCTCACACAAGTAAGCTAGCCTACTAAAATAATGAAGTATCACATACACTAAATAGGGAAAAACTTCTAAGCTCATGGTGACTGGTTCATTTCCCAGATGCTTTTCAAAACCTAAGGTGTAAGAAGTGCTCTTTAGTTACATCTAAGAAACACTCAGATATATTAACAGCATGGGGGCCACAGATGTGCTAACACACACAATGACAGCAAAGTCACTCCTGTTAACACCAGCTGAGAATCAGCTTTTGGGTTTGAGATTTTATTTTTTTTCCCTGCCGTTGGTGGGACTTTTATCAGATGCTTGAATAGAGTATATGGTTGCTAATCTTTGCCAGTTGAGGTGGCCACTGAGATTCCTGAGGCCAGCAATACAGGCTTAATAATACTTAATACAGGCTTTGTCTTAGATGACTTGGAACTTCAAATTCTTTTTGAACACAGATGAGCTTACCACTATGCATTAACTAAAGGCTTGGCTCAATTGTATGTTGAGTTTTTTTACTGTGGGAGTGGAAGTGCCATGGGATCAGGATAGTTTTCAGATAGTTATCTGCAAGTCGTAAGTCTCTGAAGCTAATGTCACATATCTGGCTTCTTTGCCTTCTAAAAACCTGTGCAAGAAAATCCAACGGCAAAATCTGGCCCTTAATTTTTCTGATAGGACAACCTCACCTAAGTGGCAGAATACAAAAAAAAAACCAAAAGTTTTTCCAAGCTTATTTTGTTACATTTTTTTTAAGTGGGCCAACTTTCAATCTGGGCAGTTTGCCCTGGTTTCAGGAAGAAAAAAAACAACAAAAAACAAGCACTATAAAGTCCATCTAGAAATATTAAATGAGTCATTTCTGGGCATAGGTTATCTACCAACATTCTCTTGTTTAATTCTGTACATAAGGGACAAGGTTGAATTCTTAGTCTTTAATGATCTGAGTGGCTTCCAGAAAATAAGATACTATACGTCCCATGAACACCTATTAAAAAGAATGGACCAGACTTCATTTAGCCAGCTCAAACCTGAGTCCACAGCTTAAAAAAATATACACACACCCCTAAAAAAAACAACAAACCAACCAAAACCAAAGCAAACTACCAAAACCCCCACCCAATCAACACCAGCACCACCTCAGTATAACTGTAATCCTTCTTTTCATTATGGTTTGAAACAAGCACTTAAGTTTCAGCTTTCTTATACATTCAGCGTACTTAAACAGTGAAAAGAGATACTCACACTGGGGTTACCCCTTAGGAAGGTGACACTTGTGAGTTAATTCCATTTTAGTTAAACTGGTATGAAGATGAGTTCTGGTGTGATTGTGATGTAAATTAATTGGATACATATGAGAGCAACATTTGGCTACATTAACTTCTTTAAAATCTGAAATCCTTATAAAGTGACATTAGAACAATGCTGTTAAAAGTTGTACTACATCTGCAGTTCTGCAAATACAGTATGTTGCAGAGCCAGTCATCATCAGAGATAAATTGTACTGTAATTGCAGGGTCCATATTCCTCTCTAAATTATTTGTGGCTTCAAAGCTTAAGCTGGGAGCTCAGTAGTGATGATGACCACACATGGGAAAACTGTAACACAAGCAAGTTAAGGGCCAGAATCATGAAGTTCTCTTGAGGTGCCTCTAGAGCCCTAATCTGGATAGATGTTCACCTGGGTCACTTTTCTTTCCAATTTCCTGACAATGCTTTTCAATTTTTTACCTTAACAAAGGATTTATAACCTTTAAAAAACACAGTCATAAGTTTTAGCTGACATTGCCAATGTGGCCTATACTTTACAAACACCATGTTCATGAACAACTATAAGAATGACTGCTCAACCTTTCCAGGGGAAATAAAAAATAAATTAAATTTCATCTGTGTCAGAGACCAAACATGAAAAACTCCAATACAAGCAGCTAAAAGCTGTCACAATTATAAGCATCTGGGAACAGAACATTACTGTAAGAAGCTGAGGAGCTGTGTGGAATCTAATAAAATAAAGAGTTAAACTGACTAAAAGCAATAGAGAATTAAGCTCGTGATGTTATACACAGTCTCCAACAGCATTTCACTAATATGCACTTTGTATTCTGTTACACACAGAGAAGAACTTAGTGACATTCGGGAGACAGGTAACACACAGCTAGGTGTGTGATGAATACATACATTGACAGCATCTTCTAAAATGCCTTGAGGAAATGCTCTCTCCGTGGAAACTTCAGAGGAGAAAACATATTTTGTCTTGTTTGTGAGTTGGGGAGTAGCTTTCTGAGCGCAGGGCAACAAATTAGAAAGATTGTTTATGCCATCCAACTTGATGGTGTTTGGTAGTAGGCATTTCTTCTTCTCACCTTTTAATAATAGGGACCGTAACAAAGTAGTTTTAATCAATGAGTAATTTGTTTCTGTGAAGAAAAAACAAACAAAAAACCCACAACATTCTAGGAAACAGACTACAACATATTCATGAAAATGAACATTCATATCGAATGAGAGAATATAAGAGTGCTGCTTTTTCAGACAACTTTTTCACTTGTGTAACTCAGCAGCTGCTCATTTACTTTAACAGCCTCTGCTGGTAAACAGCAGCTAAGAATTTGCCCCTAGAATTAACCTTTTGAAAGAGCTTATTTGCAAGCACAGCTGAGTTTCTTTTCTGCCTATTCTGAATCATTGCTATACGAGACATATCACCATGATTTTGAGGTGATCCTTAGCTTGAAAATGATTTTATTGTTCATGTACCCTTTGAATGTACTATTTGGTACCTTTGATATCAAGATTCTCTTGATGTAAACCTATAACAACATAGTGCTGAATTAGACCCCTTTTTTATCACTTCATATAGGCTTTAAATTCGTCCATGGAATGTGTCCACACTAGAGTGAGAAGAAGCCTCATGGCAATACTGAATTATCATACTGAATTGCTTCCATCCATTTGCCGGGGCTGCCAAATTGAAATGATGCATGTCAAGGCAACCCTACGCTGAAAAGTAAAAGATAGTCTCTTAAATGTTCCATTTATAAAGCTTTTTATTCACAGTCAAATTTAGTATCCCCTCTGAAATATATCACTTTACAAAATTGATACCTTGCCATTAGAAGATTTCCATGCCATATTCACTCAGCTTAGTAGTAAAAACAAGCTTTTGCTCATTTCCCTTTTGTACTGCTGATGAAAATGGAGCAGTTCAAGGTCTGCTTCTTAGATCACCAGCACTAAGTATTCCACAGATCCGTAATCTCCTACAGGGAAGGTTAAAAGTCAGCAGAAAGGTAAACTCCTGGTTCTGAGTAGAATATTACAAGTGCACTACTGAAAAGCAGAAATTGAAGAAAAAAAATACCCAAACAAAAAAAAACCCCAAACTACCACCAATGCTAAGGATGCAAAGAGTGATTTGCAAACCAAAAGCATTCATGTGGAGTTTCTGGAACTGTCTGCAAGAAATATCACTCAAAGCAAATTAGCAAAAAGAAAAATTATGCTGTCACACTGCCGAACTTTAAGGCAATTGTTGCTAACATGCGTCATGTGGTTCTAAAATGACACATTGCATTATTTAACTAATGCTCTGTTTTGGCATCTGTACATCTCAATTTATGACAATTTATGACCTGCCCACATTGGGATGCAACCAGTTTCAATCATTTTGGCCATCTTAAGTTGGCAAGTTTCTTTGGCTTGAAATTTGTCAGACTTACCTTTTTGCAGAAGCAGAACATTTTTGAAAGGCCTCACAATCAACAATTATATTCTGATTTACATGTCACTGATAACTGAAGTTGTTTTTTTTTTCCAACTTCTGATTTGCATAAAAAATGTTTGCGATTTTGTCCTGACACTTTTACTGTCTAAAGCAGCCATACACTACTAGCCAGACATGTATGATGGAAGAAAAAAAAAAACAAAACCCTAAAAAAAAAAAAAGACAAGTTTTTCTTTTTATGGATCACACTTGGCACATATCCTAGCTTGCAGCAGTATTAAACAGAGGAAAGGGCGGGTTTTTTCTTGGTAGAAAGATTGTTTTGCAGTTGCTTATAGTACAGTAGATTCTGCAGGAATTGAGTCAAAAGTTCTGTGAGATCTTGCAGAAGGAACCTGTTGTAGAATGGCTAAAAGACATGTACCTTTAAGAGAAATGTCATCTGAAGCAACCTGTTAAGCCCAGCTGCAATCCTTGCAAGAAACTTACAGGGACAGCATGACCTTGATCTGATAAGTTGTACAATAATAGAATATTGTGGAATGAGAAAGTAGCAGCCTTCTGTTACCGCAAGAGGGGTTGGGTTATGCTAAGAGACCCTGTGGATTGAACCAATAGAGGATGGACAGGTGTGACTACTAATGAGGTGACTGTATATAAGTACTGCGCTGACAGCTAATAAACGAAGTTCGCTTATCAATCACATTGATTGACCGCGTCTTCCCTCACCGCTCCGCAGGAACCCTATGCCCCCAAATCCCACTTACACCAATGTACATCCACCCGTGTTTCCAGTTACAGAATGTTCATGACTCCCAAAAGTCTTCCTGTGGCCAACAGCTAATCAAATCCAGGTAACCAAAGTCTCTTCTGCCAGGGCTGCAGGTCTTTATCAATCCCTGGGCAAAGTATGTCATTTACTGTGGAAACCAGGATTTCCCTTTCCATTTGTAATTGTCCCAGCCCCACAGTTAAAACATCATTTTCAGTCTACCCTCTTAAATCCAAGAAAATTCTTAATGCTGAAAGAATTGTTTAATTTTTGTAATTCCAGATCAATATGTTTTGAGATTTCCAATGAAATTGCAACGTTAATACCTTTTGATAAAGATGCACGCTAGTGTTAAGTTTAAATAGAATGACTTAATAATAACATCCTTTCTTGAGGATGCAGTTGTCCAATAATACAAATACTGAAGAAATAGAAATGAACACCAGTGATGTGCTGACTTCCCGAATTATGGCTAGCATTGATAAGGGTGGGAATTTAAGTTCTACTAAGATTCCTCCTTTGTTTGCAGACACAGTAAACACTGTCAGAGAGATTTTCTAGGAGTAGATCTGTAGACACTTTATGCAGCAGGGAGAAGACCTAGTTTCTCAGGACAAAGATGCCCATTTTGTTATGGCAAAAATCTCTTTACATAGCTGGGACAGTCAATGACAAGGAGTTTTCTCCCTGCATTTTTTTTTTTTTGAGAAGCACAGGTGTGTGGGGAGTAAATCTTTAACTAGACATACAAAGCTGTATCTAAGAAAAAGATAATTCACTGACTGATAAAACACTGAGTGGTGACCAGTCATCTCCTACACAGTCCTGAGCCACTGATTTGATAACTGGGTAATTTACTTTTCCTGTCCATCTGTAGCACTTCAAGTGGAAAGTCTCCCATTGACATTGAAGTCACCAAGTGAAGTCAAGTCCCTGCTATCCAATGACCACAGAGCTTCNTCTTTTTATGGATCACACTTGGCACATATCCTAGCTTGCAGCAGTATTAAACAGAGGAAAGGGCGGGTTTTTTCTTGGTAGAAAGATTGTTTTGCAGTTGCTTATAGTACAGTAGATTCTGCAGGAATTGAGTCAAAAGTTCTGTGAGATCTTGCAGAAGGAACCTGTTGTAGAATGGCTAAAAGACATGTACCTTTAAGAGGAATGTCATCTTGAGCNAGTCTCTTCTGCCAGGGCTGCAGGTCTTTATCAATCCCTGGGCAAAGTATGTCATTTACTGTGGAAACCAGGATTTCCCTTTCCATTTGTAATTGTCCCAGCCCCACAGTTAAAACATCATTTTCAGTCTACCCTCTTAAATCCAAGAAAATTCTTAATGCTGAAAGAATTGTTTAATTTTTGTAATTCCAGATCAATATGTTTTGAGATTTCCAATGAAATTGCAACGTTAATACCTTTTGATAAAGATGCACGCTAGTGTTAAGTTTAAATAGAATGACTTAATAATAACATCCTTTCTTGAGGATGCAGTTGTCCAATAATACAAATACTGAAGAAATAGAAATGAACACCAGTGATGTGCTGACTTCCCGAATTATGGCTAGCATTGATAAGGGTGGGAATTTAAGTTCTACTAAGATTCCTCCTTTGTTTGCAGACACAGTAAACACTGTCAGAGAGATTTTCTAGGAGTAGATCTGTAGACACTTTATGCAGCAGGGAGAAGACCTAGTTTCTCAGGACAAAGATGCCCATTTTGTTATGGCAAAAATCTCTTTACATAGCTGGGACAGTCAATGACAAGGAGTTTTCTCCCTGCATTTTTTTTTTTTTGAGAAGCACAGGTGTGTGGGGAGTAAATCTTTAACTAGACATACAAAGCTGTATCTAAGAAAAAGATAATTCACTGACTGATAAAACACTGAGTGGTGACCAGTCATCTCCTACACAGTCCTGAGCCACTGATTTGATAACTGGGTAATTTACTTTTCCTGTCCATCTGTAGCACTTCAAGTGGAAAGTCTCCCATTGACATTGAAGTCACCAAGTGAAGTCAAGTCCCTGCTATCCAATGACCACAGAGCTTCCTGCATGCCCCAAGGTGCTGTTTGCTATTTTAGTATCGTTAGTTAACACTAACCGTAGCATGGCTTAAATTCCCAAGTTGTGTTTTCATTTCTCTTCTGAAGTATTTTTTTCTTTTTGGTAAGCTTGGAAAATTCCCCATGCAACCTCATATCAAATTGTAATCACAGCTAACAACTTCACATGCTATTGACAACCTCATCACTTTCTTGGTGCAGAGACTAGAAATTAAGAGAAGTTCCAAGAACAGGTAACACATTAAATGCATGTATCAAAACACAATCTTGAACAAAATAAAGACTGTTTCACTTTTAATTAAAAAACCCAAATGCAAAGCCTTCTAATTTTGACATTGTTGATAAGCTCTAGTCAGTCCAACTAAATATATATATATTTCTGCCACAAGTTTTACATAATTTTCTCATTGCATTGGTTAAAAATATTCTCAAACATAGCAATTTTGTTAGTGCTTCTCTTAGCTGGCATGCCTAACTAATTTTAATTAACCCATAATATATCCATTGCAAAATCAAGATGAAGCAGGGAGGTGCCACACACCTTACTGCTCTTTTTAAATACCTTAAGTTCATTAATACTCTAATTCACTGGTAGTAATAACTGATAACAAACTCTTTGCATTACATTGGCATCAACTAATGCAGAGATGTTACTTATTATGTGCACCATACTCAGCACATACAGCAATGGCACTAGAAGTCTCCCAGATGTTTCCTTCCCTTTCTGGCCCCGTCCTACAATGGCTCATACAGATTTACTCAGCCCCTGCAATAAATGTTCTTCTTGACAGCCTCTTATTTCAAGGAAGGAAAGTTATTTTTCAATCCAATCATCACATAACTTTTCCAGGGAGGAACTTCCACAAACAGTACTCAGACATCATTCCCCATTTGATATATCAGTAAAGTTAAATACCTCTCTTGAAGCCTAGATGTTCCAAGAACACCTCAATGACATAAAACCTGCTTAACATTGAAGATCTTGCATTTCAAGCCCCTTTCAAATAGGGTTGTTAGTGAATAACAAGCACAGGGGGATGCTTCTTAATTTGGGGAGTATTTGTCCGAGTATTTTTCTGTCTGTTAGAAAGCCACAAATCTAGGCTGGGAGAAGCCATTCTGAATGATACAAGACTTTAAAAAACAGAAAAAAAAAAAAAAGTACAGTAGTTTACAACGTTGCATTTGTTACATCTATTTAAACTGCCCTATCTCAAATGTCAAATACCTGTATATAATTATACTAAATGGCCTTCTACCAAAGTAAGTCTTAGCTAATCATCTTGCATTATTCTTGTTTAAACATTTATCCATGAAATCTGTGTACTTTACTGGACACTGAATTATGATCCTTTTCAGAAACTATCCTTTTAAAACAAAAGCTGTAATTGAAGCTTAAGAGGAAATCATGTAATGGAAATGTCCTTCAATCCCCTTTTAATTAACAGCACTGTGCGTAAATACGAGCTGAGCTGCTCATTTCCTCAAGGCAATGCCTTTCAAAGTGTAAGATGTTATCTCCCAGAAAAATCTCTCTGATATAAAGTGCTCTGACTTGTGCCACTTCAGACCACTTCTGTGCTACTGTTTTCCCAATTAGTTCATAGGACACCTGGCCTTTTTTCTTTTCTGTTTTTGGGGTGAACATTTTGAATGTCATGCTTTGCACATTCAGACTTCTGCATCCACACAAAGTCTGTGGCGGTCACTAGCAGTATCAGGTCACAAGGGCTACTGGGCAGGACACACAAACTTCCCAATAACCTCTGTTGCCACTCCCTGAGCACACAGAGAAGAACTGCACTGCTTTACACAAGTACTGCTCTCTTTGGTCAACAATCCGATTTGGGTCTTTTGCATTTTTAACCTCAATCTCACAAAGACTCAGTCCAACAGCTCTTTCATTTGGCATAACCCGTAGAGATGAAGCACTCATTTTGCAGCTGGCAGATGTTTATGGCCCTTTGGCATGCATGCTCAGCTAGGCAGTCCTGTAGATTTGAAGCAGCAAAGTTAGGTACCTACACAAACATAGATACAACCCAGTTCTCTTGTTAGTTGAAGGCACTGCTATTGGTTTGAAGAGTTTCTCCAATACAAATGTGTAAATCGACACCAGTCCCTGAAAAAGTTTCTAAAGATATACAACAGTTGTTTGCATTTAATAGACTCGTCAGTCTATTGAACTTTTACTTTCAAATATGTGTTTTCAGATAGTCAGTGATAAGAGAGCCTTCAATTTTAGCGCCTAATTCAATTTAGTCCATATTCTGCATTGCACAATGCAGCACGACTCTGTAAGGATGGTAACTATCTACTGTACCTCATTCAGCTTGCACTACTGTAAGATTCACACGTTCTTATAATTTTGTCTTTCACACTTGGCAGTATTTCCCAACCAGTTTTCTAGACTGCTACCCAAATTGCATTTTGATGAACAAAACTTTATTTTTCCTTTGTAAGTACTTAGGTTACTGCCAATTACTAAATAGGTCTTGGGCAGACAATTTGAGTTTTCCTTTGTGGTGCGTTTCAAAACAAACCAATAAGTTTCTTCTGAAGAAACTAAACCACACCTCCTTTCCTAAAGGACTACGCTTCATATTTTGAGGAAAACAAACAGAAAACCTGCAAGACAGAGCAGTAGTTTTTATTGCACCACAGAATGCTTTCCCTTAGAAGAGACTTGAGAAACAGCAATGGATGACCACACTCCTACCACCTCAGAGCACATTTCTCTCTCTCACAGTGTCAATAAGGAATGAGGACTGCAGCCAAGTCCAACCAAGTTTCTGCATGTGCTGTTCCCTAATAGCTGTCCCTAGACTGCTCATTTTTTCAGACAAATTGCTTTGGGGGGATATCTAATTTTTCCATTGACTAGACACAGTGGCTTACAGTAGAAACCAGGCTGTTTGCTCATGGCCCTTGAGGCTTGATTTTATCAGAGGCAACAGAAGTAAAGGAATATGGCAAGTTCAGAAGCTGAAAGGGAACAGTTTAACACAGTGAATAAACCTCACAAAACACTACAAATGCAGCACTTCTCACAATGACGTAATGAGAAAGTAAACGTGGCTCTTTCACATACACCACGGACTGGGTCGAACTGTTTGAGAGGTTTTATATTCAGGAGATTAAGGACATATACAAGAGTGTCAATCATGCAGCAGTAAAAAAGAAATTTAATTCTTAGGCATTATAAGCAAAACAGCACTAATATTTATTACCAGCAAGTGTATGTCAGGTCATTACCATTTTAATAATGAAATGTTCCTTCTGTGACACCCTGTGGCTCTTCCAGATACACGTACAATGCGATTGCCTCACTGACAAGTGTTCTGGACAAAATATAATCCTGTAAAAATTCTTAAGTATAACAATCAAAATCCACACAGTATGCAAAGCATATTTCAAAATATGTTGTAGGTGTTTCTAATTTACATAAAAAGGAAACAAAAATTTAGTCCATCTTTCTCTTTTTTTCTTTAGCAGGAGTTTTGGAGGTGTGTTCATTTTCAGCCTTTGGTTCCCAGAGTGCATTTCTTACAAATCTACAAGCAGCTCCTTTATTGAGTTTGGATGCCTTTTTCTTGTCTGCTATTTCTTTGACCTTGTTCATGTATGTTCTTATTCTCTCCTGGGGGTGGGCAGAGGAGGAAAAAAAAAAAAAAGTGTATAAAAGTGTATTTCACACCACTCTCACACAATTGATGCTAAAATGAAATCAGTGAGTAGAAGCTCTCCAGAGTGTACATTTCTATAATATCTAGAAAAATAGCATCACAAATATATACACCAGGCTCTTCACATACTTGAGGCTTCCCTTTAACAGATCTTCCATCACAGGTACCTACCATACTAATACCTGCACGACATGTGCTGTCATAGAACATCAAGTCCTACAGAGATGTAGGCTCTGCATCTAATTTACAGGGAGATGAGAACTGTTTTTGCAAGCAAAGTTGGAAAACAAAATACCAAACTCAGTTTGGAATTTGGCCTACATAAAGGTGACAAATAATATTTAGTATTTGACATATTTATAGATAAATTATACTACCTGACTACTGCCTACTAAAAAAAAAAGCTTCGCTTGGACATGCTGAACTTTCTGGAATGCATCTTGAACAAAATCAAAGATGTTACAACCATTATACATGGAATTACACAGAAGTCTTGTGGTTAAGATCCTGAAATCGTTCAAGGGGGCTTATCAAGAAACTATTTAAGGCAGTCTGATGAATTTCCAGTTGTATCAGAACTTCTTTTTATGACCACAAATAACAAAAAAATGCCTGCTTCCACTGTCATCCAAGGGGACGCTTTCTTCCCATCTTAGCCTACCATAGTCATTTGGTGTCTAAAGTTGTTTTTTTGTGGTTTGGTCGGGTTTTCTTTGTGTGTGTTTGTTTGTAATTATTTTTTGTTTGTTTGCTTTGTTTTTTTAAACGAAGTGTGGCTGGGATTCAGCACCACCTAAGTACAGCCTCCTAGATTAACAATCTCATTTATGTGCCCACTCATCCTCCTCTACTGCTGCAATCAACAATTACTTTGAGAGGGTAACTAAACCACTCTAAGATGGGAATCACCCTTTGTTAAGTGCCTGTTTGTCTTCACTGATTAGAAAGAACACTTACAGTAATTCTGTGAAATACATAAAAGTTTGGTTGATAGATTTCTATATATTTCACCTAACATGGCCTTCAACTACAGGTGCCTCTAGGTGTTACTATAAATCAAGTAAGTCATATACACACACATAAATAAATCTATAGTGCTCTACCTGAATTATAAATGTGGGCTAACGGAACATTTATGGAAACTGCTAAATGTTGATATTACATAACCCACACTCCTCAAACGGACACTTTGAATCTCAAACAAAAGTTATAAGACCTACACTACGCAACTGATTTTCAGTTCTTCAGTGACCTTTATAAGCAACTGAGTTGTCAAGAAGTTGGCCACTCTTTCTGTATCAAAACTGTAGTTTAATGAGGAGAAACTTTACAAGGCCTGAGATCGTGATACTGTGATACTTCTTTGGTGACTGAGATGCTAATAAGAACAGATGGCAAACTGACATGTATCAACATGGGAAAAGGGAGCTTACAAACATCAACGTGACAAAAGAAATTAGCTCCAATAGCTTGAATGCAAGTTTTGCTAATACACGTTGAGTCCATGTGTATTCCCTGTATGTACACAAGGAAAGCAATTCTAAAACCAAAACAATTATGACAGATTGGTCTGTTTTCATTCCCTTTCCACATGAATAAGAACGCCATGATGCTCTTAGAAGGAAAGACTGTGTGTTCATTCACCTTGGTACTTGTGAAAGGGAAAGAGCACTGGCTAGGAATCTAGCCTGTGATAATACACTCATTCTTCAGAGTTAAAACGATTGGCAATTGTGAAGTAAAATACCAGCATAAAATATCCACAGAAGAGATAAAAATTATTTTTCAGCATCACTAAATTAACACAATATTCAGACACTGTATAATACAGGAGGAACAAGAAAGTGACTGAAAGCTCTTGAAATATTAACTGAGCCATTTTTTAATATGATACAGTCTAGACTACTGAAAACCTCACAAGATTAAAAATAGAAGTATTCTTGTTATTCAGGCTAGCTTTCCACATTTTTCAGTCCTATCTCTGTTCTGCTGGTTATGTAAGGATTACATTTAAGCTAAGTATTTCACTATTGCCCAGATTTAATATTTTCA
This sequence comes from Chloroceryle aenea, assembly GCA_013399075.1. Taxonomy (NCBI): domain Eukaryota; kingdom Metazoa; phylum Chordata; class Aves; order Coraciiformes; family Cerylidae; genus Chloroceryle; species Chloroceryle aenea. The sequence continues at coordinate 160,716 of VWZY01004365.1, forward strand.
TTTATACAGGAATTAAAATAGGTGGATAGAAGTTTTGATTTCTACTTTTTTTCTTCAGGCTAAATGACTTGATTTTTTATGTCAGCAGAATTTTCAAGATAGCCAGCCTTCTATACTGTAGTCATGCAACTAAATGGAATATAAAGACAAACCTAACAGATTTATTATAGGTTGTAAATATGTCACTAATGCAGAATTACTGGACAATACACATACAACTGGTGCCAAAAAAGCTTTTAGCTTTGTTGCTGAACTGGATTCTTTACTGCTGAGAAAATGAATTAATGGAGGACTTGGAAGGGGGAGGCTGGCTCTTTCCCGTCTTCGCTAGTAAATCAACTGCACTATACTTTTACAGTCATACAAAAGTAAGAAAAAGCAGCCTCAAAGATTAACATGATTCCAAGTATTTATAAGAAAAAAATGCCATACTGGAAGTTATAAATTATTATCAGACACATAACATTTTTCCATTTAACAGATAGAAGTGAAAAGCTGCTCTGTTCAGAATCCAATTCTCAAAGGTGCAGAGAAGGTGACACCATTGATCATCTTGTTCTCTTCTCATTCCAGCAGACCCTACCCTACAACTTTCCTTTAAACAGTACTTTTGGAATAGAGAGCCCAGCAAGGCATGTGAACAGAGATATAAACATTTTTTCATTTCTATATGAGTTAACTGTCCTGGGCAAGTAAGATACTGCAGTGCATGTAGTGTAAGGATCTTACCAGTTCTTGTTTCACTGGATGCTCCTTCGGATTGATTCCCTGAGTAGCCAAATATACTAAAAAAAAAAAAAA
>VWZY01004365.1:161538-171827 GCA_013399075.1 Chloroceryle aenea
CAAACAACACTTTTTAATTGAAACTGAAGGCTCTCAAGATAGAGGACCAAATCATTCAGTCACATAGGAAAACTGTAGTTTCCATGCAAAACCATTAATGAGAATTGGAGTGAACTGTGTTGTAAAGTATCTGACAAACTATTATCATCATCAAATATTGCAGCTAAAAAACCCCACCAACTAACATAGTTGAACTTGTCATCCTTAAAAGGACAGAAAAGGTTGCCATGAAAAAAAACCAAACACAACAACAAACCCCCCCCAACAACAACAAAAAAAACAAAAAACAAAAGAGAAACATCCTCATGTATGTACAAAGTCATCCTTTATAAATAACGATTTTTGATTTGAAGTTTCAACATCATTTACCCTTACAATAATTTGGGTCCTCAGGGTAATTACAAGTTTCTAATTATTCTGCTATGAAATATGATTATCTAATGTCTGCAGCTGTCTAGTATGTAATCAAATGGCAATCATAAATACAACTTTTTTCTCCTACCACATACTTACCCCAGAACATAGAATTTAATGCATACACCGAAACCAAATCCAGCTTTGCTTGCTCAAGAGGGTCTAACTAGAATAAAAAAACCACCACATTTGCACATTTTCCAGCAAGACAGGCAGATTCTAGTATGATGCACATTTTACACTTGTGAATGCATTCATAAAAAAATACACCCTGAATGAGCACATTTTTGCAACAGAAGTTCTCCGAGACCATCAATGTCTGTTTCCCTGCCATCACAGAACCATTCGTTCTGCAAGTAATCAAGTAATTTTCCCAGTTTTGTGTTAAATGCCACAGTCCCCTATGGCCAAAAGCACAAAGTCTTTTGGTATGTATCTCTTAGATTGCTGTCCCAATAGTCAGAAATAAGTCCCTATTTTTCCACAGAAGCTTAATTCAAAATAGTTGTTGCTGTCAATGGAAGGAAAACCCCCAAGTCTTAAGACTGCTGAAGCTCAAATGTGACTACAGTATGCCACAATCAATTAACGTTAATTAACACTACACATGGTAGACCGTGTGTTCAGTGCATACTGGAATACTTAAGGCTGCAAAGCAAAGGATGAATAAAAGTAATGAGTGGTAGTTTTTGTTTTGCTCCACCCCCCCTCCCCCGACTGTCAAAGTCAATTTATTATTGTTTCTTTAGGACTTCCAGAAACTCTGATAACATCATTGTACAGCTCACTAGTTCTAACATGGATACTGTCAAAAGATCAGTGTTGTCAAGACTGTTTTCTTCATAATTTATTTGTGTTAGAAATCCTCAGAGGAAAGTAGTTCCCTCGAGTGATGGGGTTTTTTCTCTCCCCTACAGAAAGAAATTACATGTTAGGCTTTAAATGTTAAAAGAGAGGCTCATATGAAGTCTTTGGGCAGTACCTTGCTTTGTCTTCATGCCCTGAAAAAAACCCAACGTTTTACAGACTTAAGCTTGTAAGATAGCTAGAGGATACAGCTCAGTTTTTCAAGCAGCAGGTTCTGTAAGTCTAGACTTCTAGGATCAGATCAATTCTCACTGCTGTCAATTCACCTTTGTATCCCTATGAGCATACCAAGTTCCATTAAGTTAGCTGTGAAAAGGTCTCGGACAAAAATGTGAATGACCTCTCCATTATGAAAGAGCATTTGGCATGCACTTTAAGGAAGGTCAGGATAAGCTGGAATGTCCTCCACCTAAATGGCTCACTGGCAAGATTGTCACTTCTCAGCTTGGAGGGTATTTATTTCATAGTTTAGTTTTTAAGACCATCTGGGTAACTTAGAAATGTAAGAATTTTAAATATTAGGTATCAAGGGTAGGAACTGTCATATTTGATATTTCTCTGCATGGTGGCTAGCATAACAGACCCGTATTTCAGTTCAGGTTCCCAGTTATTCTTGTATTAGTAACAAAAAAGAAGATTTACCTTTTGGAGAAGCTCACTCCTAGAAACTGACATCATTGTCTTCAGCATCTCATCTACAGAACCAAGAGATTTTTCAAACGCTGCAAGATAATCATGAATTTCAGTGGGGTATTCTTCTGTATTAATATCATCTTCGGACATCTCCATCTGGAAAAAGGAAACAAAACTAATAATCCTGTCCATTTAGTCTCTACAGAGTCGAAAGACTATTTTACAATAGAAAGCATTAGCATTCATTCATCAAATGTTGTAAGAAATGCCGTTTTCTGAAGAGTTCTGGCAGCTCGTGTCAACAGTGACACAGTTAAAGGTCCCATCATTTCAGGTATCTCTCTCAACTGCTGTGCAAAATGGTATGAAGGAGCATTACAAATTAGATGACTGCAGTACCTATTCTTATAACAGTCCCAAAACAGTATTTAGCTTTTATGACCTGTGATAGAAAGAAATTATTTGCTTGTTTAAAAGAAGTGCTCTATAAATCACAGTACATAAAGAGCTATCACTGAGTAACAGGCAGGACACTGAAAGAAAAAAGCCAAAACAACAGAGATATGGCTTCAGTCTGTCTTAGGAACAGACATGACTTCAGCTTTGAAGTGGTTATGAGGCACTGGTTATGTCAGGCTCAGTTACATCTTCCAACGCTAAATTTTGGAGCTGGTCCAAGACATTCTTTTTGTGAGCCCCGTATCTAGTTTTTCTGAATTCTCTATGGGGCATTACAATCTGCAGTATAATTCTACCCATAACAAAGCTGAGTTGATTTGGGAATTTCAGAATATTCTAGAAATCTTGTAGAGACACCTATGCACAGTACCTGTGAAATAAGCAAATATGTGAAAAATCCCAAAGCACTCCTTTCTTATCCCAGCATTCAGGGTAACATGGCACAGCTACTGCCAAGCCATCGGCCCGAAGGCTTACAATTGCTATTGTTAATTCCTCTCAAATCATCATATCAGATTTACCTTGGGGAGTTAATGTTACTTAAAGCTATGTTATTTTCTACAACTTCTACTGCTTAAGCAACAACTTTTGGAACTTTATAAGGAAACAAGAGAAGAAACCCATCATTTTCCTGCCTATCTGGTGCGGTACGTCAAGAACTGCAGGAGCACCTGGTCACTGCAGTCCTCCCTACTTCACATTAGCATGACAATCCCACTACCCAGCCACCGAGTACAGAGGGTAGGAATACAAATTGAAGAAACTGCACTTCACACATGAACACCAAGCCACACAGACAGTGCAAACAGCAAGGAAACAGCAAACAGCTGTCACATCACTGGAGTTTGTTTTAGATAACGATTTGGACTTTCTCTTTTCCTGGCAAGAGCATGGTATGTATGAGAGATTTCCTTTTATTTATATTGTCTCCTGGAGGTCAAAAAGGAGGAAGACTGGGAAGAAAAACAGTTTGGAGCTACTCAAGCTTGTCTGCATCTCCAGTTTTAACCACACCAGCATGATTCCACAAATATGATCAGCCAGTTAAGAAGCCCAGTTGCACTGCTGTTATTTGCACAGTTCAGCATTATAACCCTACTCAACTGCATGGCTTCTCATCCTGGTCAGAGCCGTTTTTCAGACTCGGTACAGAATCAAAATGCTAACCATGCCATGCTGAAGGACCCTTCTCTACTACAGCATGGAACTCTCACATGCAAATACTGTTTCTGTCAGCTGCAGCAGACCTAAACAAGAAAGCTGAGCTGGACCTACAAGAAGCTACCCACAGAAAGGCAAAATAGCAATACAGTTATGTCTCCCACTTATGATAGTATTGTTTATGTTTTGTTCTGTCCTGGCAACCTGCATTATAATAACCCATTTTAGGGTGATTACAAGCATCCAGAAACAATGTTTGATGTTAACTTTTAGTCCTATAATACATCATTAAAAATAATCAAATCTACAGAAGAAACTAGATCTTTCCAGCTGTTAATATAGTTAAGTTTGGTTAGAAGGTGTCTGTCAATATCATTTACTATACCTACACTACAGAGGGAGATGTGTAATCCAATCCAACAATCATCTACAGAGCTTACCATCACTACAATACCTAATTTACCATGGTCTTAATTTGATGGACAGGCATGAACATAGTGATAAATTCTAACTTTTTTCTCTCCCTTTATCAGGGCATCCAGCAACAACAGGAATAAAAAAAAAAACAACTAAACCGAACAAAATCCTGTAGCAGGAATCTGTTATCAATCAGAACTCACTTGAGCTATAGCAGTTGCAAGGATAAACAGTCACTAGAGTATATATGATATTCTTTCCAATATCTCAAGCTAGACCTAAGAATTAGGCAAAGAAAAAACAGGAAGATAGAAAGATAATGGATACAGACCAAAATATATTTTTCTATGATTGCTGTCTCATGAACCAGAAAGAAATAAGTTTGCCCTCCTATCACAAAGTATTTACTTCACAGTGTCAATTAGCAAGGAAAGGGAAAAAGAAAATGCATCAGCCTTCAATGAAACAAGGCTGCACATTAGCCCCTTTCAGTACCCTTCATTGAGAAGTCCACTCCTTCTGCCCAGGGACAGGGAAGAATTTGTTGAACTTGTGTTTTCTGCTCATTTCAACAGGAACTAGCAAGTTCCTATTCCTGCTGTGTAGGGACCTCTCTCTTTTCATTTGATTGTTGTTCCAGCATTACTAATCTCTAAGCAGGATATATTACAGTGTTGGCACATGCCAATAATAAGGCAGCAGTCAACAGCCTAAAATAGTTTTGATAACATTAAAGCAACAAGAGCGAATTCACATTACATTAGAAAACATGTACACCGGAAACTCCACAAAATTGCTTCTGCCAAAATCAACACATGGACTGCACAGTCACACCCACAGAATGACAAAACCAAGGATGGGAGGATCACATCAGTGATTCTCTAAACACACCTAACAGCCCTTGATCGTTCTGCTTCAGTTATTAAACCACAAAGAAAATTTTCCTCAGAGTTTTAGGACTGTTTGTATATTCTGAAGAAGCAGAAATCGAACTGAAGATCATTTACCATACAGGTTCTCTCTGTTGAATTCACTGACTTTCAACCAAATTTTTTTTTGGCCTAGAAATCCCACTTCCAAAAAATTAAGGGCAGTACAAATATTTAGATAAGAGAAGATACAAAAATACTTGCTGGGTAAGCATGGGAATAATAGGGAAGTCTAAGAGAAGTAAGGATAATACAGCATTTTCTGTATCAAGTAATAACATGATGCAGAACACCATCTGTGGTCACGTACATGATGATACTACTTTGAGATCTTTAATTTTGAGAATGGAAACTGAAGTTCACAACCCTTAAATATAAAATAGAAAAGTCCTCCTTTGATTAAGGACACTGAGGAAAACAAATAGCTATGAAAAAGGCAGTACGACTTCCTAACATCAATCTACCAGAAACAACTTTCCCCTTAAACCCTGAGCTCAAAATTGGGAAAATAGCATAAAAGCGAAATATATTTGAGGAAGGACTTTAAATCACAGAAGTAAATTACTTTAATGAGAACATACCCATTGCGTTCAAGTCTGATCAAAAATTGTCTTATGAGTTTCCACAGGTGGAAATATCTCTGAGTATTCTGAAATTTCTGAAAAATTCTGAATAAATTATCTTTTATGCAGAAACATGACTCCCTTTATGGAAGCTTCCACTCAGAAGACAAGGAACACCTTGTTTTCTCTCCAGTCAAGATCGTATAAACCAGAGCAAGCAATACAGCCAACCTGCAAAAAGGGAAGGAAGGGAAATACCACACATTATGAACACAAGAAAGAAGAAATGAAATGTGAATAGAGAGAAAGCAAGAGAAAGTGTCATCTTCTGCAGGCTATGTAAAAACACTAAACACATGACAATCAGAACGGGTGACTATTGATCTAAGATCCAACCGAGTTAAACGCTTTGTTAAGGAAGGTTAAATAAAACCAAACAAAATACAGATGATGTTGTACAATACAACTAGCAAAATAATTAACCTTCACATTTATGCTTCAGGAGAACAAAGAACTCTTCAGACTCCTTTCAAGAAAAAGCACGCCCATGATGGGCATACGAAGGTAAAAAAAAAAAAAAAGAAAAAAGGAAACCACAATTTGCAGGTGTCTTTTATGAATAATCTTTGAATGTATCTAGTGTTTTAATACAAACCTTAGCAAGTAACTGCCAGCTGGCTTAAAAAGCAAAACCAAACCTCCCTTCCTGTCCACCCCCACACCAAAACTGTCATACTGAAAGATACGCACTCTAATTTAGGCCCTGGGTACCAGGTACTATGACAGATTTTGCAGAAGATACATGTTGAATGTAATGGAAGCTACATGCACATATCAACACGGCAACAGGAAACCCCTAAGGACAATTAAAAAATGCTCAGGGTAAGTGTCATGCACATGGTGGGTTTTCAACTGGAAGTAAAACTGCAAGTTTGGGATAAAAATGGGGTATTTGAAACCTTTTGTAACATGCAAACATAATACAGAAGTAATTTGGCACCCTTTATTCTGCTTAATATTGCAACTTACTTTACACTTCATGTTAATTCTTACCTATTTCTTAAGCTCTGGGAGGCCTTCTGTTCATCCTGAGCTCTGATCTTTAATTTTTTCAGATTATTCACCTAACCAAAAAAACAGATTAGTCTTTCCTTATTTTCATGGATATTTAGAGGTTAAACCAAAACCAACCCAAAAACCTTTGGTCAGGGCATATAAAAATACTCTGAAATTCAAAACAGATGCATTAGCAATACCAATGTGACAAACCATCTCTGTCAGCTCCTAAAAACTGACACCATCCGCCTTCTCATGAGTTCAGACTCGTCATCTGCAGTGAATGTAGCTGATGTGCAAACACATCCCTTCTGCGCTAACACTGTAGCTCACTGCTGTGGACAGCAGAGCAACAATCATCTTGAATTTAAAGCTACCACAGTTCGGGACTTAAGTTCTTTGATCTCAAACCTCTTTTGGGCAGAGAAATCCACTTTATTCCATGTTTGCAAAGTTGTAAGTACAACAGGCTCTAATCTGCGACAGTCACTTCTCAACATTGCTGCTGCATAATAAATAATTAGTTGCCTATTAGTCATCACTGTGTCCACAGATCTGTTTTGCTACAAATGCCTTTCAAAGCAGCTTGGGGCAGCTGGAGAGCACATCTAGTCAGAGCATTCTTGCAACACCAACTCACAATCTTGTTTGCAAGAAAGATTTCAATTGCAGAAGTAATTAAGTCTACCTTGAAATACCAAGTATGTACCAAAAGGCTTATCTTGATTCCTTTAAAAGTATCCCAACTCAAGCCACAGTAGTCCCCCAATGCACTCTTTGCACTGTATTACAAATGGGCAACAGCCAAGCAATCCTTTTTAACCCTGCCTTCAAAACTAGGCTCAATGTGCACAGAAGAACCCTACAAAACAGCTTGCAGCCATCAGGGTCTTGCTGATGTCACCAAGATAAAAAAGATAAAAGTCTCTTGAGCCTCAAAGGACTTGCAAAGTTTGTTTTGATCTGTCTTAAAAGAAGATTAAAATGTAAAGGGAGGGAATAATATTGTTGATTCTCACTTAGACTTCAGCCCACTGTGGGTATCACAGGAGAAAACAGGTATCTCAGCTTGGCTTAACCCCTGTTCACTACAGCCCCATCTATACCACCCAAAACAACTTTGATGAAAACCTTCAATTCAACCTGCATGATTCGTAAAACATTTTTATTCTCTGTAACCAGCTGTCCTAGATTCCTTATCTTTGACCACAGTCATTTCCTCTTCTGAACAAATCCAGTATACCCTGCCTCTTGATCACCTACCAGTACACCCATCAGTAAGTACAATGGTAAAACCAGCCCTCCTTAGGTGTGTCCAGAGCACTTCTCACGGGAGAGGTTTTTTCATAAAAGCTCTCACACTGGACTCTGCTACCACAGCTCATTTCAAGACTGGGGCTTTAAAGTGATTTTAAATTTATACACCTAAACCGGTCTTTAAAACACACACTTTTGGTTGCACTGAACCTAGCCAGAACTTATTGTACAGCAAAATACTGTCTCCTTGCACAAAACAGTTTATACACAGTGGGACCATGTGACAGCGATCAATATGCCACACTTCTGTCCTACCAAATTTGCAGCCAACAGGAAATAACCTGTCTCCAGTCTGTAGCACCTGTATGCACTATACCTTGGAATTTCCCACCTCCTCTAAAATTTGCTGCCACAATCCACTGGTATCAGCATCACGAACATCCAAAATTAAAGCCAACAAATTTTTTAATCCTTCTAAACTGCTGACCTCTTTTGTTTTGTTTAGCCACTGGTTCCACAATGTATAAAACCCCACTTCCTTTCATCAGAATCCCAATTCTGATATTTGCACTTCATGCAGAACCCTTCTCTACTCTTCAGAGCAGGGACCCCCAACCTCACTTTCGCTGTTTGTTATTTGACTGTGCTAATAAGAGCCTGTTCAACTATCTGAAGCATATTAACCCATTTTGTTTTGGTTTAACAAGACGTAACAGTGGGATGTTGTGTTCCAAGCATTACCATCAATCTTACTGATGAAGGAATAAAGCAGGGAAAAATCCTTTCCTCCTATACCCTAAATAGAATTTAGGAGATCAGCTGACAAAAAGGAGAGCAACTATTATCAGCAAAGAAAAGGGACGTGCAAAAATCACAGAAGTGAGGGAAAACTCATTTAGGGTCACGGAGTTTTCACTGGGATTGAAAAAAACCCAAAACATTGTAGGATGGAGAACAGAGACACACTCTGGCTGGGCACAAGAGAGCATGGCAGTAACCACAGCCCAACACACCCCTTTGGCATCATCTCTGAAGTTAATATCAAGCTTCACTTTCATCATTCACCTTTGTTTCTTCTTTCTGTGCTGCCGTTTCCAGCTCTAGTTCTGCAGTATCTACCCAGAGCTGGGTGACCAGTACCTTTCCAGTGCACTGTTTATTTATTTAAAGGAATTGCTGGTTTTCTCAGCTCACCATTCCATTCCATACACATCCTACAATTTTCTACTGCTGCCATTTAAAAACAAACAAAACCCCCACCAACCCCCTCCAGTCTTTACTAAATGCAGGCAGTTTGCATGCAAAGCAACTGTGCAAAGGTGAAGAATCGATTCTAAAAATCTTAAACCACTTCAAAGAGAAATGCGTTTATCAGAAAGATTTGGGTAGCTTCTGTACTGTATTTCAGGTGGGAAGCCCAAGAATTCTAACCATCATTTTGAAGTTTCTCATATTCTGGGGTATAGCCTTCCTTGTGTAAGTGCTTTCTGATTTATTTCTTGCTAAGGGAAAAGAGCGCTGCTGAACTATTTTAACTGTAGCCTGTAGGCGCAAATTGCATCTTCTGTTTGAAAAAGAACCCACTCTTCTTACAATTGCCAAGTGCTCAAGGCTCAAGCTGCAATGCTATGTTACTGACTTTTAATAGGAACATAACCACTTACTGCCTAGAGTACAGCCCTCCTAAGGTACAGCCATCCTCCAGGCATGACTCCAGATGAAAAGCCCATAGTTTCTTTTTCATCAGTAACTAAACAAGTCATACACTGAACTGTGCTTATTGGCACAACAAAATGGGCACTAAACACAACGGGACCCTCGGGTCTGGGAAGTTATGGAGGGGTGTGCATACCTTTGAGACACTGACAACAGAACAATGCGAGCTATTTGACACCTGACTCACAGCTCCCTGGAAGCCTTGTTTATCTCTTAGGCCACACACAGGTTCCTTACTCACATGCATAGCAGGTGAAGTAGATATGCATGCAAAGTGAGGCCTTCCCAACAGTTTATAACCCAGATCCCCTGTTCTAACACAGAATGGTTGGAAGGCACCTCTGGGGATTATCTAGTCACACCCCCAAAGCAGGATTAATGAGGGCAGGTCGTACAGGAACGTGTCCAGGTGGGCTTTGAATCTCCAGAGAAAGAGACTCTGTGAAAGAAGCAGCACCTTACTGATCCTTTAGAGACGTAGTAAAGTGGCATTTTAGCATCTGGCCCCACTCCCTTAAAGTATTCGGTCACAAGATTCCCTAAAGGAGCGGGATGTAGCCTGGGAGGCCCACACGGGCCTGCTTCTACCAGCACACCGCCGGGGCATGACACCAGCTTTTCTGAACAGCCTCACCGCGGCCTCCATCCTCAACAGACCTAAAACCTACCGGGTCGAGATAACCTATTTGTGAGCAGCCACCCCAACTCCCAGCTGTGCATCTCCCTCCTTCTCAAAGGCGTCTGACAAACCCCCGTACCCCACCGAGGGATCTGACAGCGCGGATAATAACCCTTCACCCATCTTAAGGCCTTCACC
>VWZY01004365.1:174019-191185 GCA_013399075.1 Chloroceryle aenea
CCTGAAGGGTAGCAGATAAATAGCAAGACCTGCACTCCTAAATAAAGTTATACCTTGCGTTTACAGTGCACCGAGTGTCTACAAAGACCTCAGAACACTTGACACGTGTTTAGTTCATTCCTACCTCACTGGTCACATGTCACAGGTTGGGAAATACAGGAGAGGGAAACATTGATAAACTAATTGATTTACCAAATGTTAGGTAGAAGTTTCTGCCAGAGTCTTACTTCCTAAGCCAAATATTTTGTTTCAATTACAAGATCAAAGGAAAACGCAACACATGCCGATCGATGTTTAGATCAGCCAGCTCTTGTTTGTAGCAGACTGTAACCACGTACAGCATTAATGCAGTACAGGTTGTAGTTCAGGATCGTACAGTGTGGCTCTCTGTCTCCTTCTAGTGGTTTCCCTTTGGTATAGATTTGCTCCTGGCTCCAAACTACTACAGATTTGTAATTTCGTTCCATTAACTGGAGTTACACTGAGCACCATAAAGAATTCTCGAGGCAGTTTCTCGAGAGCTCAAACGATTACTAGGTATAAAAGCATTCATTTTCTGCTTAAAATGGCTGTGTGGCTTGCTTGGTTTTCAAGAGCAGAGAGTGAAGAGTTAAGGATTTATATTTATCCCAGCCAAAATCTGATTAAGATACAGCTCATATAATTCAATTGTTTTATGCTGGTGCCACTCTGAAAATAGATTATGATTTTATGTATGGATAGCTATAAAAAAAAAAAATCTATCAAGCAAAGCTATACTGCGATCCGGTACTTAATGGAAGCCATTCTACTTGAGAGGCCTTCGAATGATTATTGATTTTTCTCTATCGTTCCCAAAACAACAGAAAACATTTCTGAGTATTTTCTCCAAAGTGACAGGCATCTTTAACGTAATTACTCCTTTATTATGATGTATGTCATTCACTGTACATACTGCATATTGACTCCTGCTGACTCAAGTGTTCTTTGTGGAACGAACCAAATTGGGTTGTCTTGACATCACTGGACACATTATGCTTACAGCCTGGGTCATGCAGAGTACCACAGCCTGACAGACAGACCAGCTGTGTCAATCCCAACTGCCAGGAACAATGCTACTGAAAAGAACTTCTGGAGAAGAAAAAACTTTATACAGAAGATAAATAATAAAAAAAAATGGTCTAGATTCTTTTGCTGTGACTCTGACGTGAATGCAGAGGAGGATGCTAGATGCTTCTTGTAACAAAAGGGTTAATAAATCATTGGCATGATAAAAATACAGGTGCTAAAATCAGACCAAAATCAAACAGTGGCTGTAACAGGCATCTACAGTCACCCTAAGGGAGAAAACACAGCAACAGAATTGCTTTTTCTTCAAGTCCAGCTTCTTCTGACACTAATTGCTTCTTTTGGCCTTCTAATGTGAGCCTTAATGAGAGCAGCAGAGATACTTCATTAAATAATTAAACCTTTAGACACTTTAATCAGGTACCCACCCTAAGGATTACTGGAAAGCACGTGCATCCAAACACAAGAGCACGTTGCCTTTTATTCTGTCAGTCTCTGTCTTAAACCTCTAGAGATTCAGCAACAGCTCTGGAAATGATAAACCAGTGCAGACTTAAATGAGATCAAGTCAGTGAAAGCAGAGTTACGCCCTCTTGAAACTAAACGGAGAAATTTTGTGTTACTTCTGGTCAGTCAGTAGCTTATGTTTAAAATCTGTTTGTCTAAATTTGTGCAACATCACAATGTAAACTATTTAATGGGCGAGTTACATCTGTGCCTGGGTAACCTGAGCCACAGACAATGTCACGACAGTTCCTTGTCTAGCACATTTAAAGTCAAGTTATGGCCAGTCACTGAAAGGCAGAATATGAGATGGTACCGTTTAAAATCCCAGGTGGGGGCAAGCAGACCAGTGCAGGAAGATGTTAGTATGTGTATTGGCTCTGAAGGGCATTGGCCACAACAGGTGTTTATAGAATAGGTGTTCTGTGATTGTAAGGCTTGGGTTTTTTGGAATATAATCTAATGAACTTGCAACTTGATTTGTGGACAGACCAGCAAGTTACCAGAGGAGGGTGTAGCAGGAGTAAGCTGGAGCATGAACATCCATCTGCCTGCCCATACCTGCGTGCCTACTTGAACTTGCCACTCAGTGGAAGAGGGGTGAGTACCTGATGTTTCCTCTGGCGTATCAGAAGACAAATACTTGCCAAAAGGACAGTTACAGGCAGCTGCCTGATTCAATGGCATGCTTATGGTAATTTATGTCTCTGTTGGTATTCAACAGAGACCAGATATATGCAGGTAGCAGGGAGGCAGGGCAGGAATAGAGAGCTTACAGTGATTCATTACAAGGCGGGTGGTGAGTCCAGGAAGAAAGCCCAAGACATCTGGCTGCTAGATTTGTGGCCCAGCCACTAGACAGGGTAAGAAAGAGAACAGTCTCAAGGCTAACCCATAGGGATGTCTCCCATCTTCAGGAACTAAAAAAAAAAAATAACTGCAGCAGTGACACTTAAGACAGTGGAAAAGTGTAACCTCCAAAATTTTCCATGTTGTGATAAAGTTTGCTGGACTTGGGGACAGGGTATGAGGCAGCCTAAGCCCAGGTGAACTTAAACTCACCTTTCACTTAAAATGCTCTGGAAAGATATATTTTTTTTTCCTGCACTCAAATTAAATTAGAATGGCTTCAAACTCACTAAACACAGACTGTTTTTGAAAGCGTAACGTTTCTAATCAAAATAGAGATGTAAAAGTACACGGAAGAAAGGAAACTGAGCTTGATGTAGCTTTGTTTTAGGGAGGAAAAATAATATAATTCAATAAGACCAGCTTAAACCCTCTGATTAAAGCTTTTTTAACATAACAGATAGGGAGGATGAGATCTACGCTGAGATAAAGACAGTACGGATCAAAAGAGCTTGTGTTCATGCCAACTAGATTAAATGACAGGATGTGGTGAAGCGCTGGGTGCCGTATCTGGTTACTTTACCTACAAAGCTTTATTTGCTCAGTGTAGATACATCTATTAGGTTATATGCATTTATATATGGAAATGAAAGAAAGAAATTGGAAGCAATCTACCACGTGTAGAGTATTTGTTCTGATTCTGTTCCAAGATTGCATTTCTTGCAATTAGTATGTAAAGCAGTAATTTTGTATAGCTGTCTCTCTCACTAAGATTGTGGAAGTAAATTGTGTTGGAAATTGAGGTTTGTTTCAAAATGCATTAGCATTCCACCATTCTCACTTGTTAGCTTCTGTGCAAAAAGCTCAGTAGAACCATGGATTTCATACTACAACTTCATTTTAGCAGGAAGCCTAGGACAACTTTAGGAGTAAATTAAACTTAGAACCCAAATTGCAGTTGTCATTTTAAAGGTTTGAGTTTGTTTTTTGTTGGTTTTTTTGTGTGTGTGTGGGGTGTGTGTTTTTTTTGTTTGTTTGGTTTGTTTTTGTTTTTTTTTTAAATATATTTATTTATCTGCGTATGGCCCCTGAAGAGTCAGGATATGGGTCTGGGACTCTCTTGTCTAACCCAGAGAAGCTGCTCTTATGTTTCTCACCCACTCTGCAACAGCAGGATGTGGGAGTAAAGGAAATGTGAACGTTGGGGAGGGAAAACACTGCAAGATATGAAGATACCAGAGGCCTGTGCTACTGCCCACTCCTGCAAGACAGCAGAAAGTGTCTGTCCCCTGCAGCTGCTGAACAGCCTGTGAAGTCCTGCCTTGTTGAGCCACACCAGAAAGAAACATGAAGGAGAGAGTCTGTCATCTCTGCAGAAAGACTGACTACTCAAAAAACAAAAGGTTTAAGCATGGGGTACAACTGAACAGAACAGATTCCATTAGCTGCACTTACATTTTATGGTTATTTTCCCTTGTTGCTGCAGCACTGCGTAGAAACCTTAAGCCTCACTGTGCTACAAGCTGCAAATACTTGTAAGAAGATTGTCTCAGAAATCTTATACAATAAGTAAAAGACAAAAGATGAAGAGAGCAGGAAGAAAAAGCCTTTAGTAGAGAGAGGTGGTGTTATTTCTAGTGGACAGATGCAGGACAGACTGGAGCAACACGGCAGCATCACCAGAGCCAGAAACAGCTACAACTGCGGTAGAAGAGGTGCATAGCTCCACTGTGATCTGTGACACAGGAACGGGGGAAAGATGCTGCAGCTCCTTTAGCTCTCCCAACAAATTCACAAATAAAGCTTTGTGCCATGTGCACTCATTCACATCTGTGCAAAGTGAGGATAAAGTAGCATTTCTGTGTTAATGGAAGCATTTGCCCAAGAAAATAATCCTGTCCTTGATATTGCCTGAAACAAATATTGCCAGTGGTGGGGTTTTGTGCAAATAGGCCCTACCTGTAAGAGAAGGAACTGGAAGCAGCTGGGACTTGGAGACTTAACCAATAATTTACTTGAAAGAAAAGAGTAGTTAGAACTGCTAGACTGTAATAATCTAACAGTGGGCAACTGATACAATACAATCTGGTAAAGAGGCTGAGTTACTATTTCTGAGTAGCTGTTACACAAAAAGGTCCCATCAGGTCTCAATTGCTGTGCAGTTCTGCAGGCTTTACTGCCACTCTGCAACCCACACATCCTCCAGCTTCAGAGAACACCTTAAATATTTCATAACCTTAAAATCCCCAGCAACCTAGGAGAGCTTGCCTGTGCTTGTTTTATGTTGCTGATGGGCTTTTCATAGTGATGAAAAACAGCTTCACTGCCATGCTTAAGAAGGTCAGGATGCAATGTTCCGATCGGGAAACACCCTGAGAGGCTGGCAACCTCGAGTGGCCTCTTGCACACTTGACAAAAGTGGAAGAAGCCACCGGTTTGAGGGAAGCCCAATCCATGCATTCTGCACGGGCCGTTTCTACTGCTGAACTCAAAAGAGGAGGAAACTTACAGGTGCCTCCGTATGGTCCTGCAGTTCAGCTGTCTCCACTCATCCCCAGACACGGAGCATATGACTAGAGATTTAGTAACATTGTGGAGGCAGAGGAGTACAGGCAGAAGGAAAGGAGAGCTCTTGGAAGTAGAGAAAAGTGAAGCAGACACATCTGTCCCAGGGGCTGCAGCTGTACTACTAAGCTAAACAGCAACACTCAGTCTCTGGCTCCAAGGCCAACTGGCACAGCTTATGACCACACTGTTCAGTTGAGCTGGTCTCCAAAGCAGGCCTGCCACACGCAGGCTGCCTGTTATGAGCAGCCCCTGCTCATCCAACAGTCCTGAATCACATCAGCAAATTATTGGGCCAGTTGATAGCTGGCCCAGAGCAACTAGTTAAGGATGTAACATCAAGAAGAACAAATATTCTGCTGTGATCCCCTTTCCTCCAGGGTCCTGCACAACTTCTCTGCCTCTTCACTGGCAATTGCCTTATTGGTGACTGAGGAGGAGAAAGGCCAGAGCATGGGGGCATGAGGCAGGTACTCACTGCAGCCACCAAGCCACACTGACCCACTGTCCTCTGAGGACAGTGCTGTGCAACTGCAAGGACAGGTTATACAGAGAGAAGCAGGTCCTCCTATAAAGGCCAGCAAGGAAGAAAAACCTTTTATGGCCAATGCTAGAACTGGCCACATGACCAAGTCAGCAAATAGCTCTGGCCCAGCTCCACAGAAATCCCATCTGGTCTTTCCCCTGGGCTGAACCTGCCCTGCCACAGGCCGTTCCACAGCCCTGCTTACACTGCACACAAAAGGAGTCTGCTCTCGACCCCTGCCTGATTTAACAGCTGCCCTTGCCCAAAGTACCAGGGCTTGTGTTTGTGACTACAAAATATCTTGTATGCACAAAGGCTTTAAATACCCTCTAGACATACAGACTGTCATCTGAATGTTCTTTGAGGAATGGGTGGTTGTTCTGCTCTGAGTGCCTGCTACTGAAAATACAGCAGTAACAGCATCAGGAGCAATGCAGGCTTAATAATTGGGGGGAAAAAAGTAATAATAGTAAATCAGTGTATTTTCTGGAAATTTGTTGATACCAACTTTATAGTTGGACAACTTTTACAGTTATGAACATGCAGGCCCCAAATTAGTAGCTTCTTTCTTATAAATCAGTGATCTTAGCCAAATAATCCCTATTTGCTACTGAATATATATGATGGCAACAACTTAGGGAAGATGAACCAAGCTGTACTGACAAACAGCATCCGAAGTTTTCACTGGAGGACAGATGTCTTTTTCCCATGCAATTCCCCATCTTCCTTCTGTGCTCCAGTTCTGTGATGTCCCTAACAGCATCAGTGGCTGTGAAGAGGCAAGGGCATGTGCACTTCCAAAAGTTAGGATGCGCTGCGCACCTCACAGATTTGCCATTTATTTCCCCCTTTCAGCTCTGCCCTTCAGAGTTCGTTGCTGTCTTGGATGGCACAAGCAGTACCTAAACTAATACAGTTCACACCAGTCATACTAACTGGGTTGGGTAAATTCTTAATTACTGGCTTGCCACTTTTTCCTCAGTTCATTCTTCTGCCATAGTTCTTTTGTTGCCGATTCTGGCTCTGAATACCTTCTATACCACAGCTGAACTTTGGAACACCAGAGACAACAGGTGATGTTTCACCCACCCTGACAGCATACTGCATTATAGCTTCCCCTACAGAGTTACATCTTGCCTTACTTTGCTTAAAATTCGAGTCATGGCTAAGCTGTAAGTATTTATTTTATTTTTCTTTCATTGCAACTATATACTGGAGGCCAAATAGAGACTACCTGCACTGAAACTGTGGGGGGCTGTAACCTCCAAGGACCTGTATAAACGGTGGAAGTCAAAGTAACCATACTGATGTGAAAGAAACACCCTTGATTTGTAGTAGCTGGGGATTTGGGCAACACCACCTGTTGGGGCAAACCCCCGAACAACAAAAGAGCTGCCTAACACATACCTATACTCTGGCCGCAGCCACGCCCATAACCAGATTTTTCTCTTCCACAAGCATACCGGGGTGGTTTGCACAGGAAATAAGTGAAAGCTGCCAAGCAGATATGCTTGTTAAATGTCATCACTGCCAGCAGAGCCATCAATCTCCGGAGCACATTCCATTCCCCGGCCCTGGGCAAGGCAGGGGTTTTCCAGAATGCCCCTCGGTACTGAGTCACGATTTATCCCTGTGCATTTCATCTCTGATGAATTACAATTTTATTTAGAACACACTTCAGTTCTCCAGCCTCCAGGTGGCACAGGCACGGTGCCAGCAAGAGGGGGGAAGGACTAAAATTAGAGCAAGCTAGGCTGCCACAGGCAGCTTTTGGTCTGCTTAGATTTCTTGTAGCCTGGTAGAAGCAGAAATCCAATCTGCCGAGCAGATACAGCACAGGACCAGTACTAGCAACACCTCTTCTCTCCACCCAGTAACTATCTTCCATTTTGTAGGTACAGCCCCTTACTCTTCCTGAACAAGGACAACACTACCCTTCACCTATACATCCCTCCAGATCTCTTAGCTTCTTTCAGACTCTTGCCATGCACACCATCATGTATTTTCATGAAGCCAGCTACTCATGTGGGAAATGCATTCCTTCATTTTCAAAACAACAAATAAAATGGATCTCAAAATTAAGTACCCAGAGGTAACACACATTTCATCTTTCGGAGGCCCCTGGAGCTTTAAGAAACGTTGTTTATTAATTCTTGCTCTAATTCGTATCATCATCATCATGTTGGCTTACTAGGAGCTGTCCCTGGAGTTGTTTGTATAAGAGCTCAGTTCTGCACAGTTCTTTGTTCTCCCTCCCAGGTAACTATACCAAGAGCTTTCCCTTTCCCTACTGAGTGCTTGGCTCAGAATTACTAGTAAAGAAATCATCCTTCCACACATTTCCACTGCCTAGCATACCTTTCGGGGAATATATTTTATTTACAGGACGAAGCTAATGGAGGACATCTCTGAAGAGCACAGCTTACTCAAAGCACTTGAATTGACTCTCTGAATTCCACGTCCCCAGCTTTTCAAAGCAAAGTACGGCCACGATGGCAGAGCAGTAGTTCCCCCATTCCCTCCTGTTGGAATGCACCCCAAGAGGCACAGTGTCTCAAGTTGTTTCAGAATATTCTCTCAGCATGACGCTATGCACACAAGCGGATGGGATTACTTGCAGCAAAATAAATAAATAAATAAACCCCATACTAAATATTACACTTGAAAGCAAACCATCAACTCTTAAGGAAGACACATGGATCTCATAAATCTTTGCCTTCCACCAAATATTTAGCCTACACCCTGCAAGAGCACTTGCAGACCTACATACACCTAACGTGCTATGCAATCGGCCATTTGCTTGCCCTGCCAAAGAGAAAGCTACACATGCACCAGCACCAGAGGTTAGTATGATGCATTTTTGATGGATGGATGGACTTCACTAGCCCTTGCTCGGGGATCTTGCAATTCTGGGCTCAGCCTTGGTTTCAGATACCTCCCAGTTTGTTACTACTGGTTGCTGTGCTCTCATCCCTGCCAGCCCCTGCTAAAGCTGAGATGCAAGAGGCTACATTTGAAGGCGGGCTAGAGCCGAGTATCCGTGACCAACTAGAACCGTGGGCCCCCCCAGACAGGCTGCCTTTAGGGTTTATTGCAGTTTTCCTGCTGGCCCTCTCTGCTACCCAGGCACGAATGATTTTTCTGTTCCCCAAGGTTTAACAGCATATGAGCCTCCTCTACCCATATGTGCCTGCTTTTTCCTCAGCTGGTTTCATCAGTAGAGAACTCCGCAGTCCCCAGCAAACTGAAGACAGATGGCTTTGGTAAAGGTTTCAGAGCCACTCCCCAGCAGCCTGAGCACACTGAGTCTGCATGTTTGCCACTTCTATCTCACTATCTCATCCTTTGGCTACAGATCCTCACCTCTCCTTCCAACACAGTTTCCTTTTCTGTATTCAGTAGTCTCTGGCTTCCATGCTACTTCCCCTGTTTGCCACTTTCCCTACCTCAACCTTCAGTATTTGGCCAATTCCTGTTCCTCCTGCATCTTGCTCAGACACCAGTTGGTGGCAGGACCAGTACAGACATAAGGCCTAGCACCATTCCCTCTGCAGGCAAGCCTCTACTTTTCCAGAGCAGTCCCTGGAAGGTCTGGCTTGATGTAACACCGGTAACTCACCTGAATTTGTCAGATACCAATTCCTCCTTCCAAAATCTGAGAAAACAGAGCTTCTTTGCAAATGGCCACCCAGGAGATTTTCTGTTGTTAACCTGGACAAAGCCAACATTTTCCCATCACAATCTGTTTTCAGGAATACTTGAATACTTTTACCTGAAAGCTGCACATGAACATACAAGTCAGCTGAAAGCTATTATTAGATAAAGAAGTGACATAGGAAGTCACTGGAGCTTACAGAAATTAAGAAAGCCCTCCACAAAGGACAGTAACAGATGTGTCTGCTAAAAAGAACTGTCATCAGCACATACTGGTAAAATTAGACGTTGGAGATAAGGGGAAATAGAGAAGTTCAGGTGAAATTACAGGAACAGAGCTTCTGTAGTCACATCAGGTTTTGAAGAAATACTGAATGTGTTAAAGAACAAAAAACAAAGTCAAACAAACCAAAACACAACAACAACAAAAAAAGACTACTTTGGCTACCTGACAGTTTTTCACAATGGAAGTAAACTTAAGTGACTTTTGCTGCAAAATGAATTAATATTTATCTAAGTACTGCACACTGTTCTTGTAAATCTATACAAGTCCATCCCATCTCTACATCTCTGGATATTTGAATAATACACTTGTGTAATTTTATTTGCAGAATACCAAACTGCAAACAGGCAAAACCAACAGAGCAGAAAAAAAAATTGTTACAAAACCAAACTAAAATAATAAAACAGGGCATTTTGGTCAATAGTTTAGTTTCAATAAGATCTTAAATAAAAAGCTTACTCCATTAACTGTTTTTCAGCATTTGTTATAGTTTCTGTAGTGTATTAAAGAATCCTAAGTTAAACAAACATTCCAATGAACATATCCAGTAACACAGATTCTGAGGAAGGATATCGTAGTTTCCTTTGCATGAATGCACATGGACAATACTCTATGTAAAGAAAAGTCAAACCATGTAACAAGTGTGAACAGATTTGCACTGTGATTAAACTGAACACAAATGATTTCTGAATTTCCAGGTTCTGCTAACACAAAGGCACATTTTATTTTAAAACATAAATTCACATTTCTAGAATGGAGAAGTTTTGTGCCCAGGAAACTTCAAGTCATTGCAGCATAATCAAACGACTCTAACTGCATGTATCTGAACTTTCAATAGAAATATCTGGCTTCTATTTCTTTAATCCAGTTTTAATAAGGGAGAAATTAAATTAGAAACAGGAGGACTCTGCCTCCCGTATTTACAGAGCACAAACTATACTGTTTTCTCATCAGGAATTCTAGTTTTCCTGTCAAACTTTGTTAAGCTTTGTAACTATCAGCACCCTCACAGTCTGGTCAAAGGCACCACAAACACATAGTCCCTTTTTGTCAGGGCTCCAGTCTAGGCTAGAAATCGGCTGCGTTGACAGAGTCACATTCTGCAAGAGACTGACAGAACCTGCCACCCCCATCTCAGCTCCTTCAAAATCCTTCTTCGAGCGCTGAGCTGGGTACTCACTGGCAATAAGAAAAGTAAACCAGAAACATGTGCTTAGAATTTGCTGATACAAACACATTGTTATTCTCTTCATTTTCAAAAGAAGGCTTTCCTCTATTCTATAGATAAGGCAAAGAAATGTCTTTAAAATAATGCCTAAGCATATCCAGATATATCCACACTGTACACTTAGTAAATATTTCATGAAAGAAAAAATGAGGCACGAAATTCGGAATCCTGACACCTCTCTTCTTTTACTCTTTGGCTTTTGCCACAGGCAAAAAAAAATCATCTCAGCTATCCCTCTGAAACCTAATGCACCTGCTTCACTCCATTTAGGATGATTAAATTATTTAGACATGTAAAGTAAGATGATGTAAATGTAGGAATTATTAAAAGTTCAAGCTTTCAGCATTCTTCTCAGACATAACTGCTACCATATGAGAATTTTAAGAAATCCATCTTCTACCATTTATAAACTTCTTAACCGAGGATATAATTAGATCTTAATTACATGAAGAAAACTTACAAGGACAAAATACACGTGGGCTGTTGACATATTCTTTTAGGGATTCATTCAAGATTCCAGATCAAGTACTAACACTTAAATCACCCTTTCTACTCCATTTGTGAGCAATAAATTTAACTCAATATTGTGAGGTTGGAAGCAGGAGCCCACTCATCATTTTCAGGAAGATTCTTTCTGAAAGATTAAGTGGTTGGTTTCTTATTGCCACTGCTTCAGGCTGGAGAGTGATCACTTACTATTTCCAGAGATGAAGGCTCCCAGCTCCTCCACTCGTCATAAATATATCTCTGTTTTGTGGTAGGTGCCGAACCTGCCATATAGTAGATTTTTGCACCTAATAAAAGAAAATCAATTTCTGTAGAAATCAGCTTCACAAGAAGGCCGCAGAATCTGAGAACAGTAATTAGATGTACGAAGAGAACCTGGCCTTCTCATGGTGGCTCTTGGAATGTCCGCTCTGAGGCACCTTCCCCTTCCCCTGGCCTTGCAACCTGCGACCACAGGAGCGGCCAGTTCCCACACAGGAGAAGCCAGGCAGCCCTATCATGACTGCTGCTCACTGGTACTGCAGTTTCTTCGGGGCTACCCATGTGAGCAAGGTTAAGGAGAGGTCAGGCAGCTGCATAAACAAAAGTCTTTTGGCACTGCTCTAGAACAACAGCATTCCCAGGCTTTTAGGCAACACTGTCACAACAAGGTTCATTTCAACTCTCTGGCATCACTTAAAATCATTACAGGAAGGGAATATACTACAAACACACAAAAATGTTTGCAGAGGGCTCACTTTGTCTTGGGATATATTTCAGTTTCAAATCTGGATGCTCATCCCAGTTTAATATGGCTTCCAATAACCATGACTCTGAGACAAGTGGCACAGCAGAGTGCACAGAGCTACAACTGCAAAAGAACTCCAAGACCAGAGAAGCCCAAATATCAGGTTTTATAATAACCTGATATTTGAGCTTCTCTCAGAAGAAAGGAGCAAGCCTGAGTGAGTGCTGGCAGCTGGACACAGGGCAGCGTTTTCACTGCTTCCACCTGGAGCCACACCAGCCGCACTACCACATAGCTCATGCCCCAGGAACCTGGGCATCTATTACCCATCAAAGACAGTAGTTTTTACAACTCTAGTAATTTGACAGCATGTATTCCAAACATTTGTCTCTTATTAAGAGATTCTCTGTCTTCCCATACCTTCTCTGAAACAGAAGCAAAACCTTTGGTTGGATGCTGAGTTCTCATATCAAAAACATGAAATTTTCCCTCCAGCGAAGTGGCCACTAGCTTGTTCATATTAACATCTTTTCTGTCAAACTCCACACTGCAAACCTGGAAATACAAAACAGAACACACAACAAAACAAACCACCAAAAAAAACCAAAACAAAATACCAACCAAACAAACTTTCAGCCTTTAAGTTCAGCCACTGCTTAAAAAAACCCCTGGGGTTTGTGATTTGTAAATACATATTAATCACTGGTTATTTTTACAATAACGTCACAATTTGGAAATAACAAAATTATGTGAAAGCACCAATCCACTGAAAATTACCCCATGCTATCCAAACCAACAATTCTGGGGGCACAATTTGCTGAACTTAAAGAAAACGATTCCTTGATACAATCTCAGCAGAAATGTCTTCGGAGTAAATTTCAGATAGGCAGAGTGCTTTTAATTTTTCCTTCTGCATAAGAGCTGGTATGAAAAATACTTCTGTGGTTTCCTTACCCCATTCTTAATGCTGGTCTCCCATCTTAGTGACATGGTTTTTAAGTCAAACAATTTAATGTCTCCATTGTCATATCCAGCACATACAACACGTTCCTCTTGATTGTAAGCATTGCCTGGACACCAAGAAAGAATTAATCATAAGACACTACTAAACACTCTTTAGCCTGTAAATTTCAGACCTCTTAAGCCTCCAATTTCAGCTTATATTAAGCCAGAAAAATATTACTGTTGGGATATGAAGACTTAATGAAGCAGCTGGTTTTCAAAGGTGAAGATATAGAAAAATACAGCTTCAAAACTGGCAGTCTGCTTCGTAGAAAAATAGGAACAAAATCCTTCTCTTAAATCTTCATCTGCTATAAAACATGCTCTCTAGACAGCACCGTGGGACCCAAGAGGAAGGTGGTTCAGCAGTTCCTTAACCAGCCTCTCAAGCATGAAATGTTAGTGGCAGGAGAAGCTTTTCCGTAGGCAGGCCCTGGATGTTACCATGGCCATTGCCAGACAGATGCAGAAGCCTGACTCCAAAAACTCGCAGCTGACAGGAGCAAGGAAGAACATCCATGTCTGAAAGGAGTTAGCCCAGAGCACATAGTTCAAGAAGAACCTCACCCTGGCTCAAGCTTCAGTAACACAAAACAACACGAGGCCACCTTTTTCTCCATTTGTCAAAGCAGATGACACAGATATCAATAGAAACAAGCGTTATCACTGCAACTTCTCAACAGGAAATGTCATCTCCTTAATATTGATTTTGTTATTCTAATCTATGCACTTATTAGTAGCTTGTAAAAATTGCTGACTCTAGAGGCAAAAATCAAGCTAATCCAGAAATACCAGCTTGTGTAGAACACAAGCAGCTTGTAGCTTCTCAAAAATGCAGAGCACGCATCAAGCGTCACTGTTGTCTTCACTTAGCTCTGAGCTTCAAAGACCTTCTCTGAAACTCTTCAGCGCTTTAATGCTCGACAGCTGGAACTGTTTTACAGCAGTGGCTGGTTCTCTGTGCACTGCCACAGTTACACTCCTTCAGGACAACACAGCTGGATATGCTGTTTTCACATTCGTAGGCATAGAATAAAGCTTCCACAGCTTATCTGTGAAATCACAAAATCACAGAAGGTTGGAAAAGACCTTTAAGATCATCCAAGTCCAACCACAAATGATAACCAAAGGTGGTAAAAGAATGAGTCTGAAACCCAACTATCACAAAGTCGGCTTCTTTTGAACAAAAAAAGAACAATAAGAAACATACTGATTTGACGACATTGAAAAGCAAAATCTGCTACTGATTGGTCCATGCCAAACAAACTATTCTATTACACCCTGAATTACTTTGATAATTGTCAAAGCACAGTCACGGCAGAGGGAGTAACAGTTAAAATCTGATGAATTACCAAATGCTACTGCCCAGCAGTCTCTTTTGCTCTCCCCCTGCACAGGTTCCATATTAGCAACAGGCGTATCTTTCTGTCTCGGGTCCCACACCTTCACAGTTCCTGTGAAAGAAGGACAATGGATTTTGTATCATGGATACACTGTCACGTTTTGCTCATCTTCCCAAGGGAGGCCTTCGCTTTTCAGTCTGACCAGTCAAAACACGGGAGTATCTCTTTCAATTCCAGAAAGTCAGACTGCACTTACTGGATAGAAAAAAAAAAAACAACCAAACAAAACTCATACACACACACAAAAAACCCCACCACCACCAGAACCCCACAACCAAAAAAAAAAAAAAAAGAAAAAAAACCCCAAACACCACCAAAAAACCTCACCAGAAATAAACTAGAGGTATTTGTTAAGGACATATTTTCTCTAGCTGATATTTTGCAGTTATTCTGCTCCTTATTCCTTCTGTCACATGCTTCAGGGAGAGTATCTTTTGTTTATCTATAGCTTGTAAAAGAATTAAGAGAAAATTTGTCCCGAGCAAGATTCAAAAGCCAGTGTATGAAGAACTAGTTGCAACAGACTTGTAAATAGCTCAGATGCAGCTTGTGCCCTGCCACCAAAGCCCTGGGACTGCTTTCTTGGAGTAAATGAAAAGACTTTCAGAGTTCACTAACTCACCGTCTCGACTTCCAGTCACAATTTCTGGTGCACCTTCCCCAATTCCTAAGCCACCTACACCATCTATACTGTTTATTATTTCTTTATGACCCTTCACAGAATACACTGGTATTTCAGGAGCTTCTAAATTCCTAGGCAAGAAAGAAAAAGAACAGATAATACGGTGTTTTCCTCAGCGCTCAGGATCTGTATGAAAATGAGAGGAGGCTCGAGTACAAATTATATCCGCTTGGATTAACAGTGGGTACAAAATACAGGTATTACCGTTAAGAACTACAAGTCTTTGATCAATCAATTCCTTCTTTGGCTATTGCTTTAGACTGGTCTGGAAGTTTTTGCACACTTCTGGACTATTTGCACAATTCTTACTGTTTGTAAAGGCAGTTATTGGAGTCATCACAGCAACCCTTAAGAACCATTTTTTATGCCAGGCTCAAAATGAATCATGCTACAGATCAAAATACTCCAATTATTTTATATATTGACTGAAAATAAAGCTAACTTCATTCACCCACCTAGCTCTGGCTACTGCTCTTCAAATGAAAACTGCATCCAATTGTGGGTTTCATGGCTCTTTCCCACCAATTCTTGTCCTGAACTCTGAAGTTCAAACAAGTGACTAATACACATCATTCTTGCTATTCCAAGAAAACCAGTTCTTTGACAAGGGAGATAAAGTAATAATAAACAACAACCCCTTTTTGACCCTACATCTTTATGTGATAATCAATTTACCTCCACAATTACACAGTCATTTAGGGACCTGAAAAAAAACAACACACTTGAAGCTTCAAGAGTAAGAACAGGTATTTAATTCTGGTTGAACGTAACCTCTTACTTTGTTCTCACACATCTATTCAAAAGCATCTTTTCAGAAGAGCAGAACTTTAAGAGGTTTTTGTTGCTGCGAAAAGACGGTGAAGCAGTACTGAATTAAAGCACCATGCAGAATTCACGTGGCTTTTACAAAACAAGCCTGGCCCAAATACAGTAGCTAGAGAAGCTTACAACTCGGTCCTGACCACGTACAGCACAGAGAGCACCTTACACAAAAGCCACATGCAGGAACATCTATGCGACAGTTAACATCAAATGAAAAAGCTTAGAGAGAATCTGCATGCTTACCAGATGTTAAGGTTTCCACCAAAATCTCCTGTAGCCAAGTATCTTTGCTGCAAAGATGTAGCACCAAAAGTTCCACATTTTATAGGCTTAGGCTTTTCAATCTTTAAAAAAAAAAAAAGAAAAAAAAAAAAGGACATTTTGTATCAGCACACAGAAAAAAACCAACACAACCACAGACTGCGCCAGCAGTTTCTTCAGAGCCCACACATGGCAGATTTCAGTGAAATGTCCACAGGATATTTAGCATAAAACCCAATCAAACACTATCAAAGGCAAGTTACACTTTGTGTTGATTTCTTCGTGCAGAGACTCCAGCTCAAGGGCCTTAAAAATCCCTTGTACTTTAGCTTGCTAACAATACTTGGAGAGACTGCTGTCTCTGTGGATTTGCAAATACAATGCAGAGGGAATCCAAACTCTTCCCAGAGCCCTGCTGATACTCTGGGAACAGGGAGAATGAAGCCATTATCTTGGTTAATTGGTGGCAGTGTCATGTGTGCACCCTCAGTGCCTCGTCCCTACAGAACTACATTAACTGAGGAAGTTTATTCACTTGTGGCCCTGTGGGTCATTACACAGCTGGGGCACTTGTACCCCTGGAAATCAGTAAATCCCCAAAGGCCAGTTTCAGTGAAAGAAACAAATGAACAAACCCCCAAACTGACATAAGGCTACAGAACCATTTAGGTTGGGAAAGACGTTTAAGTTAATCGAGTCCAACCGTCAATGCAGCACTAACTCACCACTAAGCTTCATCCCTCACGACCACATCTACGCAGCTTCTAAATCTTTCCAGGGATAGTGATTCCACCACTGCCCTGGGCAGCCTGCTCCAGAGCTTGACAACTCTTTTGGGGGATAAATTTTTTACAAATATCCAATCGAAACCTCCCCTGACGCAACTGAAGGCCCTTTCTTCTTGTCCTATGAGCCGTTACATGGGAGAACGGCCTGGCACCCACCTCCCTGCCGCCTCGTTTCGGGTAGCTGTAGGGACCAGTAGGGTCTCCCCTCTGCCTCCTCTTCTCCAGACTAAAACCCCCAGCTCCCTCAGCCACTCCGCGTAGGACTCGCTCTCCAGACCCCTCAGCAGCTTCGCGGCGCTTCTCTGACTCCGCTGCAGC
>VWZY01004365.1:191914-237736 GCA_013399075.1 Chloroceryle aenea
GGTGGGGACCGGCGCCGGCCCTCCCCCGGCTTCACGATCTCTTTTTTTCCCCCGATAGATCGGGAACGGCGAGATTCGGAAGGTTCCCGTGCCGGCCAACAGGTACACCCCGCTGAAGGAGAACTGGATGAAGATCTTCACGCCGATTGTGGAGCACTTGCAGCTTCAAATCAGGTTTAACTTGAAAACAAGGAACGTTGAAATCAAGGTGAGAGGGAGAGCTCGTCCCGCTGCCGCTCAGCGCTGCCTGCTCCTGGTCCTAGACCCAGACAATGACTTGGGTTGGAATGCAGCGGTTTACAGCTACTTAAGGCTATCAAGCGCTTATGTAGCAATTTTAAACGAATTGTCTTTAAGAAGGACATTGAATCTTATGTTTGAGGCAGAAGAAAGGGACCTGCAGTTTCGTAGCTTGGGATTGCACTGAGGGAGGGGGAGTACAGATTCTGCTCTTCTGCCTTGCAGTTTTCGTTGTTTCTGCGATTCTGTCCTAAAAAAGGGGTTTTCTCTATCACCATCAGTGGATGCTTCTCTCAGCAGCTTCTCTTTTCCTTTTCTGATGCATTCTCCTTGTTGAGGGCCAGCATTCTAAAAAAAGCACAGAGTGTGTTACAGGAGTTTTTCAGTAAACCCCAATACCTGGTTGGGGCTTTTTTCTTATGGTTAGTTGGCATGTCTTAGATTTTCCAAGTCCTTATCCTATTTACAGCCTTAATTTACAAATGTAACTTGTCTCACAGACTTGTCAAGAGACAAAGGACCTCAGCGCTCTGACCAAAGCAGCTGACTTTGTGAAAGCCTTCATACTTGGGTTTCAAGTAGAGGTGAGTCTCCCAGCAGCTTGATTGCGGGGTTGCTTGAGTCTGCTTGTGAAATGTCTTTGGTTTCTCTGTGCCTTACAGCAAGAAGGAAATAAAAAGCCCTAGGTGGTTTTCTAGAAATAAATTTGTTTTAAATTGTGACTGGAGTGGAAGTTTAGTTTCTTAAGCTACTGCAGGATAAATAAAGCCAGGAAGTTTCCCTCCGTTCAAAACTCAAACTTCTCTTGGAGGAAACAACCCCCCTTTTTGCAGCATGGTAGGGGCTGTGTGTTGCTGCAGACCTCTACTGACTTCACTTGTAGAGGTGGGTTGGGGTGAACGTGGGGGTGTCTGAGTGTAGAATTCTACACAGAACTAAAAATTTATATTGCTATTGAAAAAAATAGTCACTCGAACCTGCTAAGTATAGAAATACTTCTGATGTCATCTAAGTCTAAAAAAAAAATCAATCATCTTGACTCTCATGCTGATAATGGATCTCTCCCTATTTCAGGATGCTCTTGCTCTCATCAGATTAGACGATCTTTTCCTAGAATCATTTGAAGTTACAGATGGTAAGTGGTTTCCACCGCAGTGTAAGTAGCTGTGCACACCCTCAGTGAGGACATTTGTGTTGTTTTCTTTCCCCTTGCTCTGCTCGTGTCACTTATCCTCCGGGGTCAGGAAAACCTTCGTGCCCTTAAACAGAATTATTGTCTAGGTAGAGGCAGCTTGAAGAGATTGTAATTTCTCCAAGATGCCTCCCCAGCCCTTTATCCTTCCATGTATGTCACTTCGTCAGTCATTTATTTTTTGTGTCGCACTGTTTAAGCTTAAAGGTAAGGTGGAGCATTTTGGTGAATACATCAGTTAGATTTTTAAACTGGAAGGGGCTTTGTTCTTGCCATGCTGACAGCAAGAGGTGGGAAAGGGGCAGCAAAAGCATCGATTTCATGTATTAGTGGGACTTCTCGGAGTTCCATTTAGAGTGATGGGTTTTGTTTTCTGTTCATTTAATTGTGCACACATTGGCTTTCTTTCCTCAGTCTTAACTGCTCACTACTGGAGTGCCCTCCAGGATAAGAATTTCATAGAATCATAGAATCATAGAATAGATTGGGTTGGAAAAGACCTCCAAGATCATCGAGTCCAACCCCTGATCCAACTCCAATTACTATATCATGGCACTAAGGGCTATGTCCAGTCTCTTTTTAAAAACCTCCAGGGATGGTGAATCCACCACCTCTCTGGGCAGGCCGTTCCAATGCCTGATTACCCTCTCTGTAAAGAATTTCTTCCTAACATCTAACCTAAACTTCCCCTGGCAGAGCTTNCTCTGATGCCAGAGACCTGAGGGTCATGTAGCAATGGATGCTATTTTTACTTCTAGACACATAAAGTGAAATACTTATCTATATTGCCCACAGCAAAGTTGCTTGTATATGACTAAGAATAGTTGTTTCCAGCGTCTCGCATTAAAGAAACACAGACTGCTGCTATTACACTGAGCATGGTGGTGTTCTTCTTTTAGTCAAACCTTTGAAAGGAGATCATCTGTCAAGAGCCATTGGGAGAATAGCGGGGAAAGGTGGAAAAACAAAATTCACTATAGAAAATGTCACCAGGACACGAATCGTTCTCGCTGACGCGTGAGTATTGACTGTCTGCTTTCTGGGCAGAGAGCAATTCCTGAGCTAATTCCTCTTCTAGGAACAAAGAGAACTTGAATTTTTTTGTAACATTTCTAGAGCAGCAGTAAGAGAAATAAATGCTACTTTTTAAATAAACGTTATTTCAGTATTTGACCTTTTGTTAGGAGAGCAGCACCAACACCTAGAACTGAGGAATTCCACCCAGTGTAAGAATTTCCTTCCTGGGAATAATCAAAGCTGAACCCACCAACCCTGCAATTCACTTCTCCTACAGCTGTTGCAATGTTACATTTGGAAAATGTAAACTGTTTTTAAAAGGAGTTACAGGAGCACAGGGCTTTATGGTGTAGGTTTCCTAATTTTGAGGTGTGGGATTTTTCACTAGAACACTGATCTGGAATTCAATATTAATATCTAACCTCCACCTCTGTTATCACAGAGGTTTGTTGGTTTGGTGTTCGGGTTTTTTTCCCCTCTAAAGAGTGCTACTTCACTTTTTTACAGGAAAATTCACATTTTGGGATCTTTTCAGAACATTAAAATGGCACGAACAGCAATTTGCAATCTAATTTTAGGTAAGTCCCATTACCTGATCTTCTCTGTGACATAAAAATAGATCTGCTTTTTGTGCGTCTTACCTTCTTCCTCGGCTTGTCCACACCTGGGTGTGGAGCAGGCAGCTTGCTGGGAGCTGTCTTGTTGCCCTTCAAAAGGGTCCGAGGAATAAGTGGGGAGCCCAGGGCTTGGTTCCAAAAATCCTCTCCCTGGTGCAAAAGGAAGACTTGCTCCTTTTTGATTTAGCTGCAGCATTTCCTGAAGGGCTATTCTGAATGCACTCTCTAGGTAAAGTCAAAGGCAGCAACCCCCTGGCAGCAGAAGTGTAACTGTGCTTGCAGCAATAGACAGGGTGGCAATGGTTGACCTGGGCTTATTTATCCACTTTTAACACAAGACATGAGGGCAAAACTTCTGTTTCTGTGACATAGATGACCTCGTGTGCTGACTGAATTTGTGCTTTCTTCTGCAGGAAGTCCTCCATCAAAAGTTTATGGCAATATTCGAGCAGTAGCCAGCAGAGCAGCTGAAAGGTTCTGAGCTGCAGGGCAGCTGCACCACCAAGGACTGGGGCTGGGAGTCATTGTTTTTGTAGGCACAAGAGGCATGGAGTTACAGAAGCTCTCAGTCTTCTGCTTGATTTGGAAGCTCAGAAGGAAACTGTAACTGTTTGAGCAGTCAAATTTTGAATCGTACAGCATTGTGTGATGTGAACACAGATTTCTATATAGTCATTAAAAATATTTTAAATCAGTTGTGTCTGTATGAGAAGTACAGGTACCTGTTTTTACTGATTCTCAAACACATCTACACTTCATTACTGGCTTTCTGAACATA
Source organism: Chloroceryle aenea (assembly GCA_013399075.1). NCBI lineage: Eukaryota > Metazoa > Chordata > Aves > Coraciiformes > Cerylidae > Chloroceryle > Chloroceryle aenea. The sequence continues at coordinate 195,759 of VWZY01004365.1, forward strand.
AAAGTACTAAAGAAACTGCTGTAGGGACTTCAGAGAGCCTTGGAGCCTGGAGCAACCAGCCTAGTTAAGTGCTCATAACCACAGATGGATCAGTATCTTTCTGGAGAAAGGAAGAGTCAACCAGAATGCAAAATTCAATGTCAGGCTGTCCAGTAGGTTTGCTGCTGGTGGAACAATGTATAACATGGAAATGGCTAAGACAACAAAGGGGTAAAGAGCACAATTTAACTTAATCCTAGAGTCTGTAATAAAAAAAAATGCAGTATTTTTTTAGTCTCTTGGAAATGATCTGCAAGGGCAGCCTAGTGAAGCTAAAAGCAGCCAGGTTAAGTACTTGCCCGTGTATCATCGCCCAAATAACTGCACAGTGCTGGCTCCTCCTTCCACATGCATGCAACAGCGTAGTGGGGAGAGGGCAGACCAGTCACAGCCCCCATCTGACTTAAATGTGGGCCCTGTTCTCCTGCCCCAACAGGCAAAAGCTGTTTACCCCATTTCCTGCAAAATAATTCAATTCAGGTTTGTGAACAAAACCCAAAACTGAAATGACCAAAACCACCAGCAAATCGAGTAAGCTGTTCTTTTAATGTCCTGAGTTTCCAGTTCAACACCGTATTGCATGAGATCATTATTGTAGCCAAACTGATCCAAGCCTTCAGTTGCTAAGGGATTTAAGATTGGCTGAGTTACCAAAACATTCAGCTCTCAGCAGCTGGAGCTCCCTGTATAATGTGTCCGCTTGGAGCGGCTCAAGGGAAAACCGCACCAGGTTAGCACAGGTTCTGTTCACTGGCTCCTATGTCCTTTATCTCAATTAGCTTGAAAGATGGGAGAGCAAGGCAAGGGCACACTGAGCTGAATCTTTATCCTAAAGCAGCTGTGTAGCAATCCCAACCAAGAGCAGCAGAGAGGGAGTGTACAGAAGGCCCTAACAACTGCACTGCAAAGACCAGCAGGAAATAGCTTCAGGAAATAGCTTCTGTAAGTGACATACCTGCTACAGGGAGGATTGTTTTCACCAGCAGGGGTCTTGGACCTTACATTGAGAAAGCTGCTGCCTTTCATTCTCTACCTACATTCTAAGGTTAGGGGTTGGTTTGGTTTTTAAACCGCCTGTAACTCACCATAGTAATTTTTAATTTAGTACAGTTTTAAATAAGGTATTTTATTCCATTTGGATATTTGGCAAAGAACCAGATAGGCCTTTAAACAATAAAAAGAAAAACCAAACCCAAAGGAACAGAAACACCTCAGTCGTCTCGAAATGGTGCAAGGAAGCCTGGGAAGTACTGAGGGGCCTGTCTGCACCCTGTACAGTTTTCAGCAATTCCATCTCATCAAAGAGGGGACCAAAACTATGAGCAGCAAGTCGTCTTTTCTTTAGAGCACAGTGCAGAGCTGCTTTAATTTGAACAGGAAAGGTCCAGGTAAGTACTGAAGCACTCCAGCCAAGGTTCAAATATTTTATTTTGTATTCATATAGTATGAAGTTTCTTACAGTTCCCACAACATATGATGTAGCATGCAGAGGAAAAACTAAACATTCAACATAAATCATTTTTCCCCACACAAACTAAAAAAAAAAGAAAAAACCTACCAAAAAAACCCAACCAAACAAAAAAAACCCCCACAAACACCTCATCCCTCCCCTTCCAGTCCCCCTAAGGAAATAACATTAGCACTAATTTCTATAATGCCAGCCGAGATATGCACAAGCAAGTAAGAGAAACCAAAAGCATTTGCTAAAATGTTTGTAACAAATACTTATGTACAAAAAATTCACAAAAAGACTCGTTCCCCCTTGAAGCAGAGCACATGGCAGTTGACACTGGAACAGATAAAACCACTGGCTGGGGTTATAAACCACGTACTGATCCAGAGGAAGAAAAGTTACATGTAGTGGAGATTCTTGTTTTGAACATTAACATTTACCAAAGTTTGGCAACATTATCTTTTAAATTATGCAAATTATGTAAACAAGAGGAACATTTCAAATCGATCTACATGCAAAACTTCATGTCATGCAAGGACACCAAGCACCTGGATTTCTCTCTCACAGACAGAGCCCATGATGTGCAGCACTCAGTTGAAGGAACAGCTATGGCAGACAGGTGCTCGACTGAAGTAGGTTCAGACAACCTGCACTTCCCACTGCTAATTATAAAACAATTTATTTTTTAATAGAAAAACTACTATACAGGAAAGATGTGTACTGTCCTAGAAAACATAGCAAATGTTTTTATTCTGGCCAATAGTACCATTGCAGAAAAGGGAAGGGATGATATAAAGTTGTAAAACGTGGCTCACTACTTTTATATCACACAAATGTATCAAGTTACCATCCATTACAAATCATGATATGGACAAATCTAGAAAAAAAAAATACCTCCAGTCAAAGGACTGGAGAGCCGCAAGAGGTATAAATTTAGATAGCGTGAAGTTTTCCTCCTCTACGGCACAGGTTAACAGATTTTCCCCCTGTATGAATCCTATATACATACATCTATATAAAATATTACCAGTTAGTTATGCTACCTGTAGTATTTTTTAAATACAGAGGGGAATCTATCATGGTTGAAACAGGATTTAGATGCAGAGTTTAAATGGCAAGAACATTTTATCATGTAAGTACTGTATAAAATAAGTAGATGGGAATCCTGCACAGTTAACACTGATCCTAATTTCATTAAGCTAAGCGCAAGAGAAAATTGTCACTGTGTCTAACGCCTTGAGCAGCTGTATCTACAAAGAATCCAGAACAGCAGATTTGCCTTAACTTCAGGGCAGCTGTAACTGCTCCCAGTTCCTAGGTGATGAAATCCAGCGGCCACCAAAGCATTCTGCGGTTACTGTACGCACACAAGGGCTAATTCGTGGCAGCAGCATTAAACTATATTCTCATATTAACTAGAGCTGTACTAAGTTATTTAGCAAAGAGACACAGTCCCTGGTAATATATTAACAGGTATAAATAAACTTAGTCCTGTGTTACAAAAAAAACCAATGTAATTAAGGTGAATTAATAAGAAGCAATGCTTTGTCAGCCAGTCAATATATAGAAACATCTGAACAGGAAAAGGAAGAGAGTTGACCTAACACCCAGTTAAAATTTTACATTCTTCTACTATATATATAAAACTGTGTGAAATAAAAGTAAGGATGTATATCCATATATTGAACTGTTAATATTCTGCTTGGCACTTTGTACTCTAGTTTTGTTTCTGAATCAAGTATATTAAATTAAAGCCCACCTAGCTACTACATATAGAAAGCTACATATATATCTATATATAAATACACACATATATATAGATAGATATTTCCTTGTTATAAAAGATGAAGAAAAATAAATTAAAAAGCCAACCCCTTCCCTTTCTCCACCACACTGATATGCTCTTTCCATCTTTGCTGTCCTTCAGACTTTAAAGTGCTACACTGAGTTATTGAGAGAATAAAAGTTCAATAACACTTAGTTGGCTTCATGAGGCTCATGTTGGAAAAATGTGGCTTCACAGAGAAAAAATACTTCCATTTAAATACACAGAGAGCATTGCTGGACGTCTTGAGCAGATCTTCAGAGATGGAGAAGAAAGCAAAAGTGTTGGGTGGTGCCCTACAGAGTCACACGTCTACAACCATCTTTTTGTGGATATCTAGGCCTCCTACGACCTGGGAGAAAAATAAATGTTCATTGAAAGTTAGCAAGACACAAAGAACACACTTTATTCAGAAGATGCATTTCAGTTTCTTGTAATTATAGTATTTCCCTGGCCTCTCCAAACCAATTGACATTTTACAAGTACTGTGAGATACGTTGACAAACTATATATTGGTTACCCAAGGTAGTTTTATTAATACAATGTGCACACTGAAGGGCCTGAAAAAGCCTAACTTACACCATTTTGGCTCCCCCAGCTCATATTCTGACCCTCTATCATTTCAGCACGTTAATGAAATGCTGACTTGACTTCTAAACCACCTTTTTACTGTGAATCTCCATGAGAAGCAAAAGGCCTTTGGGAAGGTGTCAGGGTATCTTACAAAACCACACACATTCCAGAAGAACTACATGCGTTTACAAAGGCATGTGGTTCAGGTGCAGAGAAAGGAAAGGCAAGGTGCAATGTCAGAGGAGCTTTCTATAATGCAGAAACTAAAATCAAAGGCCAAATAACATAAACAAAAACGGTATTTTCACAGATAGGTAACAAAATTCAAAGCAGGTAAAATGCATGAATGAGAGAAGAGATTGTAAGAGTGAAAAGCGTCTTGTCAGGAGGTCAACAGAAACTGAAGACATTAAAAGGAAGGTAAAAAAAAAAAATCAAGCAGCAGTACAAGACAGGAAGTCTGGGCAGAAGCCCACGTCAAAAGAAAAGTAACATAATTATTTGATAGACGGCTAGAAGGCAACAACCCCGTGGACAAAATAAACAGGTATTTCACTAATTTAGGCATTTGCAGGCTGCAGCTCATTCCAAGTTTGTTGCAGATGACAGGCATTTTCACAACACCACAAAAGCTAAATTCCAACCAAAAAAAGGCCAAATAATAAAACCTTTTTGTTTTAATAGTTTGGGGGAGGGCAGATCTATTTTTCACTTATCTTAGAGCTTGCATTGATCATGAGTATGAACAAGTTATGTTTGAAATGAAGTTGTACATTAAAAGAGTAGGAAGCAAAAACAATGCTTGAGTGCCTGTGGGTTCGCACCATGCTATGCAGGTGTAAGTTCATTAATACACCATCTAAAACTGGTGTAACCTCATTATTGCAATTTTCAAAACGTTCAAATTTCAACCTGTCATTTACTCAGAAAATTTAAAACTTTCTCTCAACTAATTGAACAAATGTACGACATGGGTGCAAATCAACCATTTCAAGTCTCAAGTGCTACGCTCCGTAAAACCCAAGGTGCTAAAATGCACCGTTCAGTCGTCCTTTCCTCAGAGCAGCACTCGAGGGGTTACTCTCCTCCCCCTCCCCGTAGCTGACAAATCCCCTACCCTGGCCTGGGTAAAATCCCTGTCTTCTGCAGCTGGTGATAATCTCCCATGGCACTCTCCACACCCTGCAAAGATAAACCTTTCTAAAGAGTGATTTGGAACAGACACCTCTAGAGCCTGGGAGATTAACCTGAAGTTCACCCCTGTAGAATGTGCGTTTCCCCTCCACTCTCCACCCCTCCAGTGAAGGTTTGTGAAAGAGAGGTCTGCCAGAGCTCTGCTATTGACATACTTTGGTTTTACAGCTTTCAGGTACCATCTACAATAAACCCGCGTCAAAAGATGCCCATTGCCAGATCAGAAGAAACACTCTGCTTTCCATAATTTTACCCTTTACACTGTTGAGCATTTTTCCTTTTTTTTTTTAAAAAAAAATTATTTCAGTTCCAAATGAGAAGTGTTTTCTGCAGAGGTTACTTACAGCACAGAATTCTTCAAAGGATATTCTTCCATCACCATCCTTATCTGCATTAATTATGGTTTTATCTACAATTTGCTGTAACTGAGTGTCTTTGAGATTGTTCCCAACCATCATCTTCAGCACCTGGAAGAGCTCTCCATTTGAGATATAACCATCTTTGTCCATATCATAAATGCGAAAAGCAACTGCAGAAGTAAAACGATCTCTGTAAAGCTTCCAATAACGATTATGGTCAGAAAAAGCAGTAAGCATTCATCAATACTCTCTGCATTACCACTAAGTGATGACAAAACCCTGCACAAACTCATTTCTGTTTCATTCTGAAAAACATGAAACATCAGAAAGAATGCAACAGATGGTGCTACTACCAAATTTAAAGGGGGGGGGGGGCAGACAAAAATCTNGGAAGACAAAAATCTCACTTTAGAAATGTCAATTGAAACTGGTTTAGTACCAGCAGTAACAGAACTCCATTATGAATGCTGAACTGGACAACCTGCACTGCCACACGCAAAGCACGCTCACTGGAAAGCAGAAAGAAATTACAAAATACTTACACCTCAACTTCTGTTCTTTATCTCCTTTGACACTGAACTGGGAGACTCCTTCTATAAATTCTAGAGAATGTAAGAAAAACATTTTTTTTTTTTAAAAGTTTATTTTTCAATTAATCAAGGTAAGCAACATTTGGGAATTTTTAGAAATTGTAAAAATAACTGAAGTTATACTCAAAACTTTGAAATATTGCCTACCTCATGACAGACAAGTGTCCACCCACGTACTTTGACACTTTAATGTTCTTTAGTGGAAAGTACTCCAAGTCTAATATTGCACTCACTTAACAGACTTGTTCACACCAACATCGGAGTGATTTTGTCACTAGACTTTCAGAAGAATCATATATAAACCTCCATCAAGATCTCTACTGCTACCCCACAGTGGGGTTTCTAGTTGTACAGCTCCTAAAGGTGGCTTCTCAACTTAAAGCAAGAATTCCAGTACAACTGATAACTTCCCTGAAGAATCTTTCTATCAGATATGGGATAAAAAGAAAAGTTACACTGTTTAACAACCACATATCTCAGGAGCAAACTCTTTAGTTGACAAAAAAACCCAAACCAAACCTACCCCAAACCCCGGGGATGTGATGCATCTGGAGGAGATCCTGTAACTAGGCCTCTTAAGAGCTTTGGGGAGTAAAAATGACAACAGTGCAAAACTGCAAGCTAAGCAGTAGTTGAGAATCAACACAGCATTAGCTTGAAAGGTCTGCTACAGTTTTAGCAAACTTTGTGAAACTAAATCAACAATTCCTCTATGATTTAACGTAACACTTGACTTTTTTTCCCCTTAATTATTACGGATAGTTGTAATAAAGAGTAGGTATTTCAGGAAAAGGATGTGTATCTCCTCACACCAGTAATCTGCCTTGTCATAGAATGGTTTGGGTTGGAAGGGACCTTTTAAAGTGAGAGAGTCCAAACCCCTGTCATAGTCAGGGATATCTGTCACTAGACCAGGTTGGTCAAAATTCCCATCCAAACTAACTGAATGCATCCAATGCTGGAGGCATCCACAACTTCTCTAGGCAACCTGTTCCCCTGTCTCACCAACTACATCACAGGTTTTTTTCCTCCTATCCAGTGTAAATCGTCCATCTTTCAATTTAAAACCTTCTCTTTGAGTTTCCCTCTGAGACAGAAATAAGGAAATTAAACAAATCAAAATTGGTCAGATGACAACAATAAAATTCCCTGCCACTTACTGCAGCACCAGTGTTTCACATTTACACAAAATTCGTTTTGACAACTTTCTGTTCCCACCCAAGAGGAACAGCTCTTGGTAATTATACGAAGCCCAGCTCAGTGTCACATACAATAAACGATCATCCTTCATCACTGCCTTCATTCACATGGGAACTGGGGGCAGTTATATACAACATTTAGTGCTTTGGAAAACTGCTACGAAGACTCCAAAATGCAACATGTGAATTGCACTGTATTTCTCTCGACAGAAGTATAAGGGCTTTTGTAAAGGTTAGAAACTTTTATAAGTTAACCCTTTATTTTCAAAGTCAGTCTGGCAATAAAAATGAGATTTAGTAACTTTCCCCAGTTAAAAAAATTAAATAAACCAAGAACACTGATTAACCCTTTCTAGGCATGGGTAATAAGAAATCCTAAGTATTATCTTGAACAGAAGTTACAGACATTATCACTTCTAAGGATTAGAGACTACTTTAACATAAACTAATAATGAAGGCTTTTAACCTGCTGGTCCTTTTAAACTTGAGTATTTAAAAATAAGTCTAAAACTTTGGAGGAATGTACTAGACCAAAACTTTGGGGCTTTTATTTTTTTTTTCCACTTGAAGATCACCAAAAGAATCCTGTAAAGGAAGTATCAGCAGAAGGCTGGCTTACTTTCACAATTTAAAAATCTATTTTCAAAACTAATCAAAAAACCAGATATGTAACATTTGGATAAACACAACTTATGCACAGACTTACATAATCTACCCCTTCTTTTGCAGCCTAAGAATATACTCCAGATACCACCACAATGAAGAGTCTGAATTAAGTGTGCTTCACGAGATACTTTATGAGTAGTCCTAAATCAGTATGACCTGGGAAGCTATTACAAAATAATCTGCTCTTTGAAGCATCTCTTTCAGGAGTGAATTACCCTGATGCACCGGAGAAACTAGTTTTACTGGTACTCTGTTTTACTAGGCATTAGAACTTTATTTTCATTAACAAGTTTTCTTCACCCTTCCTTTCTCTGCTGAAGTAAAATGTGAATTGCAAGTTTCTAGGAATTCCAGTAAAATGCCACCAGCTGTCACAGAGCACTGCGGCTTACCTTTGAAGTCCACTTCTCCATTTCCATCTGTGTCAAATATATCTATTACTCGCTGTACTAATGGGTTTTGTTGCAATTCAGGTAAAGACATGAACTCTTCCACGCTCAAAGAACCAGAGTTGTCCAAATCAAGTTTCTTAAACCTCTTTCCTAGTCGTTTTATCTCATCAGCATCAACTGAAACGGGAAAGAAAATAAGTAACAAAAACCCACAACACAGCTATTCTCAGAAAGGCTTCAGTAAACCCTGTGCCAGTTAAGCACGATTAACATTTCATTGCGTTCCTAACAGAATTTCTCCTACTTTATTACAACTATTAAACACTCATGGAAGATTATAAAGATAACATAAAATTCTGAAGACAAACACAAGCCTTTTTATTTTATTTCAAATAAAGCTTACCTTTTTTCCTCCCTGCACCAGCCATAATACAATTACCCTTGTGACTCACTAAATACAACACGCTGACACAACTTTTTTAAGGATCAAGGATGCTTAGCTAGTTCTTAATCAGACAGCTCTTAAAAATACCAGTAGGAAGAAATTATAAAGAAGAGAGCAAGTTTCCTTTGAACAAGCTAGCATGACACTTCGACTAGACTAACATAAGTTAGGAAGACAATTTTATTAATAAACATATTAGCAAAGCTAGTGCTTCCTCAGCACCCCAGACACAGGAGATCCCCTGGGACACATGCCAAGTTAAGCAGGTTAACACAGTCCCACTGTTGACCAGTTATCACTCACCCTACTCAAAACATCACCCAGACAGACCAAAGACAGTTGTTCTTTCCTCCATCTCAGCCAGGAAACAGACATACCTGTAGCCATGACCTGCCTACATCTATTTTATTTTGGTCCCAGAAATTAAAGCATGTTCAGGTCTCACAGCAGTACAACTTCATCTATCCTCTTCAAAATTAAAAGGGAACTTCACTTAAAGCATATACACAGCACCCTACTTTACACCTCTGATTTTGCCAGGAATAGACTAAATCTGTGAATCTGTAAACGCCACTAAGAAATCTTGCACTCTGTTAGTGCGGAAAAGCTTTGAAAATTTTCCCTGTAACAACCTGAAAATTCCCCATCAACAGCTTGATTTATGATACCCGAGTTAGTTCACAAATTGCTCACCATGTTTGGGTATGAAGGAGGAACTGAACTTCTTAGGAAGTCCTAGAAAGTGGCCAGCATACAGCAAACCACACAGCAAACATACCTTACAGGTTCTGAAGCTTTCCAACTCCCCGTATCAACTTCTTTCCTAATATGAATGGTCTCCTCAACATTTCTTAGCTCTGTTTAGTGTGTTTGCTCCAGGTAAAAGAAATGGTTTCTTAATTTCTGTGAGGCACATCCACGCCACCTGAGCCACTTCACATCACCTTAATACTTTCTGAGGTTTTTGTGTAAGAGCAGCATAAAACCAAACAGCACTTAGGCTGTATGTAAGGTCAACCAACAGACAGAGCTTTGTGTTTGGAGATTGGAGCCATTTCAGAGACCTGATGCTCCACCAAAGCAGTAACAAGCCTTCCCTTAAACTTCTTGATATCCTTGTCTAAAAAACAAGCAGACACAAATCCAGAGATACGCACAACTGCAGAATTTGAGAACAAAAGACAGAGAACATGCAAGAAGTCCAGAAACACAAGATGATTTCTCTGTCAAGATTTATTTTGCCTGAGTAGTAAATTCTGACATTCTGCAGTTAGTCAGTCTTGGTAACTGCTGGCAACTACAGAGGCAGAGGGCTCTATACACCCAGAGCAGTTTTCCCGTTGCTTTTTCAGCAAGTGACAGATCTGACTCTGTCTCTAGGGCTAGAAAAATGAAGGCTAAGCAGGACTTGCAGCAGCTTAGTTTCCTCAGTTTCCAGTCTGCAGTTTGGCATTTCCATTAATCAGGTTCTTAACTGCAGTTCCTTTTTCCACCAGTTCACACGTAAGCCTAGAACATGACTGAAGTTGTGCCCTTAACAAGGGCACAACAACACTGCACCGCAGCATCAAGAGCCCATTTTCTGTCAGCACAGCTACACAAAAAACGCTCTGGATGATGCGAAAGGAGCTGTGTCACCATATGGTAAGCTATATGTAGAACCTCATCGTGAGACTAAAACACAATATTTAAAAGAAAATGGCAAATCAGAGCTCCACTGGCAATTAGACCAAGTAGTTTATGAGTTCCAGGAGCACAAAAATGCTTCTCACCAATGTGCTGAAGGAAGGTACTTGCCAACTATTTACACTAATGTCTATAAGGACTTTCCCAGCCATGACATCAGTTTCACTCTACTTTTATTAGTCCTGTTTAAGATGATGTCCTAGTCCAACCACAACTTCTCCCGCTTCCTTACCTGGACTCAGAAATCACACCATCTTTCAAATACCTGGCCATTATTTTGTCAAGACAAAACCCTCTCAAATGATCTGGTTGTGAAATCAGAAGTTTGCAAGTGCATCTTGAACTCATGCTGGGAAACCTTAAAGTAAGTTCTGTGAGGATTACTATTGGAGCTATTTCCTACTGAAAAAAACCCAAGACTTATAAGAGGTACATACATTATTTATGAAATTAACTTTAAAACTAAGAGGCAAATTGCAAGTATTACCTATAGTGTATATAATGCACCTTCATCCTCTTACCAGAAGAGTGAAACCTCATTCCCAATATTAACAGACCAGCCCTGATTAAAACTGAAAGAAAGACCTCTAAAGCAACTTGAAATACTCCAGAGTTCTGCATTTCACAAAATCACATTCAAGAAAAATGAAAGCAGCATTAACATAGCTGGATGTCTTCTCCCTTGCCACATGAACTAATGAGTGATTAACTGCAAGCCTCGAAACACTTCTAACAAACTTCAGAGAGCCCTAAGCATCAGAACACAGCAATGACATTGATACAAATCAGGATGTAAACATAGAGATGCCTGAGTAAAGACTGAATACCAGCAGCCATTAGATAGCATCATTTTCTCAGAGCCCCAAAGTAGCATTAAGCAAAGTCTTGTTTCCAATCTATTCCTCGGTTTGGGAGCTCAAGTCTATAGTATTTCTCCTCACAAATGAATAAGCAAAGACTGAAAAGGAGACTGGGAGTTCTGTCAATGTTCTGCTATTCTGTGGAGCTAATTAACATGTATACCAGTCAGTCAAACACTGCTACGTAGCTTTAAATTATTACAGTTGCCACAAAGACAAACAAGACCACTCTGCCATCACACCGGTCTGCTCCAGTACAGGTAAGATCTTCCACACAAGATGTGCAAAGAAAATAAAACTTTTGCCAGAAAGGTATTTTGCCTCAATCTAAACTATCTCCAGAAGAAACTACCAATCTGAATTCAGAAAGAACATTTTATTAGGACATTGAGACAGTGGCCCACAGCACATAGTGTTAAGAAGCAATGCTACACTGAAAATACATCTTCTGCCGGGCAATAGACCCGCTGCTCTGTTAACCAGCCTTGCATTTGCAATTAGCCAGGTAATTAAATGTACACAGCATCAACACATAAGATAAAGCACCAATTAATATATATATTTATTTTTCCTTTTAAAGACTGTAGTCAAAGAAGTCCAGATTACAGATGATAAAGATGAGAATCAGATGATGGGAGGTGGAGGTTGGAATAATTTTCAAGAATGTTTCTTCTCTTTTGCTGAACCGCAGCAAAGCAACAGCCACCTAAATCATGAAATTAAAGCATCTTCATGATTTAAAAAATGTTAATTACTTCCCGCACACAAACACACATCCAATTTCATAGCTCATACGGTCAATTCCAGTTCACCTGCAACAGAGAATTTAGGTACAAATACTAAGCAGCAATTTCTACTAAAAAAGGTATTACTAATTTCTCATTCTTTACCATGAAACATCGAGCAAAGGGTTTGTCTGTGTGAAGAGGGCTGAGGGAGGTTCTGCTCTTCGGGGGGGGGAAAAATAAGTCAAAGAGCAGTAGTGAAGAAATTAGTATCTCTGCCAAAAGCTGACAAATATCAACCTCGTCCAACTTTTTGTTTCTGGAGACACACCATGGATGAGAGTACTTGAAGGAGAAAAGAACAAAAAAACCCCACCAAGTAATTACAGGAATAGGAAATATTCCCTTAGAAGTTCATGAGCATAAAGGTCTTGGTTTGTAATGAACATATATGAATAAAACCATCTGCAGAACAGTGCTTTGTAGCTGACTGCATGAGAATTTCATATCAGAACTATTTTTTTTTCCTTAAATATACTCCAAGCATGGCACCTACCTTAAAAATCCTGTTCACAAGCTGAAACTTATAAAGCTTATTTAAAAAGTACTATTTCAGGATCACCCTTGTCTTAATATAACAGCTTTAAAGTAATAAGAATATAAACTAAGGCATGAATTCATTACAGTATAAGCCTTAGTTTAAATGTGCATAGTTTTTGCCTGTTCCTTCCTCCTTTAACTCACAGCCATCACTTCTGCTGCTTCACTCCTTGGGCTGAACTTACCTAAAAACCATGAAGGTTCTCTGGGCCTGGGCTGTTTTTTGGTTTTTTGTTTATTTGATTTGGTTTGCATTTTTAAAGGAAAACAGCAAACACTTAATGAGTAACAGCAAATTTCAAAAATATCCTATTAATTTTTGTTCAGATCTCCTCAATGAATGCACGCAATACGAGAACAGTCCTCACCTATGATGGGTAAATCCATTTTACAAAGCTGCTTTTTTCTTCAATATTTAGAAATGGGCTTTCTTAAGACTTCATATAGCTATCACTGAAGAACAAAACACTAAATAAATTTATCAAAGCCTGAACAAAATTTTTCCTCTGTCTCTGAAGGCTCCCTACTGGTTATCTAGTGCCCACACAAACATCCTGAAGCTATACTGGAAATGCAAGGCAGAACGTAGTTCAGACACAGTGAAGGTTCCTGAGCTGGAAGGACTGATGGTGGCAGTAGTAAACAGAAGACTCAAGCTCAGGAGACTAGCACAGAAATGAAAACACTGGGAAATCCAAAGGAAGTCCAAGTCCACCATAATGTAAACAGGCTGATAACATAACTGAGCAAAATAAGGAGGGCCAGGATCTGCTTACATCATTTTAGGCCCAGTTTGCCTGTGACTCATCACACAGTGGTCTGAGCTTCCCAGAGCTGTCTGCAGCAAGTGTTCCTCCAACCTCAAACCCAAGTTACCCTTTTTTTTGTGCTTTGCTCACCAGCAAAGGCTGGTGACATGGGGCTCTATACCTCCCGTGCTTTGCAGCAGAAGGTATCCTATCAGCTCAGTACTGATGCCCAAAGTCACAAACTTCCTAACTGGCAAGAAATAATACCTGCTAAATGTTTTCCTTTAAAAGGCTTTGCTGGTAGCTCTGTACAAACATCAAATTACCCACTGTTTTAAAGCACAAAGTTATTTATGTTTATCCCATAAAGCATTTTAAATTTCATTTATCTTGTAAGTAACACAAGGCAGGGAGTTTTTAAGCATCTCCAGAATGAATGATTTTTGGATCAAGAACTATCAAGCATTTTCAAAAGATTTCTCTTTCATCCATGTATTGAAATTCTACAGCAAACAATACCTGCTTTGTATCTTAAATTCATCTGTGTGCATCAAAAAATATGATGAATGACCTTAAAATAAGAACTCCATGCTTCCGAGAATGCACATGCAAATGTTCTGTGTAGCTCCCATTTCAGTACAGCAGCTTTCTTTTTCAGCTGGACACTCCCTAGTACGTTGATACATATTGCACTCCTTGTCCCCAGCACAACAACAAGGGATGATCCACCATGTTTTAAACACTCTATTGTCTCAAGCTGTTTACTCACGTAACCAATGTAAAAAGCATTCAAGCACTCAAAGAGTTCCATTAAAAGCCAATCTCCAGAGCACAATGTGTTCTACGTTGAAAAAAAATCATTTCAGCCAATTTGGTTTAATAGGCAACTTCAAGGTGCGTGGCTAGTTTGTTATTAGTATGTCAGTCAAAAGTAAAGAATGCCTTAAAAATACAGATGTCTCTGAAATCTGCTACATTAGGTGATATTTTAACAAGATAATTGCACATGTATTTAGAGACTCTATACATCCTTTACTGCAGTGTGCACAATACTTACGCAGCCATCTGCAGTGTACAAACCTTAGGAAAGCTATACATCTCTCTGCAGAGAGGTGCTGGGCACTTCTGAAAACTGTTTACCCCAATGTTTAAACCTGTATTTAAAAGGTTGGCTTTTCAGATACTCTTAAAATACGGGCTCAAAGTTATAACTAACACAAACCAGACCAGAGCATGGTCACAGAGAGCCTAGTTTCCACATGTTGTCTCAAATATGAGATCATTATACATAAGAATATTGCTAAGACATTAGGAAACAAAAAAAAAAGATTATTTTATTTTTTCCAAATAAAATATGTTCTGAAATTAATTTTACATGTTTTCAGGTTAAAAAAAGTTTTCCCCATAAGATTGATTGAAGAGATCTCAAAATAAAATGGACCTTCAGCAATAACTCACCTCTGTCTACAGTCCTGTCTGATTCACAAATATAATGTTTCAGAGCACCAACCAAGACAGCCATTTCAGTCCTGGTGATCAGATTTCAAAAAGATGACGCCCTTGAGAACACATTCAACCACTTGACTTGTCTTGTATATGCTTACACACAGCTGGCCTAATCCTTTTCACGACTTCAGATGTGTCAATTACAATTTCCTAAGTTAGAAAAGATAGTAGTCTCCTTATCCTAAAACCAAAACATACTGTAAGAGAGTGTTTATACTATAAAATACTAGAAACTATTTTGTATTATAAAAAAAAATTATTATAAAATAGCTTCCTTCAGGGTTTTTTTGCTATGATAAATTTTTCTTATGGATAATTTGACAACTTGTCTGACCTCAGATTTTCACGGTGGAAAAAAAAAACACTAGATCTTCAGTAATTTCTCTGAGGCAGCACAGCTGAGAAACAAAACCATACTGTTTTAAGGTATCCATCAGTTTTCACTCACTAAAAACGACTAATGTTCTAAAATGAAGGTTAAAAAGAATACTCTTGATGATTTAATGGTGTACATCCTCTGCACAGTATCCTGAACTTGCTTCCTGTAAATGCCAACTTTAAAACAAAATTTTTCTTATAAAGTGAGACACCAAAATAGAGACTGCAGTGCCAGACAGACGTTACTAACCCAATGCCACTGTGCAGACAGCAGAAATATGTTACTGCTAATTGACAGTCTCCCGAAAATCTAACCATTCAAAATCCTTAGCAAATGATGTTCAAAAACATGGTCTGAAAACCTTTTGTCCTGGCACTGACAAGTACTTGGGTAGTGACAACTATTTGGAAGAAGTCAGTGTGAGCATTTAATATTTGAAGAACAAGGTAAATACTTCCTTAGTGGGCTCATTCAGACATGCTACTGTACACACATGCACCCCCAGAACCCCCTGCTAGTTTAGGTTATTCAGGCACGATGAATCTTTAAGCAATCACTTAAATCTTTAAGTGCAGTCGCTGCAGTGATCAGGCACAATCAAGCAAAGGGAAGTCTGATAACTACATCTTCCCTCGTGCATGCAGTTATGTTGTCCAGGGAAGCAGATGACTTTGTATGCACTCTGAGAAGGGCCATCAAAGCAGAAAATGCTTTAATCACATCAAACCAACAATATCCTCAACATACACTATAACCACAGAATATAATATGGAAATCTTACCTTTCTCTGCAATAAAGGGGGGGCAAACAAGCTGAGTAATCAACCTTTAGGTTGGCAGTTGCTGCCAATGAATACAACTTGTCCTTGAATCAAAAGTTAAGGATAGCAACAGGCTGCTTACAGCTCTAGCAGAGACATACCTAGTTAAAAAACAAAGTCTTCAGAAGCCAGTTGTCCCTACGGACCAACAGACCAGTGGAACAGTAACCTAAGACCAATACACGGGATTCAGGAAAAAACTACTGCAGTCTTCATCAAATATGAAGCTTCCACTTGCACATATTTATGTACCAAAATATACTCTAAGCCTAACACAGCAATGCAGTGAACGAGATTCTCAAGTGTTTACAAACTAATTACTCAAATTATAATCTGTGTGGACACAGGTATTAGGCATAGAGGACTAAGAAATTACTAGCTAATGACCCATTTCTCTGAAAAACATATTTAGAAAAAGATCCCTCCATGATTATTTCTGTTACCACTTGACATAAGAGAGCTGGAGTTCAGTCACAAGTCACTCTGTGAAAGCAATCTAGAAGACAGTCTTTATCTCAAAGAATTTAGTATCCTGTTTGAAAATAAGATCTGATTCACCAAAGAGGAAGAATTTTATCAAGCGTCCATACATACACAAGTCTACACATGAGTTACTGCTCAAGAAAAATACTCAAGTGTACACATAGAATAACACCACAGGGAGAGTTCACAAGACAACACTTTCTTGGTCAGCTTCAGGCACTTTGTTAGTTATGTAGGCTAGCCCTGTGAGACAGAGCAATGACTTTTATGTTCACGTGGCCAAAACCAAGTAACACCAAGTGGCTTCTCACCTAAATGCCTGTCTGTAAGCATACACAGGAAAAAAAAAAATGCTCTTTTAGCCTCAACCTCTTTCTTCCGAGAGTGCGAAGACATCTTAGGTAACACGCTTTGCTCCTAACACAGCACATACTGCACCAAAAGCTGTTCCACATCTCTGAGGAGCAGGCACTGGGACAGATGGAAAAGCTTCACCCTACAGACATCAAAACTAGCATTACGTTTGTTTTGTATTCTAATAGAAAAAATAATTTTAAAGATATACGGTGGGTTTTTTTTTAAACATGGACTGATTTTTGATGGTACAATGTAACAGCAAAAGCTGTATTGTTTTCTAAAGGTAATCTTTCACTTCCTAACTTTGCCCTTTTGGTTAGTATATAAACCGCATAAACTGTCAAGCACTAAATTCATACATGAAAGTTGTGCATCTCAATCTCCAAGTAAGATTAACCCCTCTAACACTATAATGTACAAATTAAAAAACTTACAGTGCGAGCACATTTCCAAAGGGTAGCTTGCCTCGTTTCCCTGAAACACAGAAATAAAAAAACAAAGTTGCAATTACTCCCGAGTTAGCTTAGAGGAACTATTTTAAGTTTCAGCAGTGTAAAGATCTGGGGCAATACAAGTTAGATGTTTCTTTTTAAAAGTATGTATTTTAAGCCCAACAGCCACAGACAGGGTTTTATTTGGATAGGCCTACGTTACCCAGGCACACAAAGAAATCTAAAACCATTGAGAAGCGCCCACTGATAAGAATTCCCCTGAAAATATCAGCTGTCCACACCATGATGAGAACTTTAAACTCATATTCTAAACTCCAAAAATCAAACTCACCACTTACATGTTGTGCAAATGCTACTTCTGAAGTTAAACTATTTCAAGAACTCGCATCATCTGCTTTACCGTTTTATTTTATTCACAGGAACAGACACATCCTTCTGAATTACGGTGACAAGCCTTACTCAATTCACACAGAAAACTGCAATATATTTTCTCCCCAGAGCCACCTGCCCACTCGCCCCAAAAAGGATTCACACAGGAAGAATGATACAAAAAGTGGTTTACATGACCAGGAGTTCAGATATAACAGCTTTATATTTAAATACTTTTGCAATGTACTACGGCCCTGTTTTGTAGCCGAATGGGAAGTTATACCAAGATTTTAAATCCTTGTTGCACTACAACACAGTCATTGCAAGAGAAAATAAAATGGAGGATACAGACACTTTGAATTTCCACATACTGATATCTGCAAGTGCTGCAAGATGAATGCCAAAAGACATTAAAAAGTTGGTATTTTTCCCCCAAATGCCTCCCTTTGAGCCGCAGAAGATCACAATACACACATGCTCAATATCTGTTTTGGAATCAGTCAGCAAAGGAGTGACCAGATAACTGAAGAGAATTAACACCAAACATTTTCAAATAATTATTTTAAGGGACCGTTTTATACAAGTAAATTAAATGTATTTCAATGAATCTATGTTGTGCTCTATTCAGCAGTGATTCTCTTACAGTGTGGAGAGCAAAGGATTCCATAGCTGAGCACTTGCACTGAAAGACTCCTTAAAATTATACAAAATTGAACAGACATACAGAGATTACATGACAGAAGAAAAAAAAAAAAGGAAGAACTACATTTAGCCTGGAAGCACACAACTGCATTTCCTAATAAGGACAGAAAGGGACAGAACAAACATCTCATGAATCTAAACATGTCTGAGAGAAGATATGTTGGGAGGGGGTGGTGTTCTGACTTTTTCACCTCCAGAACACATTCACTTTGCTTATCCCCCCACAATCCACAAGTTCTCTTCCTACTTTTACACTTGCTTTATAAGCAGAGCAGCATAAGATTCAGACACAACTTCTTCCCCAATGTCTACTTAGTGCAAGACAAAGTAGCAGAATAGAAACATAGACAAGGACCATTAGGTCCCTAAAACCTCCAAGGCATCACTAAGATATTCCTCATGAGAAATTTATTCTACTGCAGCAGTGAGTCCAGTACCACATGGACAATCTTCAACAGAACCCAATCAAAATTGAAGTCTCAGACAAAACAGCAAAGACCAAAACAGGTAGTAAAAGCCCAGTGTATATGTATGAATATAACAGGGGAAGGGATTTTAACAGGGGACAGCAGAATTTTGAAACAAGAAACAGGAACCAGGGGATCCAGCTAGGCTGTTCAAGACACGAGGTCATGAAGAGGCAAGAAAAACACCAGACTGGAAGGCTGCAAATTAAAGGAGAAAGTTGTATTAAAACCGGTGCAGTTATGCACATACACACACAAATACACAATCGTAACTACAGCAGAGGACTTTTCTAGGCACTTACATGCCTGTTCAGGTGCTGGGAGAAAGTTAATTTCTCAGTTCTTCAGGAAGTTAATAAACAAGCTACTAAAATCTATCTGCCTAAGTAAACATCAAATGCTTCTGAAAACTGAGCAGGAAAAATTCATAGGAATTAATTTCAATTCATGAACTAAGTGTAACATTTGTAAGAAGTCTAAATGTACATGCTAAGCCATACTCAAGTTATCTAAATGAAGTAGCCTCAAAAAATATTTGGAGAGCAGAGAAAAAAGTAAATTCACTTAAGCATAGTTTTTCTGTGAAATATTTTCTGCCACAAAAAGAATACTTACCTATCCAGGACTGGAACTTGGATATCTAAAAAAAAAAATTGGAAAAATCTAGTAAGTGACAATGTAAAAAAACCTTGATTATTCATTATTTGCTACATAGTATTTATGTAACATATTGAAAAAAGTAGTTACCTGCTGTTGATGCACTGAGTGTTCATCTTCACAGGATAATCCAAAAGTCTACTAAGTTTTTTAAAGATTTTAATGGTGGGGGTTGGGTTTTTTTGCACAAAAATATTCAAGCCACTCATGCCAAGATTCCTGTTTGCACAGCTGTGACCTGGACAAAGACAAAGGTGTTCCTCTGTACCAAAGATTCCATCCTCAGAGATGAAGATTAATGATTTGGTCTTGGGGAAGGCATTTTTCATCAGATCCTGAACAGCAGTACAAAAAAGATCATTTATTTGTCCCCAGATACAACCAGTATGTATACATGCTCTATGAGGGACCATATAAGCCCTGAGAAACGAGTGCTAAGTAGGCTTAGCATTTTGTTGCTGTTTAAGAACAGGTACATAGCTAATTAAGTTGTAAGGTCTAAAGCTACAGCCACATTGTGTTGTGAAAGCAAGTGGGGGGAAAGCACAGCTATGAGACTTGGAGAAGTATCAAGAGAGTCATTCAACAGAAATAAGACAAATCAGGTACACTTTTTCATCTGTACACTTTTAATACACAGAATTAGCACAGTTTAACGCCAGGACTAGGAAGCATTCTAAGGATTGCTGGAAAATGTTACTTTGTGATCAGATGCACTAACAGAGAATTTCACATTTATTGCAAAAGATGATAATAATTACAAACCTTATTCATCAAAAGAACACTGCAATGACTTCTTTCATTATAGTCTTAAGGAGTATAACCTTAAGACTATAATGAAAGAATATTGTGTATAAAGACAAAAATCACCGTAAAATCTCCACACAGTCCTTTCACCCCTGATGCAGAGAAGTTGATTTATACAAATAAATATGTAACAAGGTTTTCAAAGAACTCTTAAGACGACCAACTCAAACTCGCTATAATATTAGCATTTCCTGACAGATACTTATTTACCCACCTCACATGAAGGGAGACTCACACATATACCATATCAGCACATTTAGAAACAAGTGACACATGGTTTGTTGAAGAAATGCAGCTTGTACAGCATCAACACTCCACAACAGATTTACTTGGCACTTACGCTCAGTATAAAACATGCTTTCCTCAGCTGCATCTGGATATTAATGCCACATTGCTGAAGTTCAGCTCTTCTCTCAGATTATACAGTTAGAACAAGTGGTGGGAATAGTAGGGATATTTTGAATAGCCATAACCTTTTAGACTAGTCTTCACATTTTCTTGAATGCTGTTACATCCCTACAAGTTAATTGCTGGTTGAACAGCACCAAAATCGTGACTTAGGGACAGAAATAACTACAGATCAAGGGACATTCCAGAGTCCACTAACAGAAGGCTGACCAAATTCTGAATATGTCAGAAATAACACTTTACTAGAAAGAAGTCACAACATGTCAGTAAAGCATTGCAGAAGTTTATCTTTTATTCTCATTCTCCCTTCCTGCTTACAAAAGCCGTGCCTTTATGTCGATTAAGGATAAGCTATTAATGGACGTTAGTCTTTATTTCTTCTGCAGATTTGTCCATAAGAGTGTGTTTCTTGAGTTCTTGCTTTAGCAGTTCCTTTGAATACTAATCACTCCCGCTTCATAAGGTCAGTTTTGTATGTGCTCTTCCAAGGGAGGATAGTTGAGGGCGATTATCTTGACAAGTTTCCTCTTAGCGAAGGACAGGAAGAGCTGTAGATAGAAGATAAACCAAGAAATTTGCAATTGGCGAAAGTAGGAACAGCACCTAAATTTTTACCCTAAGTTGTTTATACAAAACAGCTTGTACACAGTAAGACATCAGACTGCAAAACAGTTCTGCACACATCAGGAAGGCACACTTTCTAGATCTGGTTGACCGTATGCTACTTTTCAGCATGTTATACATCTTTCTGTAACAAGTTCAGAGTTTTAAATTGCAGTGTCAGCCTTCAGTTAGTTTTCTGCTTTTATCAAAGCAGAGAATATGTTTAAACACTAATGAGTCACAACTTCAGCTTAGGACTCATCTCAAATTTAGTCCTCAAAAGGGGGAAGGTGAGGCACTACAAATAAAAATGAACACCTGGAGTTTAGGAGTTTGACTTAGATTGTTTCAAAGGTTTTGATTTGTTTTCATAGCCAGACAATGAATTAAATCAACAGCTGGCAAGAATAGTCTTCCAAGATCTACTTAGTACCTGTAGAGGAACACTTGTTCAAGATTTATTTCAATTCCAACATACAAAGAAATGTAATAAGCTCCGACAAGTTGTAAATGGCCTTAAATGTACAAGCTGCCTGGACACTGCAGCTGGCTGGGACACTTCTGCATCAAAGCTTTCCACAGAAACAGAGTATCACAAATGTTTCTGCATTAACGGGCACCTCATGGGATGCTGTCAACACACTAGATTGTGCTTCCTGCATTTGCTCCAGCACCTTCCATGTTACTAATTATCTTTGTTATCACAAGAAAGAAACGAATGCATACAAGTGAAACAGTCAACCAAGCCATGGCAGCTGGTGGTCAGAACAAGGGATTATCAAGATCATAAATTTTAATTCTCAGTTTACACAAAAAGCTGTTTCCCAACATCCACTACAACCAAAAAGGAATGGGAGAGTTAAGAAGAAAGATGTCAAAAGCTGTCAATAACGTTTAAAAAGATTCTATTCAAAAGACCCTTCTTCCTCTTCCACAAACACACAAAATGCTTTTCTCATTCTTCTCCATACCACCAAAATGAATGAAAATTACCTGTTGCAGAGAATTCTTCCTCCTCCTCGTTCTTCTTCAAGCTCATTTTCCATGTACTGCCATTTTCACAAAGCTTTAATGATGAACTGGCAGCTTGATGAAGAAAAGTTTGGGTTTTTGTAGTTTGGTTGGGTTTGAGTTTTTTTTGACTACAATTGTTTAACAAGTTACTAGAGCTTTGGCTGTCATGCTTGGCACCATATTCTTCATCAACAAACACCAGGCAAGTTGGCAAACTAGAAAGGATGGTATTTGTTATCAAGACTCTAAAAATTTTTGCATGAATGGAACACACCACAAACACATCCACAGTGTTTAAATAATCTTTAGAACAAATTTCATCCTAAGCGGCTTTAAGCCCCTTTCAAATCTGAATTTCTGAATTCAATGTTGGTCACAAAAACATGCAAGATCTCACCTGCTGTAATTTGCACATTTCATATGTGACTTACCGGAACAATTAAAGCCTAAAAGGAGTTTTACCAGAGAACAGGTGAAAGACACACCCCAAGTTTCTGTAGACAGCACAAGAAATAGGACTTAAAATAAGACAAACAAGAATACGGTTTGCGAGGAAAAACACAGCAAGAAAAACACCTTCATCTACCCCATCTACCCTGCTCAGCAGCAGTGCCAAAGTACTCCGGTTTACTTTAACTTTGGTTAAATTTGTTTAGAAAAAAACCCCAATACAACAACAAAAAAAACCAAAACCCGCACACAACACACTCATTAAAAACTACTCAAATACAGAGAAGTTGCATCTTAGCCTGAGAGGAGCTTGTGAATCAAGAAAAGCATGTTACTCATTACCTTCCAGTATATTTAACAGGAATGCCTGACTTGTACACTACAAAAGGAAGCTTTTAAAGAAGATGTCATACATAAGATCCTGGGGAATTTGACATTTGTGTTAGAGTAATTAAGTCACCTTTTAGGCTTTTCATTGCAGCCACTAAAAGAAATCTACTTAAAACTGGGGTATTAACACAGTTAATCCCAAAACAAGGCTGGATTTAATTTAAGAGCTGGTAATAGTTCAGACTAACTACCAAAATTTAGGAATTAACATTTAAAACAACTTGGTGACTTTAACATTGTTTCAAAGCAACTACTAAGAACTTCACTTTGCATAGAAGTATTGCAGGCACAGACTGCAACTCCTCGAAATACCAGCTCCTCAGAATTAGCAGCTCTCTCTCAGAAGACTTGTCAAATACTAAGAGAATAAATCTCTGAGGTTCTCACGGTCATAAATATTGAGAAAGATACTGTGATGCTTAAGAATTAGGTAAAGCCTAGAAATTAAGAAGTCATTAAGTCAGAAGGGATGCAGAAGTTCAACCAATTTAAGAGCAGTGACAGTGTCACTTTTGACGCTAAATTCTCCATCTAGTTTCAAGGATCATGACCCACAAGAAGAAATAAAAGAAATACAGAAAAATACCTGACACTCGCCTCACATTCAGTATGTTCCAAAATTAGGCATCTTCTAGCAGTGTGCTGTACTGTACTTCCCAATCTTACCTGGTATTTTTCCAGGCCATCAACAAATGCATCCGTTCTTCTGAGGTACAGCCTAATTACTTTCCCCTCTAATCCTGAAGCTAAAATAGTATGACAGCAGTTTTAAGATGCAAGAGTTCCAAGCTGAATCCAACTAAGACAACAAATTACTCAACCTTCAAAATCACAAAATTTCTGCAGCTTCATCTCTGCTTATGCTCAAATCCTTTTTGGAACCAAAGCTGCGAAGAGTCCTGACACATATTTCATAGCCATCATCTTATCTGTCCACAAATCCAATACAGTTCCTGAAAGGTATACACCATTTTAATTTCATTTCTGTCATTTGGACTGTCAGATCTGGGCACCTTGTTACCCTTTGGTGTGAACATTCAGTTGTCCATAAGTGCCACAGAAGGAATTAAACAGGTTACAAATCAGCGAGGAATTCTAACAGGTTATCCTGAAAAGCAAGGGATTACAGGAAAATAAGTAAGGAAAAAGGCAAGGAAGAAAAACCTAGAAGCAGTGGCAACGGTACCAGGTAAGTGACAGACCACAGGTGTGACAGTACAGGACTCAGGCATTCACTTGGTACTGAAGAGTTGCATGCTCTCCTGCTCTTTGAGTAAAACTTCCAATTAAATTAATAATTTGCACTATTAACAAAACTCCAACAGCTAGAATTGCTTTCATATATTGAATTCACAAACTGGCATGGGGCATGAATGAAACACAGAACATCATCTTTACCAAATCAATCTTGCAATGATAAGTTAAAAGTATAAACAGCATTTTTATGGAAGAGAAAAGAAACAAATGAAGAGTCAACCAGAAACACATTTCCTTCCCCAACTATGACTGCTGGTCACTGGGAAAACCCATAAAGCATGAAGACAAAAAGTTGCAGGAAGGTTTTATTTATTCTGGTATAAGAGTTTCTCTTCTTTAGGAATTTCTCTAATGATTTTTTACTTCTGAGACAGCTACAACCCAGTATTTGAAGTTTCTCATGTTGAAAACACTAAACAAAATATGTCCAAAAAACCCAGAGAAACTGAAAACTGCTATCATCTACTTCTCCCACCTTTATACGTGCGTGTTTTTCAACTCTAAACTTGCCAAGGGATTGCTAACGTGTTCTCTACTTTTTATTCACACACACAAGTATCCTCCAAATGTTGATTCTAATAGAGGTGGAAAACTGATAAGCATGTTTTTAATGGCATAGGTAAAACAGTAACTGAAATGTCAAATCCCTAGGTCTAATAAGCTTTAATCTTAAAAAAAAACCCAAACAAACAAAAAAACATGTAAAAGAGCTAGAGTAAACAGAGAAGTTTCATTTGGGATTTAAAACATAGACTCTTACTGTTACGCTTGGTTAACACATTGTTGTCCAATCTATTTCCTTTGAGGAGGTAGAAGCATTTAACATTTCTTGTCAGCCACAGTTTACAAGAGGATACAAATATCCAGCATTATACACCCACAGCTCCTCTGCATCACTGTTACAATTCCACCTAAGTGCTTGAGACCAGCAACATAAGCCCGCCAACATACTCTCCTGCTCCACCTTCATTTTTGGTTACAGTCTCCTTTCTGGGACTACAGCATAAACTAGGCTCTCCCCTTTATCTGCCAATGTGTATAAGCATCATCACTTGAAGCTGTGCTAACTTCTTGCCTAACTCTTTCACTTATATTTCTCAGTGGTTTACTAGAGTTCTGGTAAACCACTGAACTTGTGTCAGTGCTCAGTTTTTATGAAAGTAAAAGAAAAGTGAAAGTAGAGAGGTAAAAGGGACAGGTCTTATACCTACTGTCAATACTCGCCTGGATGCTAATCAACAGCAAACATCAAGGAAGGCTATAAGCATTTTGTAATCAAAAAAGGACACTGCTTGTTTTAACTTACCTTTGGAAGAAGATTTCAAGTTTTACAAGCGTTATCCCCAAAGTAGCCTGAAGTTGTTAATCCTGACGCTAAAGAAAACGCTCCGTGACCTTCATTGCTGAAGGATCTCAAGAAAAGATTAATACCTAATTCTTGAACATGGCATTTAAATTGCAGGCATCAGAGATAATGAACGAAGGCAAAGGGGATTGCTGGATTTGGGATTACAGCAGAGATCAGGTCAGGTTAAGGCCCTTAACAGCATTCTGGAACTGTTGCTCTTTGCAAGTATGCACAGTAAGTGTTATAATTCCCTCTGCCACATTAAAGAAAAATTAAAAAGTCTTATTACAAAAACCTTAATTTGGATACATCTATTCAATTTGTTCAAAACAAAAGAAGTGACAATTCTTTGAAGATTCTTCCCTCCTGGATGCACATTAGGTTCTATCACATCCCTCCTCAAGATGCAGAAGTCCAGAAAGACTGTACAAGTCTTATGAAAAGCCTGCAGTTTACTCCTTAGTCACCATCTAATCCAGTCATGGCCCTGCTCAAGCTCTGTCAATCATTTTAAGGGAAGCCACTCGTCCACTGGCTGGCAATTGGCCAGTCACTTCTGCTATGCTTTAAATCCTTCACTGTCCACAGGTCTCCTCCAAAATGAGATATGGCTTAAGGCCATCGCAGTGAAGTAGCTATTCCAGGATACCACAGGGAAGCCCTAAACCAATGAAGCAAGAAGTGAACCTGAAATTAGAGATAGCTGCTGTTGCCAAAGCCTCTACCAGACAGGAAAACTAAAGAAATCAAGAGTGTAATTATAAGAGGATTCAACTTTAATACACCGTTTGGCTTTATTAATATTAATGGAAACATGAAAATAAAAAGTTCATCTTGTTGAACAGAAAAATAACACTCGTTTCCTATGTTCAATGTTTTGAAGCTTTCAGGACAAAAAAGCAATCCATAAAGTCTGTCCAGTTATAGCAGAGATCATATGATTACTTTTTTTTCATATGCATAAATTCCATTGCTTTCCCTATCTGAACTTAATTAAGATTGCAGAACTTTACAGCAAAAATCTAAGCTTGCATGATCTTAAAGGTAAAATGAAGTATTTGGTTTAATTACATATCTCTACATACAAACACAAAACACAAAACACTATTTATTCATCTGCAGATAAACAAGAGGTGTCTCCAAGGAAAAAAAAGTCAT
The DNA here is from genome assembly GCA_013399075.1 of Chloroceryle aenea. Lineage (NCBI taxonomy): Eukaryota > Metazoa > Chordata > Aves > Coraciiformes > Cerylidae > Chloroceryle > Chloroceryle aenea. The sequence goes on from VWZY01004365.1 coordinate 222,741, forward strand.
CACAAGAGACAGAATCAGACAAAAGGACCCAGTAGAAACACAAAGTAAACAGTTTGTAAAACTGCTTAAGAAGAAAGCACAAAGATTTAAAACAGTTTTCCTGCAAAGGCCTTTTCCTGAATTTAGAGAATAGGAGCCATGAAGTCAGAGTGTACATTGATAACACCATTCACCACACAAATCTAGACATAAAAACCTAAAGGATAACTGGATTACTTTAAACTTTACAGATCCAACAGCAGAGTTATGTAATGTGTGTGAATATCCAAATTTTCTGTTCTATTTTATGATCTCCCCGACAGAGTTTGCAATACATCAGGTAGATAATTGACACTGTGCTAGAGACAAACACAGCACAGTTTTTAAAAAAAGGAAAGGCAGAGAAAAGGTTGTGCCACAATTATAAAGTGGAACAAATAAATCTTGGAATTTGAAAGAGAAAAGCAAAACCTCGTAACACACATGAAACCAGGTCTCAAGCAGATGAAATCTCACTGCAATCTGTAAATAAAACTTGAGAGAGAAACATTCACAGGAAGAAGTGTTGACTTTGAGCTAGAGGTAGGATTCTCTGTGTCTTATTAGATAGTTTCACTTTTGGCTGTTCCCAGCCAGTATTCAAGAGGCAACAACGCAATCCACTTATGCAATCACTACAGAGCTGGCATTTCTAAAGATTGCATCACTCTTGAAAATTCTCAGAGCCCTGTAATTTTAAGAGCATAAATGAATAACAAACTCTCCAAAATCCAAGGAAACATTTCCCAGAAAGATTCTGAAGCAACTCAACCTCCAGTAGGGGAACAATGAAGTTCTGCCATCACTAAATTACAGCTCTAATGCAACTAAGAATTCACATTAGGAAGCCTTTGGGACAAGACAGGCTGGGGTCCCCTATTGCTTCTGGAGGATTCACAAAAAGTTTGCAGACACTTACTTGTTTCACTTATATTAACATATTAGTTTCATCTACAAAACCTCTTACTAGGCTTATTACAGAAGCCTCTTCAATTAAGTTTATTCAATTATAGATAATGAAGAGAAAACTGCAGCCTTCTTTCTCAACTTCTTTCTCAAGAAAATTGTTGTAAAGTTTTCCAAGCAATCCACCCCATGACCGTGCTGTTACACTGACAGAGATAACACCAGTGAAAGTGAAAACAAGATCATGCTGTCCAATCAGGAAATTTGTTATCCCAGTACAAAACAAGGCAGAATATCGAAGACTGCAAGGCAACAGACCTATCAATGACAAATTCAAAACATAAATCAAACCAACCAACCAACCAACAACAACAAAAAAAACCAAACCAACCAACCACAAACCAAAATAACCCACAATAAATGTATATCTTTATGAAGAACAAAAGTGGAGTTGAAGACTTTTATAGAGCATTACAAAGATGGCAATTTTGTTTGTAAGCACACAGTGCAAAAGCTAATAACAACCAGTACAGCAGAAAGGACAAATGGTGACTGAAGATTCAAACAAGTGACTAAGGTGGTGTGGGATTATCAAAGTTAAGGGTTAACATCTTAATAACAAAGAAATTACATCAACTCACACTTAATGGGATATGAAAGGGAACAAAATACCCAGTGTACCATGTTAATCTCATTCTTCAGGACACAGATATAAATTGGCTATCAACCAGTTATGATCTTCTCTGATTTAATCACTTCATTAATAAGGATTTTTTCCCCCTTCATTGATGAATATGAACACAGAAAATCCAAACTGCAAAGAGTAAATTGTGTCATCCTTGTGTGAAAGAACAACTTCAGATCTGGAAAAGTAAAGTAATATCCAGAACAACAACACAACTTCATTCATAACGGTAAGCCAAAGTACACAAGCATCACTGCATACATCAATGGAGGGACTACAAAGTCACACAGTTTTCAGCGGTAGTTAAACCGGATTGTATTTAAGTTATTATTTAGCATCTTATAGTCTGCCAAATGAAGAAAGTCAAAACTACCCAAGAGTCAAAACACCCATTTCACAAGTAAAATATTTAGTTAGCAATGAAATCTTTCAGCTTCTTTTCTCTGAAACAATTTGGAGACAAAATTGTTTTTGTCTGACGCACCTTCCCAGAAAACAAGCAAAGTTCGAAACTTTCACTCCAACATAAAGCAATAAAAAAAGTGGCCCAGCAAAAATGAGAATTAATCACTGTCTGACCTACATAGGAACAGAATACTTACTTTACAAGATATTAACTTGACCTAAAGTCATATGGAAATATTACTTGTTATATATAGATACATTCTCATTAGGCTGCTTTCACTTTTGCCAATTCTCAGCAGTTCCAGGTACCATAAAGCCAAAAAGAATAAGGAAGTTTCAGCAAACAGCTCTCCAGTACAATCTCAGTAAAGTCTGCCTAGTTTATTAGTAGTTCAATACCTTCCTCCAAAATTGACAGAAGTCGTCCAAAAGTTATGTTTTACTCTCTGCAATACTTCCAGTCAAGCACTCCTGCTGCTGGATTGATGAGGGGTGTGGAAAGGAGGCTTTCTTTTTTCTGCACTGTCTTTCAAACATGCTTTAGAACTTTGTGAAAATTACTGTTACTTAAAGGTATACAGTACTTGTTAGTTAGCATGTTTGCAAACTTAAACTTCTTTTTAGAATCCATTTTGAAAAGCTAAAGGCAAGTGTTAGCAACATCTGCAAAATCAAAAATGCTGACTCTTAAAAATACGATTTGTGATACTTTAAAGAGAAAAAAGTGAGTAAAAATAAGGGTGGCCCAGCCTTCTGAAGTTTCTGAACTTCCTAATTTTGCTTGTACCAAGAAGATCAGACATAACTCTGAAAGCCTCAGCTCTACAAGCAGCAAGAAAAATTACTATCATTAGATCAGTTTCACACTACTACTCTTTAGCAATGAGCATTTGAAAGGAGTATTAGTGCTTCTCTTTGAAGATTATTTTTTTTTTTTTCAAAAGGCAAAAAGCTGCAGTCTTCACAGAACCCCCACTACACAACCAAACCTCCTTCCTAACATCTGCAAGATAGCTACAGGCCTGCTTGTGACCGATCAGATATATCATCACGCTGAGGTATATATGAAAGATTAGAACCTAGCTGGAAATTAAATGGGGCACGTTATCCTCTGACAGCAACCAACAAACATACAAATTAAGGTATTTGTTCCCAACGTTATCTGGTAAAGGTCTCTTGCCACAAACTGTTCACCAACTTGTGCAAGTGAGAGTGGGAGATCAGTATCAGTTAGAAGGTCAGTTTCGAAGGCTTCATTTTTTCAGGGGGGTTAGACACAGCAGATTCACTGTACGGCTGCAGGTGGTATGTGCAGAGAGGAAAGCAAATAACAATGATACAGTCTAGATGAAGGTTACAAACTGTAACAGTGTTATACCATAGAGTGTAAAAAGACTATGCTACAGTTGAATATAACTCCTTCACAGAAATAGGTAAGAAATACTCAGGAAAAACATGACCAGTGCATCTTTTTCTACCAGATGATTATCCTAAGTTTTACATTGTTGGGACTCATTATTATTTATTTTTATTTTATCAGTGTATTCACTAATGAACACCTGCACAATTTTTTAAATGGATCCGAGAAGGCCTGGAGGATAAAGGAAGATTACGCAGCTCTACTACATACAACAGATTACTAACAGTTTAAGAGAGTCAAAAGCCCTTGGGCAGGGAAGTTTAAGTGTCAATTCACATAGGTTGTACCACAAGGATGTAAAGCAGAGTCGTCACACGGGTCAGTGCATGGTACTTGATCAAATGGTGTAAGAGCAACAGAAACACGTGGTATAAACAGATGCTGTCACCAGCTTTTCTTCCTCTTTAAGAAACTTATAAACAGTTTACTATCACTTAGTGTGAAAAAGAAAATCTTGAGTTTGAAAGGGAGATAAGCATCTTAGGGCTACTAAACAAGATATAAAATGGGAACAGTACAGTAAAAGATCACAAAGAAAAGTGGACAATAAAAATGTCATTCAGGATTTATCACAAAAAGCTGAACACTGCAAAGAACTGTGTAATGGAGATATATTGGAAAACAGATACAAGATAATTCACAAATGGGATTTCATTTCAGGAACTGACAAGAACAGAAAACAATGAGGCAGAGATGCAGAACTGGACAAGATGTGAAAATCAAAGGAAAAAGCAGACTATGCTGAAGGGGACTTGTTGCATAGATACAGAATGTGCAAAACACTGAGACTGTATTCTGGTATTCTTAATCGTCACTAATCTTAGGTTGATTTTTTTTTTCCCCCCCAAAAGGAAAATAACTTCATCAAAACTTAGAGCTGTCAGCTATTAAACTGAGACAATTTAACAAGCTCTGGTTTAGCTTATGCCACTCAAGGACTCATGAAGAATTCAGTAAAGAACAAAGATGAGTCATATGGTTTGAAAACAGGTCCTACCAACTCTGTGATCCAATACAGAGGGATCAAAACCACTCTAATTAAAACATGAAGAATTTTATAAAACATTATACAAGTCTTCCAGGCTAATTAGAATTTCCAGCAAATTTCCAGTCTTCCCATTATATTTATCATAGATTTCCCAGTCAAAGGAATGCAAAATGAAACATAGTAAACCCACACTGCTTTTAATTAAGATTTCCACTGCTGTGGAATATTCCAAAATCTTGAAATAGCTTTCTTTAGAAGACCTGTGTCATGGAGAAAATGGACTTGTTTTAAATTCATAACACTGAGGTGATGTCCATTCAGGAGTTGGTTACATGAAGCAAGATTCAAATGCAATTAAAACCAAAGAATATTTTAGGTTACATTCTTTAGGACAGGGACCCACTTGTTTCCTACATTTATGTACAAGAATGCAAATATTTAATATTAAGTATAAAATAGAGACATCTAGCACTTGTGCTACAAAACCCCAAAGTTTAAATTAGAATTCCAACCCAGTTTCAGTAGCTTATAAACAATCATATTTCAAATGTTAGAAGAATTATCCAGAATTTCATTTACTTACAGATGCTAGCATTATGATTGGTAAAGATTCATAGCACTTGCTAAAGAAAAGATTCATTCATCCGGTCAGAAATCAAAGCTTATTGATTGCTGTAACTAGTAATGAAATTAAAACCAGGAAAATTTACAGCTCTTCAGGACAGCTAAGTTGTAAATGTACACAAAAGCAAGCAAAGTACACACAAAGCAGCATTAGAAAAATGACTAATATTTATAAGGTCCACAGCCCCCCAAGTCAGTCAAGTAGATAGATGCATTTCTGTAAAGCCCCAGTGACTTCCGGTCACAATTACCAGTTGCTCTGGAGGCTCACAATCAACAATCTAGACATCCTAGTCCAAGGCACAGTACAAATAACTGCATCCATCCCCCAAAGACTGACACAAGTCTGCGTGTATACACAATCTGCCCACAGAACCACAGACTACCATCTTCCTGCTACTTCCCATCCTATCTCTCCATAAGCTATACATCAAAATTTGCTGCTTGCAAACCTTAAATGCAGCATAAAATATGTATATGTTTCTACACCCGTTTGTAATCGAAACTGCAAAACAAAGAACTTCTGATTTTAAGGTGTTTTAACTGCCCCTTGTGAGATGCTGGGAAGCATGGATTGACTTCACAAAACATTTATGACACTGCACAGATGCTAAACACCTCCTCTGAGAAAGTAGCCAAGCAAACTTCTGCTGAAAACCACCTACTCTCACTCAAACCAACTCTTCCCAATTTTTCAGGAATCTTTAGTGCTCTATAGTAGCACACAAAGCAGCCACAGTACTACTACATTGTGTCTAAATCTTAAACCACCATCTTCTACTTCCCCTCTATTTTAGTCCCTTTCATGCACATGACTTTTTGTTTTCTCACTAAGAGAGAGAATTTGGCCACCTTCTAGACCACTGTTCCTTTTTTTCAAGGCCTCTCAAAAGAGAATTTTTCAGAATTGAACTCTGACAAACTCATCTCCACCAACACTAGCTGCACTCTCACATTCAACACTACACAAGATTCAAAGTTACTTAGTTTTCATATTTTAAAAATGACATTTGTCACTAACCTGATTTTTTTCAGTACAGTCTGAAATAGAAAGTAACACTAGTGTTACCCCATGCAAATGCTTTAACCTTATTAATAAAATAAACAAAATTACATGTTTTGAATAAAGTATTTCAGGAAAACTAACACCATTTTTAAGAATTCCTGGGAAAAAGTTAAAGTAGGTAATAGATATGATATTACAGAAGCCTACAAAGTTTAATCATTAAAGTGTCTAATTACAGTTTGCTTAAGTCAAATATGGAAATCAAGTCTACTTATTCATATGCTGCTTACAAGTTCTCCCATTTAACATGATTTTTTTCAAGACTTGGTAACAGCTCTACATGCAATTAAGCTTTTCTCTGTGAAGTTCCTTCAGTATTATGAACAAAACTGAGCCATGACTGCTCAGATACCAAGGTGCTAAGTCCATTAATCAGTGGCTCGATACTAAATTAAACTTACTCAAGGGAACATCATTATGTACACAACACTGAAAAAGCTGTTTAGACATCATGTCTTCAAAGTACGTGAGAAATTCTCCTTCATGAACTCAAGCCTAACTGATATCCATGAATCTTATTTCAAAAAAAAAAAAACAACCCTCCTTTTAAATTCCTGACTGCTAGGCACAGTCTCATTGAGCAGAGGGAATTCAAGTGACTTTCAACTTCAGCAATGCTATTCAGAACCTCCACGGTCAGCAGTGCAACAACAGTTTTGTCTTTTTTTTGTCTATTAAAAAAAAATCCCAAACACCTGATAAACATACACAGAGGCGCTATTCACATGGAGAAAGAGTTGAGTACTGTAGCTAAGGTCTTCTTTACCGAAGTTTCTAGCTGCTTCAAATAAAGGGTAAGCCTCCATATTTGTCACAAGTATAACAGAGGGAGAAAGGAAGTTCCACAGCTTTTAAAGATGATCCTAAAATTATATTCTTGTGAGGATCACCGCTGAATCCACTGTTCCAGCAGATGAGTTTCTTCCCATAAATAAATTAACCCTGCCCTTAATTTCTGAGCTTCCTGTATGTTAGCTTGTCCTATCCTCTCCTGCCTCTAAGTTCTTTAACAAAGTATTACTATATTTTGTTAACTCCTACCTTACCTAACTTAGACAGAGATATAGTGTGTGAACTTCAAGCGGACTGCATAAGCTCTTTAAAATAGGCACAGTATCATCTTACTGGGGGAGTTCCGGTTCTTTGCCTTAATGGTTCACTTAAACGTCAATCCACAGACTTCACAAATATTCACCTGAGTTTATTAACTGATACAACAACCTATTTACAGCTCAGAAGCCAAGAATTTTATTGGCAGATCATGAGCAAGCTGTCCTTTAATACAAAGTATTTAAAGGGTTTCTGAGACTTCTTTAATGCAGTTAAGGGTTATTATTTATATCACATGGGACTCTCCCTTAATTGTGGAATGGAGTATCAATAGCAGGGTCAACTGACTGCTGAGATGCAAGTGAGTCAGATATAGTTTCCAGCCTGTTTTGTACCATTTTACTTAGTTTTCCTAAACCGTTAAAGTAACAACGTGCTTGTGGTTGTGCCAGGTACAATCTAAAAGCAATACATAAACTATTTTAATGATCATTCTGTTTGTGGGAAAGGCTTAATAAAGCATTGTTAAATTAAACTTTTCAAGCTACACATTTAGAAAGATACATAAAATGTCAAGATTAAATTTTTCTATTTAAGAGTTGTCACTCTGAAAATTACTTCATTTGAAAGATGTAGGTTTTACTCTTAGATACAGCTGAAACAAACAAAAACACCAAAACAAAATCCAAACCAACAACAACAAAAAACTAACCTTGCCACAGGCATTTGACATTCAAATTAAACAGAACAGACCTGAATAGGAAGACAAGCCATAGTTTAAGTTTAACCCTGGTTAAACTCTACCCTGATATTCAATATTACTGAGGAAATGCAGTTTTTCACATTGTGACCAAAATAATCTATCTACACCATACATCAAGTAGAATGCATTGCTTCTAGTCCTGTAATGAAGTCACTATAAAATCATGAATTTCAAATCATTTAAAAGCCCTGATCATTGATCCTAGGAAAAAGTGCTGAAAATGTTCCTCAAATGCTTGAACCACTGAAAAATCTATTTGACATTAAGAGAAGTTGGTCCATGTACAAGTCTGTCCCACTTCACATTCAGCACATTAAGGCAATCTTTGTAGCCGACCTTTCTCAAACTGCAGGTGTCAACATTACCTTAGACCACCGACATCTAAGAAGCTGGACAGATTTAGGGGATATAAAAGGCCTGTTTCCAGATCAAATCTCTAAAAGCAGTCACTAAGTGACTAACACAATGCTAAATATCTTGAAAGAAGATAAGTGTATGTCCAAGCTTTCAACCACCACTCACCATCACATGCCTTAAACCAAACAGTGCACAGCCCTAGTAGATGCATCCTAACTCCAGCAATTCATCAGCCTGAAGACCTCAAAATTTGTAGCAATTAATTTGATGTAGACTTTTTTATTTGCAGTGCCACAAACACATTATCCATTTCCAATATTACATAGTGATGTTTACTCTGAAACAATAAAAAGGGCCCTGGATAAGTTATTACTGCACCATGACCTCAAGCCTTTTCATTTGTAGAACAAGGACAATATTTACCAGTTTCACAAGAGCAGTGCAAGATAAGCTCTTATGGTCTTTGGGAAAGAAAGAGCATGTTTAAGTAATTTATATAATCAAGTCAGCCAATAAAATTCTTAGCTTCCAGGAGTTGCAACTTTTTTTTTTTTTTTNAAGCCTTTTCATTTGTAGAACAAGGACAATATTTACCAGTTTCACAAGAGCAGTGCAAGATAAGCTCTTATGGTCTTTGGGAAAGAAAGAGCATGTTTAAGTAATTTATATAATCAAGTCAGCCAATAAAATTCTTAGCTTCCAGGAGTTGCAACTTTTTTTTTTTTTTTCCTGTTTTAATTAACAGGGGCATGCAAGTAAAACAAGATACTTATTTTCTTCCAATACCCAACTCAGAAGGTTCCAACTGCATAACCTTTAAGCACAAGCACTTTTCATTTCTCTCTTTTGATGTAGATCCATGCCTCGCATCATTCCTTCCCCATCATTTTAATCTTTACTCCCCCATCCTTGCAGTGCTTGCTCCTTCAAAAGCAGAGGAGTTTGATCATGACAAGGACATTACACAGTAGCACCTTCCCCATTTCTGCTGCTGATTCTGGCAAGGACCTACCATGTAGGAAGCAAGGGAACAGCCAGCCCCCTTTGCCCCTGTAGTCTTTCTGTAGGGAACACACAGAAATAAACAAGCTTAGGGAGAGAAAAACACATAAAAGTCAGAAGGAGGATGAAAAATAGGGAAATGTGTTAGTAAATTAACTGGCTGCTAATCAACTAATCAAAAAAATAAGTGCAGTGTCATTTTTTCCTGGACTAAAAGTTCACAAATGACACAACTTGGAGCAGGGACAACAGGCTTTGGAAGAAAGAGGAGGAGCGAGGAAATCAAGCTCAAATCGCTTTCAAGAAGTCATATAGTAGCTCAAATTACAAGAAAGTTTTTTCCTATGAACACAATTTTTGGTCACTCTCATGTAACTAAATCAAAGTCTTAACAGTTTCATGCTCAACTACAATTCAGACATTTTTGGAGAAGATACAATTTTCTTTAACAAACCTCAGCTAAACAGAGGCAGTAAAAAGAAAAAAACAGGGAGGGAAAGCAAACAAATTATTTTACTAGCAAGGCAATCAATAAAGTTGAAAAATCTTACAAAAGTGTATTTATGAATTATAGTAGAAAAATTCTATTAATCATACCGACAATTAAAAAGAGCTATTCCTTCTGCAAGGCTGCCAGTTAAGCACTGATTCAACACCTAGTTACAAGAAAGCTCTAACAACTTTATTGCTAGATTCATTTCTTTGTGACAGTATGCATTTTGTCAATCAAAACTGATAAATAATTTTCCTATAGTAGCATGGATACACCTTAACTTTTTGAAAGTCTTTCTGACATACAAAAATGAGGGAAATGAGGAGGCAGACACAGATCAAAAAATGGTTTGGCATTAAAATGTGTTTTTCTGACTCGTTTCCCCATAAATACAAGAATTACTGAAACCTCCTTTTCTGGCACTGACAACAGAAGATAGTCTCGTCTCCTTTAAGATATGAAAATTAAAAATCCACTTCTGATGTTATTAATCTAACTCCTGTAAAGCTTCCCTTTTAGCGCTAGATGAAATGCCCTAGAAGATGAATATTCTGAAGTCCCTGAGGCGTGCCCACCACAAAGCANGCATCTATCTGTGCTATTTACCTTTTCCTAGAAGACGCTACTCATTGGAAAGACTTGCTAAGTCAACTCTGACAGAAATAGCATATCAACATTACTTCTAGCATTATGTAATGGACTCATCGTCTTATGCTCTGCCTGACAGATTATTTTAGAACTGGCTATACCAAAACATCCAGAACTATGCTCTTTAACTCACTAGACATTCACGTTTGATCTTAAGCTACCTACTGTGAACACAGCAATATATTCACCTTTTCACTATACCTGTCAGTTCCCTGGTCCTGTAAGAAAACAGAAGAAATGTCACTCCAAGCTGTGAGAACTGCTCTATTCTAATAAATGAAAGGTTGAAACAAAGTCCTCTCCATTAAAAGTGAACTTTCTCACAGTGAAAACATGCATAGGGTAATGATAGGGGAAAAAAAAAAAAAAGGCAACTTAAATGAAATAGTTTTGTTTAATGCTTATCAGCTGTTTAGTTTTAGCCTGGTTTTCAGACTACAAGGTACCTAATATCAGGTGTTATCTGAAACAGAACATTGATATAACTACAGTGAAAACTCTCCAGGTATTGTTACTGCTCACGTGAGCAAACACCTTTACTGGTAGGGATAATATCCAGCATACTTTTTTTTCCCCCCAGCATCTGCATTTATACATTGCAATTGATCATACACAAATACCAGTCAAGAAGTCAATATGATTATACCATCAGAAGATGCTGAGACAGCTTTAGTTAAAACAGAATGGAGGAAAACCAAAATAAGCAAAGTTAATCATACATGAAAGTTAGGTTCATTAGAGGTCACTGACACACACAGGGGCATCATGGTTAAATANTTAACAGGGGCATGCAAGTAAAACAAGATACTTATTTTCTTCCAATACCCAACTCAGAAGGTTCCAACTGCATAACCTTTAAGCACAAGCACTTTTCATTTCTCTCTTTTGATGTAGATCCATGCCTCGCATCATTCCTTCCCCATCATTTTAATCTTTACTCCCCCATCCTTGCAGTGCTTGCTCCTTCAAAAGCAGAGGAGTTTGATCATGACAAGGACATTACACAGTAGCACCTTCCCCATTTCTGCTGCTGATTCTGGCAAGGACCTACCATGTAGGAAGCAAGGGAACAGCCAGCCCCCTTTGCCCCTGTAGTCTTTCTGTAGGGAACACACAGAAATAAACAAGCTTAGGGAGAGAAAAACACATAAAAGTCAGAAGGAGGATGAAAAATAGGGAAATGTGTTAGTAAATTAACTGGCTGCTAATCAACTAATCAAAAAAATAAGTGCAGTGTCATTTTTTCCTGGACTAAAAGTTCACAAATGACACAACTTGGAGCAGGGACAACAGGCTTTGGAAGAAAGAGGAGGAGCGAGGAAATCAAGCTCAAATCGCTTTCAAGAAGTCATATAGTAGCTCAAATTACAAGAAAGTTTTTTCCTATGAACACAATTTTTGGTCACTCTCATGTAACTAAATCAAAGTCTTAACAGTTTCATGCTCAACTACAATTCAGACATTTTTGGAGAAGATACAATTTTCTTTAACAAACCTCAGCTAAACAGAGGCAGTAAAAAGAAAAAAACAGGGAGGGAAAGCAAACAAATTATTTTACTAGCAAGGCAATCAATAAAGTTGAAAAATCTTACAAAAGTGTATTTATGAATTATAGTAGAAAAATTCTATTAATCATACCGACAATTAAAAAGAGCTATTCCTTCTGCAAGGCTGCCAGTTAAGCACTGATTCAACACCTAGTTACAAGAAAGCTCTAACAACTTTATTGCTAGATTCATTTCTTTGTGACAGTATGCATTTTGTCAATCAAAACTGATAAATAATTTTCCTATAGTAGCATGGATACACCTTAACTTTTTGAAAGTCTTTCTGACATACAAAAATGAGGGAAATGAGGAGGCAGACACAGATCAAAAAATGGTTTGGCATTAAAATGTGTTTTTCTGACTCGTTTCCCCATAAATACAAGAATTACTGAAACCTCCTTTTCTGGCACTGACAACAGAAGATAGTCTCGTCTCCTTTAAGATATGAAAATTAAAAATCCACTTCTGATGTTATTAATCTAACTCCTGTAAAGCTTCCCTTTTAGCGCTAGATGAAATGCCCTAGAAGATGAATATTCTGAAGTCCCTGAGGCGTGCCCACCACAAAGCATTTTCCCTTACACTACTTAATTTTGATTCCTCCCTATTGTTAAATTAATAGTTTAAGCATATAAAGACCTACAACTATTTCTACTGCAGAAATAGTGAAAAAATAATTACTTTTTTCTAAAAAGTCTCTTTCCTCCTCCATCAACAGGATCCGTCCACCTGTTCTAGAAGTAAACCCGTGTCTTCAAATTTCTGTCTAAACTATGCCTCTGAAAATCCTTCCAAAAGAAAATCTTTTATTAAACAAGCTGACTTAAATAAGCTTAACCAAATACTTCTTAACACCTACACGCAAGCTTCACAGTTTGAATCCTAGACCAGTTATTCTACCTGTGTCAGAAGACTACCCACTATAAGACACAAGATGGACCACATGAGTGCCCCTCAATTCCTGCCACCCATTTACAGAACTGAACTGACTATTCAGATGTTTGTAATAACAGTAGTGAAATTATCTTTTGGTAATGGAACAGCTAGGGCTTTTTAATTCATCTAAGAACCAACTTATTTAATACTGTCCCTGCTAAATACTAAACACTGATGCAAGATGGACTTCAGGTTTGTTTTATTGGGGTGTTTTGGGAAAGAAAATAAATTGTTTTGATGGTTCTTGGCTGCGGTAGTTTAGAAATAGTGTTTTATCAGCTTCAGCCGGAGAAAATAGACCAGAAGCACCACTACTCAAGTCAAAACAACTGAATGGAGTCCAGTCAAGAAGATGGGTGCATAACATAACATGGATTGGGTGACTCCTGGNCATAGGGTAATGATAGGGGAAAAAAAAAAAAAAAGGCAACTTAAATGAAATAGTTTTGTTTAATGCTTATCAGCTGTTTAGTTTTAGCCTGGTTTTCAGACTACAAGGTACCTAATATCAGGTGTTATCTGAAACAGAACATTGATATAACTACAGTGAAAACTCTCCAGGTATTGTTACTGCTCACGTGAGCAAACACCTTTACTGGTAGGGATAATATCCAGCATACTTTTTTTTCCCCCCAGCATCTGCATTTATACATTGCAATTGATCATACACAAATACCAGTCAAGAAGTCAATATGATTATACCATCAGAAGATGCTGAGACAGCTTTAGTTAAAACAGAATGGAGGAAAACCAAAATAAGCAAAGTTAATCATACATGAAAGTTAGGTTCATTAGAGGTCACTGACACACACAGGGGCATCATGGTTAAATAACACTTCCTTTTATGCATGTTAGCAGAACTCATCAGACAAGACTCTCAGAACGGAATTTTCACAGAAGACCAAAGTAATGACAGTATAAACACAACTGTTGTGTGGAAGATCACAGTTCATCTGTTTATTCACAGCAGTTAGCAGCATTGCAACCATGGCATAATTTCTAATGGCAACTTATTTCTTTCCAAGTCTTAACTTCGTTAATACCTCGTTCCCAAAACATGAGCCTTCTTTTCTCCCAGTCTTACTGTATTCCTAGACTCTATGAAGGTATTCGATAAGCATGCTGCTTTAGTACCAAACTGAAACCAAAACTTTATACATTTTAAAGTACTTCTCCAAATGCACATCGTACAGACATTGAAGTGTACATGCGAAAACAGCCCAAGCACGGCACAGTGGCTTCTGCTACAACTTTTCTGCTTGTTTGTTAAAGACGGACTGCAATCCCCCGCTTAAAAGCAAAAGGAAACCCATTTTCGACTCACAGGCCCTGTGAGGTCTAATGTGAAATGTTATAAACAACTGGCCTTACTCTTAAATAGTTAAGAACGAAAAAGTTTAAGCCATTTTTATTTCTCCAGCTGTAAAATCAAAATATTACCAGTGCTCATGAAGCCAGGGTACTAGATAATTTAGACTAAAATAAATGTTTATTAAAAAAGGGCGTTGATTTCTTGGCAGCGATGAAAAGCAGGAGACACCCCTAGTGTCGACGTAAAATACTACAAGACTCCATACTGTATCTCTGGGTTAATTCTACGGCAGTAAAAGAGAAATTTAAATTATCCTCTTTAAAAAACAGAGCAGCTCAAACATACACACCTGGGCATACCGCATACCTTCTTCCTTCAGTCTCAACACCCTCATGCCTATCATAGTTGAGGTGTCAGTTTTATAAAGTCGTACCAATTAAAGTATACATTATCTAGCCCGTCTCCCTGCCATGAGCTACGTGCATTATAGCTTTCCGGTCTGCACATGAACAGAAAAACGCTGCTGCACCAAGGGCGGGGGGAGGAAGGGGGGAACCCCACTGAGACTGCTAACCAACCCCCACGAGACATCGCTACCGAAATACTGGACTTGCTTAGGAAGCTGCTGGTACATCCAGAAAACAGATGAAGCGCAGGCCAAAGAACGCGAACCTCCCGACTGGAAGCTAAGGGAGCGTGTTCGGGAGTGGGGGCTGAGGTGAGGGGGTGCCAGAGAGCGAGGCGGGGAGCGGGGAGAAAGGAAAGGGGCCAAGCCC